>BSBK01003523.1:0-262500 GCA_027943335.1 Chamaecyparis obtusa | reverse complement strand
TACAAACAAAGATTGAAATGGATGGAGTTATAATTGAAATATAGATTTGAAAACTATGAAAAAATTGTCAAAAGTGTTACTTGATTATGGAGTCATGTCTTTTTAGAAAATTGATGAGGTATTTTGACTAGAGGAGTGATGATAAAAGCATGATAATTTTTCTTGATTTTTGCATGATTGTCTTGAAGTTGATTCTTCAAAGTATGTAAAATTTATCAAATGACATGATCATCAAAGAATCATTGAGGATGTTTGCATATGGAGAGAATCATATCTTTGTCTATTTATGCAATAGGATCCCTTGGTCATTTAGTTCTTTCATATCTTAATGCCAAAATCCGATTGTAACATTGAAATTGATGAAAGTGATATTCAAACCATCATGATTGTAAAAGCAAACCAGTGAGGGTTGTACCAATTTCATGTGAAAAATTCAAGAGAAAAAGGTATTCATACCATCATGCTTGAACCAATGATGATTGTACCAATTTCATATTTCAAAATCTCAATGATGAAAAGAAGCATCTTTATGATTAAATGAGACAACTAGCTGCATCCATATAGATTAAATTTGTATGTTGGTTGTTATGGATTTTTCTTCAAATGCAAAAGGGTTAGAGTGGAGTGTAATCAAAACCATCACTATTTCTTTATTTGATCAAGTATGTTGGACTAAATAAAAAAATAGGAGTGCATTTAGTTACGGGTTAATATCGTGTTAGTCCATATGTTAAGTTGCATTGAATTATTTACTTATATATCCCTCCTTAATCATTATTCATTAAGTCCTATAGTTGCATTTATTATAAAACTAGAAGGAATTAATCATTAATCATTTTGTAGGTTGCAAATCATTAATCATTTAGTAGGTTACATATCATTAATCATTTAGTTACATAATCATTTAGTTCAATCATTTAAGTTGCATAATCATTCATACCGTCATGGCATTGCATTTTCAATAAGTTTCATATCATTTAGATTCATTATTCCATTATGTTGCACATCATTAGATCATTTCATTGCATTAGTATCATCCATCATGGCATTAATCATAAATCAAATTGAAAAGTGCATTTATTCCATATGGAATCACATCATAAATGCAATCATCAAGCATACATAATATAAGATTCATGTGCATTTTTAGCAACATCGCATATAATATAGGTGCATCATTAACCATTAATGTAATATAGGTACATCATTAACCATTACACATAAAATAATCATTAATCATTAATCATTAATCATTAAAGTATAAATAGAATTATCAAGTGCATTTCATCAATATTATGCATCCATCTAAGCTATTTTGTATATAAGACATCCATTCAAAGCATATAAGATAAATACATTCATAACATTTTGCATCACAAAAAAACAAAAACAAGCATAAAGATGGGACATGTAGAGCTTCTTATATCATCATAAATCAAATAGTCCAACATATAATGACATCATAAAAGAGAGAGTATCTATGCAAGACTCTACAAAAAGGAATCAAATAATCAAAGCATAAAATAATTTCAAGTGTCCATCAATGTACAAGCAATAAAGTACATCAACAAAGTCATGATCAAATATAAATATACATATGATATGATACAAAGGTGGAAGAATCAACACTTTTAACTTGTGCCACCTGAAACACCTGCACTTGTCCCACCTGAACCACCTACACCTATCCCATCTGAACCTATACCTACACCTCTGCTAGAACTAGGGTGTGAACCATGTTGGGCCATAGTAGCCATGAATGTCTACATCATCACACTTAACTGCTCCATCTGACTCTAGATCTGAGCCACACTATCTTGTAGAGTCCTAACCTCCCGTGTAAGTGTCTCTAGTGCTAGTGAAGCCGATACTGCCTATTTTTTTAGAATAGGAACTTGTGGAGTAGGAGCCTAGGGTACCTATACCTGTTTAAGTACTCTTTGTCTCTATCAACCCCAATCTATGTTATAATAATTTTAGGATAACTAAGAGGGGGGGGTTATCAGTTATGCTCAGGTCTAGATGTACCAATTCAACTTTTAAAGTCTTCAACAAACTTTGATCTATTCAACAATTCACTCAGTCTCTATAGAATATATCAGTAACATAAAACTTGCAGTCCACTATCCAAAAGTAATCAACTTGCAGAATATAAAACTTTCAACAACATAACACATCAAATAACATTCACACAAGTATGAAACCATGATTTAACATGGAAACCCAATATGGGAAAAACCACCAATAACATGCTACCAAATTTTCAATCTTCTAAAGTGAGCTCTGTGATAAGCCAACCCTATTAAAGGTTTATAATATACACTATTAGGTGTGACCATGTTAAAGGATTTAATCACCCTATTAAGAGTGGCCTGGTTAGAGGGATTAAGAACACTCCATTAGAATGTCACCTTGATTAAAGGGTTTAGAAAATGACGGTTAGGTCAACCTTGATTAAAGGATTTTAAGTGATACAATGGTTAGAAAGTAATAGTAGGTTCTGATATGAAATATACAACTCACTTTGAAAATACAGATCCAATACGCTCATATGTTGATTTACTAACTGACCTTCATTACCATC
Organism: Chamaecyparis obtusa; assembly: GCA_027943335.1. NCBI lineage: Eukaryota > Viridiplantae > Streptophyta > Pinopsida > Cupressales > Cupressaceae > Chamaecyparis > Chamaecyparis obtusa. Next base: position 259,916 of record BSBK01003523.1, on the reverse strand, counting down.
TCCATCTTTGATATGCTCAGAACTCCCTGCAAGCAATCACCTCAACTTTGTTCAGCTCTTCATAGCTCTTCTTAGCCTTCTTCTTAGGTTTATCAGTTAATAACATCAACCTCTTTCCACCTCTCTACATAATGCACAATTAGGTCATCCCTATACCTCCTTGATTAGGTAGATTAATCTTTTGTCACTTAATCTCTTCTGTAGATCTTAGGTTCAGGTCAGATTCATCAAATCCTTCCATCATTTTTTTCTCCTCCTTATCCTTCTAGATACTTCTTTAAACTTCTCCTTGAATTCATAAGAAAATATTTTACCATGCATTAAATGCTCTAGATCATTCATCTTTAATGTCAATGCATTTTACATATCCCAAGAATTCAACTATGTTAGATGGGATTCTTAATTCTTTCAAAAAATGTAAATTATTGACACTCAGTCAATACTGTGTTCATCTACTCGGTCATCACTAAAACTGTTCTCCTCAACAAATACTATCTTTGCTCGATTAATTCTCTGATACTTGGAAATTACTAATGCTCGGTCAACACTAAAATTTACTCAGCTTATACTAGCACTCAGTTGACACTAGCATCACTCATCTTAAACTGAATTTATTCTCTTTTTCTCGATTAAGCCTATGCTTCAAATCTATTGACTTCTTCACTTAGTGTTAAAGATAAACAACATATTGCCTTGCCAATGTACCAACTAATCAAGTACCCATTGAAGTATCTCATAACTCAACCTTTCACTAGGTCCTCTTGGTATCTCCTCTTTTCAAATCCTCTTCATCAATCAAAATATATGGTACTCTACTAGATAGCAATTTTCTTACCAGTAGATTTGACATCAATGACAATATAAAATTATTTCAATTTTAGTTTCCAACAATCTCCCTCTTTGGCATTGATGGAAACACCACATGTTCTACCATACAATCCAAAAAAATGTGTTCAACAGTTTACTCTCCCTTATCTTATTCAATCTCTCCCTCTTTTCTTAGCGTAACTTCTTCTGTATCATGTCTCCTAAATCTCTCCCTCTTTGACAACAATGCCAAAGATATTCATCTTCACAATGTAGATATCTTCATGTTAGTTTTATTACTCCCTCTTTCCTCTTGCTTATGTCTAATCAATATCTTGTGCTTGATTCTTCACAACTTTAGGTAACTCCTAAAGTGTGACTTCCTTTGCATGAATTTGTCAGATATTTTGATTTATTACATTTGATGCAATGCTCCTATATGATTCTAGGTAGCCTTAGTTAGGGGAATCACCTCTAATTCACCTCTTAGGTATTCATGAGAATCCTTAGGTAATACCTTAGTGAATATATCTGCTAACTATTCCTTTCTATTCACATACTCCAATCTCACTTCTTTGTCTTGAACTAGCTATCTCAAGTAGTGATACTTGATAGCAATATGCTTATTCTTAGTGTGCATTATAAGATTCTTTGATATATTGATAGAACTTTTTTTATCATAGAAAATAACAACTAGCTCAATGATTTATTCCTTCATACCTTTTAACAATTGCTTGATCCACACTAAATTTAAACAATTCACTCCCACTACTACATATTCAGCTTCTGTTGTAGATTGGGAAATGCAATTATGTTTCTTGCTTGTCCAATAAACTAATCTCTTTCCTAGAAAGAATGTTCCACCACTTGTACTCTTTATGTCATCCACATTTCCTGCCCAATCTATATCAGTGTAAACTTTCAATTAAAACTTGTCATTCTTCTTGTAATACAATCCATAGTCCTCTGTTCCTTTTAGATATCTCAATATCCTTTTTAATTCCATCATGTGACTCTCCTTAGGATTTGCAAAAGATCTTGCAACAATCCCAACTGCTAAGGAAATATCTGGTCTACTGTGGATAACATATTGTAACTTTCCAATCATAGACCTATACAAGGTTTGATTCACTTCAGTTTTATCATTAGTCTTTGATAGTTTTTGTCTAGTAGCCATAGGTGTACTTATTGGTCTAGAATCCTCCATACCAAATTTTTTTATTATCTCCTTGAAATACTTAGATTGTGTAATATAGATACCTTTCTTCATCTGATAAACTTGCAAACCAACAAAGAATTTGATCTCACCAAACATAGACATCTCAAATTTAGTTTGCATATCATTTGAAAATGTTTGACATAGGGCATCTTGTCCTCCAAATATGATATCATCAACAAAAGTTTCAGATAATAATATCCCTTTACCTTTTTCAGTCTTCAAATATAGATTGATGTTGTCATTTGTTCTTACAAATCCAATCTTTATCAAGTAGTTGTGCAATCTCTCATACCATGCTCTGGGGCCTTGTTTCAATCCATACAGTACCTTGTGTAGTTTAAAAAGCATGTTCTTCTTGATTGGATCAACAAATCCTTTTGGCTATTCAATATATACTTCTTCCAATATTCCATTTAGAAATGCAGATTTGACATTTGATACACTTTGAATCCTTTGAAAGCAGCATATGCAAGTAGAGTTCTTACTCCTTTCAATCTTGCAATTGGGGAAATATCTCCCCATATTCAATGCCTTCTTCCTATACATATCCCTTGCATACCATTCTAGCTTTGTTCCTAGTGACTTCTCCATGTTCATTTATCTTATTTCTGAATGCCCAATTTGTTCCAATAACATTCTTGTCCTTTGGTCTCAGCACTAGTGTCCAGGTTCTATATATTCTTTTCTATGTTCTCAATTTCTTCATTCATGGCTTGAATCCAATCTTCATTCTCCAAAGAATCTTTCACTGTCTTAGGCTCAAATTCACATAAAAAGCATGTTTGATCTTTCAACTTACTTCTTGTCATGACTCCAGATTCTTTAGCTCTAATGATTTTTTCTGGCTTATGATGTCTTCTCACATATTGTCCTAATGTAGTCTCAAATCTCCTTTCTTATTGTTCTTAATCTTCAGGTTCATCTTATAGATTCTCTGCCTCCTCTCCTGATTGCTCAACAACATCCTCCTGATGCTCAAAATTTCCTTATTGTGACTCGACAGGTTCATGATGTTGCTCAACATCTTTGTTTTCTAGTTTAGGTATATTACTGGCCTCTCCTTCCATGTATAAAAAAGATCTATAATCTTTAGGTTCTTTCTTACACTCAACTTCATTCTTTTCTACATATTCATCAACTCTGACATTTACACTTTCCACAACTTTGTTAGTGTTAGAATTCAAACACTTGTAAGCTTTTCTCTTAGTGGAATATCCTAGGAATATTCCTTCATCACTTTTAGCACCAATTTTTCCATTCCTATTGTCCTTCACTATATAAAATTTTCTTCCAAAGACTTTAAAGTATTTCACATTAGGTGCATAACCATGCCATAATTTAAAAGGTGTAGCATTTGTACCTTTCTTGATTTGTACTCAGTTCAAGGTATAAACATCTATACTTACAACTTCTCTCTAGTATTTTTGTGCAACATTCTTTTCTATCATCAGTGTTCTAGCACAATATATAATTGATCTATTTCTTCTCTCTGTTATACCATTATTTGGAGGTGACCTTGGTGCAGACATTTGTCTCTTTATTCCTCTATCATTGCAGAATATGTTAAACTCATTTGATATGAACTCTCCTCCTTTGTCAAATCTCAAACATTTCAAGCTTTTACCTATTTCTTTCTCAACTTTTTCCAAATACCACTTAAACAACTGAAAGGCATCAGATTTCTCTTTCAGAAACATCACAGTCATCATTCTAGAATAGTCATCAAAAAACAAAATGAAATATTTATCACCACAGTAACTTTAAACACCAATAGGTCCACAAAGGTTAGTATGAACTAATTCCAAATATTATTAGAAGTAAATGTCTTTCTCTTGAAACTTGACTTTGTCATTTTTCCCAATTGACATTGTTTACACATCACATTATCAAGTTTATTCAATTTTGGCAAACCTCTTGTTAAGGTGTTAGGATCATTGCAAATGTAATATCACTATCCCATTTTATGTGTTTTCCAAATGCAACAATCTCTTGCATTTATATTGAGAATGAGCCAAGAAGAGACGTGTCTATTCATTAATATGTAATTAATATAATGACAATTATGATTATATATATATATATATATATACATATATATATATATATATACATATATATATATATATATACATATATATATATATATACATATATATATATATATACATATATACATATATATATATATACATATATATATATATATATATACATATATATATATATATATACATATATATATATATATATACATATATATATATATATACATATATATATATATATACATATATATATATATATACATATATATATAGATATACATATATATATATATATATATACATATATATATATATATATATATATATATATATATATATATGTATATATATATATACATATATATATATATATACATATATATATATACATATATATATATATATATACATATATATATATATATATACATATATATATATATGTGTGTGTGTGTGTGTGTGTGTGTGTGTGTGTGTATAATATCTCTTGAGTATTATATTAATTTCTCTAATATTTACTAATAATAATATTTATATATATATTTAATTATATATATACATCTCATATATACTAAATATATATATACATATCTTCACTGGTATTGACTCATAGTGTTTATCCGACTGAAGCTACAAAACATCTTGACACTACCTCTTAGCTAGGGAGGATAAATCAATCCAATGTCAAAACTTAAGATGCTTGACAACATCAATCATATCATGTAAGAAATAAAGGCATCATTCTCAAGATGTAATCAATAGAAACATAGTCTCAATATGTAGATTGCCTCCATCAGTGATTCTATCCACATGTTCTCAAGTGGATATCCTCCATCGGTGATTCTATCCATAATTTCTCAAGTGGATTGCCTCTATCAGTGATTCTATCCATTTGATATCATGAGTATTGGCCTATCAGAATGTCAACACGTGACATTCACCAAATACTCTAAGTATTGGCCTATCAAAACATCAACATATGATATTCACCAAGTACTCAATAAGGTACTGGCCTACAGAATATCAACACATGATATTCACCAAATACCTATCATATATTTATACAAACAACTCATAGACTATCAATGACATCTAACACTTAGTTGTTGATTTACAAGATATATCTATGCAAACAACTTATAGACCATCAATTTAATGACATCTAACACTTAGTTGTTTCTTTACAAGATGTATCTATACATGCAACTTATAGACTGTCAATTTATTGACATCTAAAACTTAGTTGTTGCTTTACAAGATATATTTATGCAAACAACTCATAGACCATCAACTTAATGACATCTAACACTTAGTTGTTCCATTAATTCATCATGATCTATTTCAACATTATAAATAATGTATATCATGATTTAAGTTATTGTAAGATCGTCACCTTCCAATAACTTCTACAAATACAAGTGATAATCATTTGGAATTCATCACTTACTCATGATTTACACAGGGGGTAGGCCCATTAAAAACATTCATGATTCATTAGTATAATAATCAATTTTATCAATTTTACCTCATAAGTGTTTCACCTTCAATAGTGAGCTCCCTCTCAATCAATATGATCAAGATTGTCACAAGTTGACTGAACCATCTGCTCCCTCTGAATCTCAAGTTTATCAACTTCTTGACCTCTTTTGAAATTCCAGACTCCCTTTAGTCTCAATCATCAATTCATTTGGAAGCATCAAGTTCTTTCTCCCTTGAATGCAATTTTCTTGTGCTTCTGTCCTGAAGGTATGTCAGAGAGAGATTACAAATAGCTCACTAAACTATCTCGACCAAAAATACCAATGATAGAAGCATACAAGATTTTAATAACCAATAGTATAGCATGAATTAAAAAACTCAAAAATTATGTGCATTAATAAAACATGAAATACTTATCTTTTATAAATTTCAAGTATTTCATTATGTAAGGTGAGCCCATATAGAAAATATCATGCAAATTCACAAAATGATGTCATCATTCTCAAACATTACTATAACTCTTCACATGAACTATATCTAATATCCAAAGGTTCTATACACTATCACAACCTTCAATCTTATTAGATCTCCCTTCAAGTGGTTAGGCTTTTAAAGAAGAAACCTCGCTCTTTTTCATATTTTTTTTATTATAGACCCGTACAAAATCGGTCATAACTTTTGAACCTTGTATTTTCTCTTCAATCTCTCCAATGATATTCTTGTAAATTAGTTTATGACAAACATATCCCAAATTTAGCAAAATCCAATGGTGCATTTTGGAGATATGGTCTTCGTACTGAGACTGTATTTTCTGAGACAGTCACACATTCACCATCAACAAACTACTCTCTTACATTTGCAACTTGGCTCTAATACCATGTTAATGTTTTAGGATCATTACAAATGTAATATCACTATCTCATTGTATGTGTTTTCAAAATGCAACAATCTCTTGCATTTATATTGAGAATGAGCCAAGAAGAGACATGTCTTTTCATTAATATGTAATTAATATAATGACATTTGTGATTATATATATATATATATACATATATATACATTTATATATATATATATATATATATATATATATATATATATAATATGTCTTGAGTATTATATTAATTTCTCTAATATTTAATAATAATAATATTTATATATATTTAAGTATATATATACATCTCATATATGCTAAATATATATATACATATCTTCACTAGAATTGAATCATAGTGTTTATTTGATTGAAGCTACAAAACATCAACACCTCTAACTTTCTTCATCTTACTAATGTTTACCAAATTGTCAAAGTTCATATGACACAACCTCTTATGCCAAAAGCATACATCATCAAATTGTGAAAACAAACATGTTTCTTCATATAGGTCTAGATAGAATACATTAGCTCTTGTCCATTCTCCACTTCCAATTAGTTCACCAGTGGCATCAAATATTTTATCCTTCTTGTGATGAAACTCCACTTGGTAACAATATTGTTCAACTGTGCAACACTTAACAAATTATAGTTAAGACCTTCAACCCAATAAGCATTATCACATCTGATCTTATCAGTCAATCTTATTGATCATTTTCCCTTCACAGGACAGGTGCATCATTACCAAACTTAACACTCCTACCTTTGTAATGATTTAAGATTTTAAACTTACTTTTATCACCAATCATGTGATGTGAGAAACCATTGAATAATCCATTTATCACCTTTACTCACTTATGAAATAAGTGCATTTTTATCATCTTCATCATAATCATCTTTCATAACAACATAAACAACTTCTATATCACAATCATCATATTCACTAGTTTCACTATCAATTTATTCTTTAGCAATATACAAAGACTTCTTACCTTTATCTTTGTATTCCTTGAACCTTTTGTGATCTCTATCATTTATTTTTTCTTTATACTTGCTTTCTCTTCTTTCATCCTTGTCATTCCTATCAAGGCATCTTTCTGCAATATGACCAACTTTGTCACATGAAAAATAGATTATAGGAAGTTTACCTTTGAATTTTTCATTTCCTCTCGGTAGCCTTCTAGCCATAAGTGCCTCAAGATCATCTAGATCATCATAAGAAGTGTCAATATCACTATCATTGTTACTATCACTGTTCACACATCTTTCTTTTCCTTTCTTAAACTTATGAAGAACCATTTGAGACTTGAATGTAAATTCAATATTGTGAGTAGTGAAATTATCAAAATTTGACAATTCAAAAGCAGTAAGCCTACCAAAAAGACCTTCCAAAGATAGGATGTTACTATGAGTACATCTTGATTCTTGTATTGCAAAAACTCTAATAGCATAGATAGGAAGTAAGGTTCTCAAAAATTTTCTAATAAGAGTTTCATCATCAATGTTTGCATTAGCTCCTCTAATAGCATTTACTACCTCTTTAACTCTGCCATAATATTGAACAATGTTTCACCTTCTAACATTTTCATTTCATCAAACTTACCTCTCAAGCTTTTAGATTTGTCTCTCAGTACATTTGTGTCCCCACCATAGATAGATGCTAGTGTGTCCCACATTTTCTTTGCATTAGTATAGTCCTCGATGTCTTCAAATTTGGGATAACTTAGGGCTGATCCAATCTCCAACATTTCTTGATTGTGTTCTTGTTTTCTTTCATCTCCTCACCTTTCATAGGTGCATCAACTGGTACATAATCATGTTTCACACAGTATTTCACTGAATCACCAATTCTAGCTAGGTGCAATTGCATCAAACTCTACCATGCACTGAAGTTCTCCTTGTTCAGCTTTGGTACCTCCTTTTTGTACATCTTGATCATTAGCTTCAAGTACCTTTAAAGTTTATCCTGACAAGAACCAATAGATCTGATACCAATTATTAGAATGATTTTAGAATAACTAAGAGGGTGGTGAATCAGTTATCCTCAGGTCCAGATGTACCAATTCAAGTTTTAAACTCTTCAACAAACTTAGATTTATTCAACAATTCACTCTGTCTCTATAGAATATATTAGTAACATAAAACTTACAGTCCACTGTCCAAAAGTAATCAACTTGCAGAATATAAAACTTTCAACAACATAACACATCAAATAAAATTCACACAAGTATGATACCAGGATTTAACGTGGAAACCCAATATGGGAAAAACCACTAGTACCATGCTACCAAATTTTCACTCTTCTAAAGTGAGCTCTGTGAGAACCCAACCCTGTTAAAGGTTTACAATACACACTGTTAGGTGTGATCCCGTTAAAGGATTTAATCACCCTGTTAAGATTGGCCTGGTTAGAGGGCTTAAGAACATTCCATTAGAAAATGGTTTACCATGCAATAAATGCTCTAGATCATTCAGCTTTAATGTCCACACATTTTACATATCCCAAGAATTTAACTATATCAGCTGGGATTCTCAATTCTTTCAAAAATAGTAAATTACTTACACTTAGTCAATATTGTGTTCATCTACTTGGTCATCACTGAATAACTCAGTCATTGCTAAAACTGTTCTACTCAATAAACACTATCTTCACTCGGTTAATTCTTTGATACTTGATAATTACTGATGCTCGGTCAACACTAAAATTTACTTGGCTTATACTAGTACTCGATCAACACTAGCATCACTCAGCTTAAAGTGAATTTCTTCTCTTTTACTCAGTTAAGCCTATGCTTCAAATCTATTGACTTCTTCACTTAGTGTTAAAGATAAACAACACATTACCTTGCCAATGTGCCAAATAATCAAGCACCCATTGAAGTATCTCATAGCTCAACCTTTCACTAGGTCCTCTTGTTATCTCCTCTTTTCAAATCCTCTTCATCAATCAAAAGATATGGTACTCTACTAGATAGTAACTATCTTACCAATTAAGACTTGACAATAATGATAATATAACAATTGTTTCAATTGTAGTTTCTAAAAATCTATAATCCTAGCATGAGGAACACCTCTCCCACCCACTCCTCCACCCCTAATCCTCACTCTCCCACTGACTCCTCCACCTCATACTCTAGCACCACCACTACCATCACCTCTCAAAGGACCCAAAGCTAAACCTCATCCACCACCAACCTAACCACCTCTCACTACTACCACTCTCCTCCTTGATTGGCCACCTCTCCGACCTCCTCTATGATCATGATCATGATTATGATCATTATCATCATCATCATGATCGTGATCCTAATCCTAATCCTGATCATTATCATGATCTTGATCCTAATCATGATCATTGTAATCACCCAAAAATGGTCATCTAGACTATTAGCCCCTTTCTAGCATTATTTGCTAAATCTATCAATTACTTATTTTTTATCAAATCCTAATTTTATCATTTATTCGATTATATTCTATGGATTAACCATTTTATCCTAAGTCTTTATTTAATTAAAAGGAATTTTCTCCCCTTTTATTATATAAAAAGCCCCACTTACCTTTTATCCTAAGTTGCACAAATAAAGCATTATTCCTATTTAATAAATAAGAAGAAAAGGCTTTTTGTCTCACATGGGGCACAAAAGTCAACACTTCTTTCTCATTGGAGGAGACTTGTGCACAAGGATTGCTCCCACTTTCAAACTCCACCCTTGATCAAATATTTTGCCTCTTAATCTCCATGGTCCATTTATCTTTAAAAGGAGAGCTCTCTTCTCATTCTAGGATCCAACTCTTGATGCTAATGTTATGCTATAGATTTTCTTGGTGCCATTGGAGCTTTTCAAGAACTTGTTTCATTTTAGCCCTCATATTTGCATTGTAGCTTAGTTCTCATGGCATTCTTAGATTAGTTTCCTTTGATGCTTTAGCTTAGTTCACATAGTTTAATTAGTAATGTCTTGTAACACTCTCATTCCCATAGTTTAGTTGCATTCTTGCATTCTTATTTTAGCATAGCTTGCATTGCATTGTTCATTGTGATTCTTGAAGATATTGTTATTCTTGCCCTTGTCTCTTTGAATCTCCCATTGCATGGTTTACTAGCAAGGTTGCATGCTTAATATCTCTAGCTGAGAGCCCTCTAAACACCCTTGCACTCCATGCCTAGGGAGCTCTAGATCACTTTTCAAGGTTTCCAATCCATGGATGCCCTTGGAATCAATGGCTTAGAGAAGTGCACATTTTGAGTGTACATTTTTTGCGCCCACCGTGGGGCAGAATAGATTTGTTTTGCCTTTCTTTTCTTGCATTCCCGCTACATTTTCATCACTTTTATCTTTCTATTTCGGCTATTTTTATTTTTTTCTGATAGAGTATCATACGACATTTTCATAGTGTCATACGACAATTTCTTACACATCTACATGATACTTTTCCAGTCAAAAGTATCGTATGTCCATACAGAACTCTAGCACCCAGCTATATAACATTTTTTTGTCTGGGGTAGTGTGAAGTATCACGCAGAATAGAAGTATCACACCCTTATACTACAAAGTATCATGTGAGCCTCTGCCGGCAGAAACTGTCGTCCAGGCCTAAAAGTGACTATTTTCAATTCTTTTTTTTGCAAGATTCGAGTTTTCTACTTTCTAGTTTTTTGATTTGTTGTGTTAGGATAGAGATTTATTTGTAGATTATACCTTGTTTTCCTATACTAACCCTTCTAGGCCTAATGAGTTGTTCTTGTAGGTGTGCCCTAATTGCTTGCATAGTTTGCTAAAATAACGCATGTCAAAGCTTCAAATGCACAAGGGCTACTAATCTTTCTTGCAAGGCTTCCCAAAGCATAAAAACCAAAAGTTCTTGTTCTTTCCTTTCATTTTTAAGTGTGGCATTATACTAGTTCATTTTCTTAGGCACTTAATATCTTGTCATTAGAGTCTTTTGGTGGTAGGAGAGTATGCTCTTCATCCTTTTGGTGAACCAAAAATCTTGACCCACCTCTAGATTTCAAAAGCAAGAGGGTTAATTGAACATTGCTTGGCATGTTTGGGAAAGGATTTTGAGATAGGAGAGTATGCTCTTTACCCTTGTGGTGAAATACAAATCTTGACCCTCAAAGGTTGATTTGCTTCTTGTTTAGTCTAGAATCCTTTAGAGGGCCTACTCTTGAGCAATCAAGAGAAACGACCCAAGTGGGGACAAGCTAATACCCAGCTATTCTGACCCACTATAAAATCAAGGCTATCAAGGACACAAAACCTTGGTAGACATAGTACTTTTCTTCACTTAGTGTGAGTACTTGTGGGATTGTGACCATGAGAAAAATGCTAAACAAGAATGCTTAAGGTACTCTTGTGGCTGTGAGGCCATTACTTGCCGCAAGGTAAGGAGTCCCTTCGGGGAGAAAGAGGGGTATTGCTCCCGGAAGCCTTATTACAAACCTTAGATAGAAGCTACCTAATTTTTCCACTCAACATCTTGGTGCAAGGATCGATCCTAGTGGACTACCTAGATCACCCCAAGATTTTACACTCACCATTTGTGTTCCTTTGGTTGTGTCATTGGCACTTCCATGACAATGCCAATATCTATTATGGGAAACCACTTTGTGTGAGGCAATGGGAGATCAAGTGTGGGCTAAGTTGTTGAGTATTGAGCCTTTGTCTCTCTAAGTTAGCAAGTGCTTGAATTGTCTTCGTTGTGATCTACCCGTGTAAACATTCTTAAACATCAAACATCACAGTAGTGTTCATAGGATTTTTTGTTTTGATATCCCAAGTGCATGTCTTGACAAGGTTTCTTTTTCCCTTGTTCAAGTGTTTTATGACACGTTTGATCCCTCATTGTTTGCAAACCTATCTATTTTCTATTGTTACTACATTCCAAACTTAAAAAATTAAACTTATCAAACTGCAACTTTGATCAAATTACCTTTAAAAATGGGTTTTACACATTCACTAGTCAAACATCGTGCGATACTGAACAATTATCGCACCACCTACATGAGTATTATCATGTGATACTTCATTGCTCACCTTGTATCGCATGAACTTTATACATTATATTGCATCAACTATCTGGTTACCATCACACTACTATGTGCAAAATATCATCTGCCCATATTATATCATCCTGCTATCCTGCAAACTATCGCATAGAATTATTTTGTTGTCTTACTGTTGTCTGCAATCTGAAGTTGTCAAATTTGAATCTTAGTTTTCCATTGAGTGTCCTTTCATATTCTTACCTGAATCTGGCCTATTATTTACATGTTTAAGTTTGTTCTAGACTAAGAAAGATGAGTTAAAACTATTGGGTTTAAGCCTATCAAATGCTACTTTTGATCACTTGTCACACTACGGTTACCTCTCTAGCTATTTGCTTATCTAGCTTCTTGCTCATATCTTGGCTTGAGTCAATTGACTACTGTAAATTCTTGAGCACCTTTGACAAGCCATCTCTATTGTTCTATCTCGACAAGTGATCTTTATTGGCTTTGCTTATCTCAAAATCTAAGAAACTTTTCCTCATTCTATTAGTCAAACAACATTTCTTTTCATGTCGGTTACAACTTGATTTCAATTTGAGCAAGGGGGTCACCCTCCATTCAACTATACACAGTTACCCTCTCCTACAAGATGCCTACAAGTGCTAGTTAGTGATGATAGTTCTAGCCTAGACAAATCTGAGGATTCCAAGGATCCCAAGGTCACCTCATGGTATAAAGGAGGCTTCCTTTTTTCTGCATTCAAGGCCCCCAAAAGCACTGATAGTGTCTCACTTACCTTGATTGAACAAGAGAAATATTTCCATTTGCAAGAACACTTCGAGCATAGAGACAACCAAGCACACTTAGATAAAGAGCATAATAAAAACATAATGGATGCTACTAGGCGCATGGCTTCAAGAGGAATGTCTCATGATCAACCTGAGACTAGTGGTTATGAAAATAGACCTTTTTTTGGTACTAGTAGCAATTATGGTAACAATACGCCACCAAGGTCCCCTACAAGATGAACTTTTTCCGCACCTTCTTTACCTCCTAGACCTCCTCCCTCTCATCATGAGGAGGAGGCCAATGATGACATTTCTAGTGAAGAACTTATGAGGTTTGAACAAGATGAGGCTTCCCAACATTTGATGCAAAAACTTTTAGAGCGTAATGGAGATCAATACTTTCAATACATGACTTCTAGAGGATACAAGCTCCCTCCTAGTTATGATGTCCACCAAATCATTCAAGAAAGAGTGCCAACCAAGTATGAAATCCTTAGAGAGGAATTACAATGAATGAACCAGCGTCTTTCTCAACTTACAATAGAAAAGAAACCTCCAAAGGTCTCTTTTGTAGAATCTATTTGTGCTCTTCCCTTTGATAGGAGTCTATACATGGTCTCATTTCCTAAGGATATCGAGGTTCCCAAATATGATAAGTATGATGGAAATGGTGATCCCCATGACCATGTGTGTCATTTTTATGCTCTTAGCATGGACTTCCTTCAAGAGGACACATTTCTACTACAGTTGTTCCCTAGGAGTTTAAGAGAACAAGCTCTGGAATGGTTCACAAAATTGACCCCCCCTCTCAAGACCTTTGATGAGTTGGCTAGGCATTTTACTCAACATTATTCATACAAAATTCAGCAAGCTATTACCATGATAGATCTAGGTGCTCTTAGGAAAAATCAAGGTGAACCATTCGCTACCTACTTGCAATGTTGGAGGTCGTTATATTCTAGATATCCTCATCAACTACCCGAGATGGAAAAGAATGACATCTTTGTCAACACTCTTGTGCCTGAATTATATTATGACCTAAGGAAACAACTATTTTCCTCTTTCAATGACATGGTTGAAAGTGCATACTGTATGCACCCTCAAATGGTTGCCTAGACTTTGGGCCCCCATTCAGCAATTTATCAAATCCCTGAATCAATATTTTCAAAAATCAGCATTTTTCAATTATATCAATTTACTTGATCAAATCCTATTTTTATCATTTTTGATTATTTGCCTTGGGCTAACCATTTTATCCTAAAGTCTTTATTTATTTAAAAGGAATATTTCCTCCCCTTTTATTAAATAAAAATCCCCCACCTTTTCATCTTATCCTAAGTTGCACAAATAAAGCATTATTCTTATTTTATAAAAAGAAGAAAAGTACTTTTTGTCTCATATGGACACAAAAGTCAACTCTTATTTTCTCATTGGAGGATATTCACGCACATGGATTTCTCCTCTTTGATGCTCCACCCTTGATTAAATCTTTTGCCTCTTAATCTCCATGGTCCATTCTTTCTCATTTCCTATAAAAGAAGAGCTCTCTTTCTCATTTGGATATCAATCTTTTATGCTAATGTTATGCTACAGGTTTTCTAGGTCATCTTGGAGCTTTTTGAAGATTTGGAGCATTCTTGGCTTTTGCATCTACATTCCATTCTTAGTTTCATTCTTGCATAGTAGCTTCATGTTTATGCTTTCATAGCTTAGATTTCATTTCAAGCTTTAGAATAACTCATCTAGTTTAACTAGGAAGGCTTGGTAATACTTGCATCTTTCTTTTTCATAACATAGCTTGTACTTTTATTTCCATAGCTTAGCTTGCACCTCTCATTTCTAGCTTGCATATTCATCTTAATCTAGTTTGCATTTTCATTTCATAGTGATTCTTGGGGATATTGGCATTCTTGTCCTTGTCTTCATTTGAATCTCTCATTGTGTGGTTGACTAGCAAGGTCATTAGCTTAATAGCTCTAGCTGAGAGCAAACTTAAAATAATCTTGCAACTCCATACATAGGGAGCTCTAGGTCACTTTCTAAGGTTTCTCATTCATGGATTTCCTTGGATATAATGACTTAGAGAAGTGCACCATTTGAGTGTGTACATTTTTGGCACCCACCGTGGGGCAGAGCATTATTGTTTTGTCCTTCATTTCATGCATTTTCAGAAATTTTTCATCATAGTTTAGCGTCATTTTCGGCTCTCTATTTTTTTGTCTTAGAGTGTCATGTGACTATTTTCTAGTGTCGTGTGACAGTTTCTTGTATAGCAGGGTGACACTTTACCAGTTAAAGGTGTCGCACTGTTTGACAGATAATATCGCACTGCTTAGTATATTTTGTCACCTGCAGGTCAGTGAACTATCATACGGAGATAAACTATCACCCCCATATACAGTGAAGTGTCACGTGATATTTTTGGTGATTGTACTATCACCTATACCCAGTAGTGAGTTATTTCTTGGTTCTTTTTTGCTAAGTTTTGATCCAATTAGCTTGTTGGTTTGATTCACTGTGGTTAGGCAGAGTTTAGTTGCAGATTTCATTTGGATTTTGGATTTTTCTAACCTTGTGGGCCTAACAAGTTGTGGTTGTAGGTGCATTTTCTTGAGAAATTTTTCCAAAATTACATGCTAAAGGGCTACTAATGGTTTTTGTAGGGCTGCCCAAAAAGCATAAAAATATAAAAAAAAATTTGCTTGTTTGTTTATTTCATTCCAAGTTGTGCAATTACTAGTTGTTTCATTTCATAGGAACATAATATCTTGTGGAAGGGATTCTTTGGTGGTAGGAGAAGTATGGTCTTCATCCTTGTGGTGAACTAAAAAATCTTGACCCATCTTTGAATTTTGGAAGCAAGAGGGTAATTGATCTCTTCTTGGTGTGTTTGGGAAAAAGTTTGAGATAGTGGAGTATGCTCTTCACCCTTGTGGTGAAACAAAAACCTTGAACCTCACAAGTTGATCCACTTTTTGTTTAGTTGTTAGAATCCTTTAGCAAGCCTTCTCTTGAGCAATCAAGAGGAATGACCCAAGTGGGGACAATCTTTTTGCTGGCTATTCCGACCCACTATAAACTCAAGGCTATCAAGGACACAAAATTTTGGTAGACGTAGTGCTGGTCTTTGCTTGATGTAAGTACCCTTGGGATTGTGACCATGAGGAAAGTGTTGAGAAAGAATGCTTAAGGTACTCTTGTGGCCACAAGGTCCATTACTTGCCACAAGGTAAGGAGTCCCTTTGGGGAGTAAGAGGGGTACTACAAATGGAAGCCCTTATTAAGAACCATAGATAGAAGCCACCCTATTTTGTTGCTTAGCTTCTTGGTGCAAGTATTGATCCAAGTGGAATAACTCGGATCACCCCAAGATTACTCACCATCTGTGTTCCTTTGGTTGTGTCATTGGCACTTCCTGACAAAGCCAATATCTATTGTGGGCAACCACTTTGTGTGAGGTGATGGGACATCAAGTGTGGGCCAAGTTCTTAAGTATTGAGCCATTGACTTTCTAAGCTAGTAAGTGCTTGGAGTGTTTTTGTTGTGATCTACCCGTGTAAATGTTCTCAAACATCAAACATCACGGTAGCATTCATAGGATTTTATTGCTTTGATATCACAATTGCTTGTCTTGGCAAGGTTTCTTTTGCCCTTGTTTCAAGTGTTTTATGACATGTTTGATCACCTACTATTTGCAAACTTGTCTATTTACTATTGTCACTATGATTGAAACTGAGAAATTCAACCTTCAAACTAAAATTTTGAACAAATTGCACTTAAAACTAAGGTTTTTAGCACTCACTGGTCAAGAATTATACGACACTAAAATAGTATCACCCCCTTTACTGAGAAATATCATGCGACAATTTGCTACTGGAAGACTATCGCATTGTTTGCTAGAAACCGTCACCCAGGCTGCCTAGAAACTGTCACCCTGCTTAGAGTGAAATACCGCCTGCTGAGAAACTATCGCCCTATCTACCTAGATACTATTGCACAAATTCTTTTTGCTGCCTATCAGATTTATGAAATTTTCAATCTTTTCCTTAGTTGACCAGATTTTAGAAGGTGACCTTCTCTGCTGCTAGAGACCTATTTTACCTTGGGTTCCTGATTTTAGACCCCTTAAATTAGTATTCTTTGATTTTCAAAGTAGTCTTGTTTGACATTGATAAGTTAGGAATTATCCTCATTGAAAAAGTATACCTTTAGATTCTTTGGTAACACACTTGGAGAGTTTTAGTACTCTTTTGTCCAATTCACTTCCATCAAAATTCAAATTCAAGTTCAATTACATATTTGGTTAAATCCACTTTCTTGGCCCATATGTGTTAGGATACTTATCCTTTTATTATGCACCTCTATGGCAGGATTGGGTTACACCTTTAAACAACTTTCTATCTTACCACCTCTTTTTGGACAATTGAACACTTTTACTATCCTTGTTTGGTATTGACATTTCATAAAGTCTCCTTATCACCAAGGGTTTTGTACTTTCATGTCGGTTACGACAAGATACCAAGTTAGTCAAGGGAAATGACCTCAAGCTGTCTTCAATCAGTTTCCCTTAGTTAAAACTCATCAACAGCGAAAGGCAAAAGAGCCCCTTTTTTATCAATCCCCTAAGAGTGAGTCTACAGTTTGGTTTGACCCAAAGAGAAATTCTAGAAAATTGGGTACCTCTTTAGCACCCTCTCAATCAAATATGGACATGAGTTACACCCTCACTAGACAACAAAGAGAAGCAATGGATCAAACTCTTGATGACATTTTCCAAAGACATAGGTGTAAAATGATGTATGGTGGATCTTCTTACAATAGTCCACCCTGATCACCCCCCATCAACACAAGATATCTAGATGCTCACCAGTGAGCTAAAAGACATCATAGACAAGCTCATCCAGATGCACGGTCACAACATGAAGACCAAAACAATGAATCTGGTGATGCTCATGTCAATGCAGCTAGCTTATTCAGACATTCAAGACCACCTTCTCCACTTAGAGACACCTCATGATATACAAATGAGAGATTAAAGAGCATTGAGCGAGAAAAACAAGCTTTCTTGAATGAACAAGCTACCAAAGAAGAAAAGCTTAAACAACTAGAAGATGAAAGGCAAGCTTTGTTGGACATAAAAAGAAGAGCCGCACAAGAAGAAAAGGATAGGCTCCTAGCCCAAAAACTTCATGCACAATTCAATAATAGGGGTACCAACAGTGGAACTAACTCTCCACCATCTACTCCCTCAGGAACTCCAAGAAGTAGAAGGAGGTCAAGGACCCCTTCAAGATCACCTAGTCCTAGAGGAAGAAGGACTTTGCAACATGCACATTATAGGAGACATACACCTCCTAGACAATCAAGATAACCCTCCCAACGAGCTTATCATGGCTCTCAACATGGAGGAAGTAGTGCCAACTTTGATGCTCATGATTTTATGAGAATGCAACAAGAGCCATTGTTTCAACAATATGTGGAAAAATACGTTGAGCAAAATAAGGATCAATTCTTGGAAAGCTTGATCAACAAGGGTGCAAGGGTTCCTTACAACTTTGATGTAGATAGAAAAATCAAGAAACAAAACCCTTCACAAGAGGAAGAAATCAAGAAAATGAAGAAGATGATGGAGAAAATGATTGCTCCTAAGAGTTCCTTCAACTTGGATTCCATATGTCCTAATCTGTTTGATAAAAGTGTAAGTATGGTCGATTTTCCTAGAAAAGTTGAAATTCCCCTATACAACAAATATGATGGTAATGGTGACCCACATGACCATGTGCATCAGTTCTACATTATGAGTTTTGAATTCCACTATAATGACTCATACCTTATGAGATTATTTCCAAGGAGCCTCAAGGGCCAAGCAATGGAGTGGTTTACCAACATTACCCCTCCTGTCAAAACTTTTAAAGAACTTGTCCATAGATTTGTGCAACATTTTGCATACAACTTATCAAGATCAGTCACCATGCTCGATTTGTGCAATTTAAAACAAAACCAAGGGGAATCCTTTGTTAAATTTTTACAAAGATGGAGACGAATGTGCTCCCGCTATTCTAGGACTATTCCTGAGGATGAAAGGATTGACATTATTGTTAGCAATTTAGTGCCAGAAATGTGGTATGAAGTTCAAAAGATGGTCTTTAATTCATTCAACACCATGGTCAAAACCGCATGCAAAATAAAGGATGTCTTAAAAGAGCAAGGTATTTTGACTAAACAAAATAATAACAACAATAGTCAAAATAATAACAATAATCATAAGGACAAAGGCAAGAACTCACACTAGAACAAGAATAAACAAGTAGTCAATGATGGAGTTGTTGACTCTAACCAACCAAAAGATCAAGGTATCCTTCATTTATCTAGTGTAGTTCAAGCTATGAAGCTTAATGCATCCTCTAACCAAAAAGAGAATAAACAAAGATATCAAGAAAGACCTAAAAAGGAGAAGCGACAGTTCTCTAAGCTTGGGGACTCTTATGAGGATGTTTTCAAAATGCTTATTGATAAAAATCTTGCACAACCACAAGATCCAGCAAAATTTCACATACCTAACATCAAGCCATATTGGTGGAATGAAAAATCTTACTGCATATTTCATAATGGCATTGGACATGACATAGAAAATTGCTGGAAACTTAAACATCTCATTCAAGATCTTATTGAAAATGGCAAGCTTGAGATCGATGGGTTGAAAACCAATGAAAATCACAAAGTGTTTAAAGAACCTTTGCCTAAATATGGTGAGGGGGAAACCTCTAAACCCAAAGATGGCAAAGCTACAATCAACTATACCTACACAGGTGTAGAAAATGTGGTTAATATGCTTGATATTGTTGAGGAAAATGTCAACATAATGCAAAACAAAGATTCTCATAGTCATGATGTGAACTCTCCTCCCATATTTGATGAAGGACCCATTGTTGTGCTTAGAGGTCCTCACTCTCGAAGTTCATCCCAACCCCTTAATGTTGTCACTAGAAGCCAAGCTCAAGGTCCTGTGGTGATTAGAGGTCCTAATTCCAATCAGTCCAGCAAACCCAAGCAAGTGACATCCAAGAATGTCACCACCAAGTCAGCAGTCAATCCTAAAATGAGCTACAATCTTGTTGACCAGTTACAGAGAACACCAGCTCAAATATCAATTTTTGAACTCCTAGAATTGTCTCCAAGACATAAGTGTGTCCTTGAAGATGCTTTGCGTACAGCTAATGTTCCTAACAACATAGATGTTGACCAATTCCAAAACATGGTTAACCACCTTGCTAGCCCTCACTACCTCACATTCTCAAAAGAAGATGACAAAGCCTTGAGCCATCCACATAATCTTTCCCTTCATATTGAAGTCATGATCCACAAGACCCATGTCAGGCATCTATTGATTGATGGGGGTACTGGGATCAATATTTGTTCCTTGAGTTTGTTGAAAGTACTGGGTTACTCAAAGAAATTTATTGATACTCATAAGAAAATCACCATCAAAGCCTATGATGAGGTAGAGAGTAGCTCCAAAGGCTTGGCCATTCTTCCTATCAGGATTGGCCCCGTTGAAAAGGACATCTTGTTCCAAATTATTGACATTGGTCCTTTAGCATATAATATTCTGCTTGGTAGATCATGGATCCATGGCATGCAAGTAGTACCATCCACTTACCATCAATGTGTCAAGTTCCCCTATAATGGAGTAGAAGTTTGTATACCTAGGGATAGTACTTTATCAGTTAATGCAATTTCAGTAGGGACTCATGTTCCTCTCAACAGAGAAGCAGAAAATTTTGATGCCACTTTAGCACAATGCCAGAATAAGTTCAAAACCATAGACCTTGGTATGGGGAGTTATCAGATTGACTCCTTCACAAAGCTACCAGTCTCACCTAGGTCCTATGGTAAACCTTCATAGGAGATGCATCCCTCATCTTCAGCAATGACTTTTTTTGATACATTTGTAGAGTCCTCAGTGCCCATACAAGATGAGAAAGAAGAGGTGGCTATTAGAGACTGGATATACAAGGAGGAAAAATACAAGCATAATGAAAATTTCTCCCCATCTCCTAAGGCTTATGGGAGAGGATATACTCTTGTCAAGAGTATGGGATATCTAGGTCATGGTCCTCTTAGTCATAGATTAGATGCTAAGGCTAAACCAATTAATCATGCTCTCTTTGGCTACAGACTTAAGTCAATAGTTGGCCTAGGTTTTGAAAGTTAGAATAAGAAAACTACTCCTATCCTTGTTGCAATGGATAGCGATGATGAATACATACCTAATTTGTAAAATCAACAAGATAGGTGTGAAGATTGGGTCCCTTCCACCAATCTCCTTTGGGGAGATTTAGATACTACAGTTGACAATCCAACAGTTTCAGAACTAGAACAAGAACAATCCACTATTGAAGACCATGTTGAGGATCCTATTTAGTACACAAATGGCATTCACGAGGGTGTTACCCTTGGTGACATCAATGCTTCTATGTCAAGGCCTAAAAAATATGGTTGGTGTAAACATCCCAGTCGGGATACAGATATGGACTCACATGAGTATGAGTGGGAGACTCTTTCTGATTGTTCTATAGTTGACATGGACATTGTTGTTGTCCATACATATAGTTCCCAATCTGAGATAGCTAATGAGTCTAGTGTAGGATTAGAAGATTGGAGTCCATGAGTCACTTTAGTGGATGATGCCTTGCTTGGTAGGATAAGTCTTGATTAGGGTACCTTAGAGGGATACTTGACGGATCCTAACTCTATGATCACCAGAGATGATACCATTCGCATACACAATATCAAACCATCCATTGACCTACCCCTTGCCAACCCTCACTTAATTGATTGGTCTCAGCACTATCAAGAGCCTCAGCTCCTAAATTTTTCAAATGACTATGAGATAGCTTGTTACCTAAATGCTCTGGAGCCTGTAGTCTCTTCCACCAGTGAGCCAACTACAAGTATGATAGAGATGGATATCAAGTACCTCAGTCAAAAAATAAAAAGAAAAGAAACAAAAAATAGGAGCTATGATGGCGAAAACCACTATGTGGTGGTGTCAGAACCAAAAAAAGTAAAAATAAAAGATGTATCCGAAGGTGAAAACCTCCCTGAGGAACCTAAGGATGGGGTACTTGATCATCTTCCTAGTTATTTTCAAGATAGGTCGTCAGTGCTTGTTGAGCCTACATAGCTAGTTAATCTAAATACACCAAAGGCTCCACAAATTGTGCATTTAGCTCAGTCTATATCAACATAAGAAAAGGAGGCATATACCAAGTTCCTACAAAGAAAGAAAATTAATTTTGCTTGGACTTACTCAGACATGCTAGGATTGGACACTAGTCCCATTATGCATCATTTTTCCATAGCTACAGGAATCAAACCAGTAAAATAGAAATTGAGTAAAATGCATCCTCACATAGCTCTCCTTGTTAAAGTTGAATTAGAGAAACTCCTCAGTGAAGGATTTATAAGAGCTATTGATTATGCTGAATGGATATCCAATATTGTACCAGTTTCAAAACATGACAAGTCCATTCATGTTTGCATAGATTTTAGAGATCTTAATAAAGCATGCCCAAAGGATGATTTTCCACTTCCAAACATAGACATGATAGTGGACAAGACAGCAGGTTATGAGATCTATTCTTTGATGGATGGCTTTTCTGGGTATAATCAAATCAAAATAGCTCCTGAAGACCAAAAGAAAACTGCATTCACTTGCGCATGGGGAACCTATTGCTAGAACATCATGCCATTTGGATTAAAAATGCCAGAGCTACATATCAAAGAGCTATGACTACTACTTTCCATGACATGATGCATAAGAACATGGAAAACTATGTGGATGACACCTTGGAAAAATCCAAGAAAAGGGATACACACCTAGGCAATTTGGAAGTGATTCTAGATCGTATGGAGTAGTTTCAATTGAGATTAAATCCCAAAAAGTGTGCATTCAGAGTCACCTCTAGAAAAATCCTAGGATTTATTATTTAAGCTAAAGGAATAGAGGTGGGCCCAGAAAAAGTTCAAGCAATAATGGATATGCCACCTCCCAAAAACATCAGTCAAATGAGGAGTCTTCAAGGATGCCTTCAATCTATAAGGAGGTTTATTTCACAACTGGCTAATAGAGCTCAACCCTTTAACAAAACTTTGCACAAAGGGGTTAAATGTGTCTGGAATGAGGAATGTCAGCAAAGCATGGACCAAATCAAATAGTACTTGGCTAATCCTCCAATCTTAATGCCTCCTATCCTAGGAAAACCACTTATATTATATATCTCAACAATAGAATCTTCCCTGGGGGCATTATTGGCTCAACTTGATGATACTGGAAAAGAAAGAGCTATCTATTACATTAGTCATACTCTTGTGTCATATGAGGTCAACTACACTAGTATTGAAAAATCTTGCCTAGCAATGGTGTTTGCTTCCCAAAAGTTGTGACATTACATGCTTGTGCATACAATACACCTCATTGCAAAAATTAATCTGCTAAAATACTTGCTTGGTAAGGCCACCCTCATGGGTAGACTTGCTAAATGGATGATGATTCTTTCAGAATTTGACATAGAGTATGTTGAGCGTAAGGCTATAAAAGGACAGGCCATTGCAAACCAATTGGCTGATTTTCCAATCCAAGAAAAAGCACCAATTCAAGTTGAATTTCCAGATGATCACATAATGTACATGACTGCAAGAACATGGAAGATTTTCTTTGATGGCTCTTTCATGCAAAATGGTTCAGGAGCTGGAGTGTTGTTTGTTTCTCCTCATGGGTATACTATTCCTAAGTCCTATAAGTTATTGTTCCCATGAACAAACAACATTGCTGAATATGAGGCCTTGGCAAATGGATTGAAAATGGCTATAGAATGGGGAATTATAGAGCTACACATTTTTGGGGATTCGTAATTGATTATCAACCAAGTTAATGAGGAATATCAAACAAAGGATGGAAAACTAATACCCTATAAGAAGATGATTGATTCATTGCACCGATACTTTACCGTTGTTACATTTCAATAAATCCCTAGAGCAAAAAATAAAGCAGCTGATGCTATGGCTACATTAGCTTCACTTCTTCAGCTAGAATAGCATGAGTCTAGATTTGAATTCCTGGTGGAAGAGCTACATTACCCTATTTTTGACTCCTTAGAAAGCCATGTCATTTGTACCTTGGTTAGCCATGAATCATCTTGCTATGGTGCCATTTATTCATATCTCTATGATGGTACTATTCCCGAAACCTTCAATCCTTCTGAAAGAAGAAACCTTGTTCGTAATGCCTCTCGCCACACCCTTATCTCTGTTGATCTATATAGGAGGGGTTTAGATGGGACACTTCTTAGGTGTTTAGAAAAGGATGAGTCCAACCAAGCGTTAGTTGACATTCATGAGGGCATTTGTGGAGGACATTCTAATGGTCTTTCTATGGCCCGAAGGTTGCTTAGGGCGGGGTACTATTGGCCTACCATGTAGACAGATGCAGTAGCTTTTGCTAAATCTTATGAAAAGTGTCAAAAACATGGAAACCTGATACATGCTCCAGGCAGGGAACTTATTCCTTCTATTTCTCATTGGCCATTTCAGCGCTGGGCCTTTGATCTTTTTGGGTAGATTCATCCCAACTCATCAGGTGGACACAAATTCATTATTACTACTATTGATTACTTTACCAAATGGGTAGAAGTTGTCCCACTTTCTATTGCCTCAAGCAAGACAGTTTCTTTGTTTATTTTGAATCATATTATCTATCGGTATGGAGTGCCTTCTGAGATAATCACTGACAATGGGAGTCAATTTAAAAATAAGGACCTTAAGCATCTCTGCAAGAAATTCAAGATAAAATAGCATTGGTCCTCCATTTACTTCTCACACGGAAATGGACAAGCAGAGGCTTCGAATAAGACCATTCTCAAGATTCTCCATAGAACAGTTCACAAGAATGGTAGGGATTGGCACCTACAAATAAATTTGGCCTTGTGGGCCTATAGAACGAGTATCCATACTCCAACAAGAGCTACACCTTTTGCCCTCACTTATGGTGTTGAAGTAGTGTTACCTTTAGAGGTAGAGATCCCTTCACTTAGAGTCTCTCTCAAAGGTTTAGTGACAGATGAAGACTACCGTGCCATGAGGTTATAGGAACTAGAACTTCTAGATGAAAATCATAAAGCATCTTTTGATCACATGAGAGTCTACCAAAAGCGTATGTCCAAAGCATTCAACAAGAAGGTTCACCCTAGAGAATTTCAAGTGGGGGATCTTGTTTTGCGAGAAAACCCTAAGAACCAACACAATAGAGAACAAAAAGGGAAGTTTGAACCTAATTGGCTTGGACCATACATCATTACTATAGCTTTTGGTACAGGTGCTTATTTACTATTTGATCTAGAGGGGGAACAGCTCCCTGACCCTATCAATGTTTTGCACCTCAAGAAGTTCTATCCATGATGCCCATTCTGTCTGGGGGCATCCTTTGTACATATCTTATTGATCCTGAAAAAATTCCAAAAAAATTCATATATGATGCTGAAAAAATCCTAAAAACCATATAAAGTCCTGAAAAAATACAAAAAAATCAAAAAAATGCAAAAAATTCAAAAAAATAGAAAAAAGTGCCTTGGTGAAAACCTGGAAACAGGCACCTTGGTAGCAAAAATACAAAAAAATCAAAAATCAAAAATCAAAAAATCTCCAAGTGGTGAAAACCTAGAAACAGGCGCTACTTGAGGCCTTTGCACCCTTATCTTTTAGCATGCACCCTCGACCCTTAGCCTTTCTCCATCATGCCTTGACCTTGGTTTCAAATTGGTCTTTGTCTTTTTCTAGGGGGCATCACTATGTTAGCTTTGGTCTCTAGGATGCATTGGTCTTTAGTACATCTTGCAAATAGTGTTTTTCAACACCACCCCAAACTGTGTTTTTCAACACTACCCTAGCATCAAGTGTTTCTCAACACTTATCAGATATCTTACCTGCAGTCTAGCATGATATGATATCTCTCACTAGCAAATGTGATACTTGAAGATTGATTTTATGACCTACACACATGCACTTAAACACTTGACTCACTGAGACTTGTTTGACTTTATCTCTTTGTGTGTTGTCTATGATGATTTCTTTGATGAGTGTTCTCTCCCTATGATAGTTTTTGATGATGCATAGCTAGAAGACTGAGGGCATGAGGACATGTTTTATTGCTTTTTATGCTTGTGGGTATATTTTGTTGGTTCTCACTATCATTAGCATTTATGCTTGATCCACTTGACATTGGGATCTACAAGGTATTATCCTTGACTATTATGCAAGTACATACTTATAGTCATCTTGACTTTCCTTGTGTCTCGATGCGAGTATAATCTTGCCATATCAAATTTAGGTAATCTCACTGCACTAGTCATCTTGACCTATATGTCTTTGGTGCCTAGGTGAGATTTCCACATATCAATCTGATATAGATCATATTCATATACCCATAGTCATACTAGTGTGTATTGTATGATCTTACGACGCTACCAATAAAGCTCGATGATGATTATTAGATGTCTATTGGCATTGTGACCTTGCAAGTCAACCACTTTCATAGTAGCTTGCATTTCTAGGTTCATGTTAGATTAGTTTTTCATCTTGCATATGGAGAGAGCTCTCCTTTTATCTTTCATGGACCTTTCGATCAACTGCACTCACCCTTCCTTTTCTCGATCATGTCTTTCACTCCTTATCTTTCACATCACATCCTATTCCTGTCATCAAAAGGGGTTAATCACATCATCATTTTATCCTAAAGAGATCATTTTTAGAAACATGAGTCTATATCATACACATGAGAATTAAAACATACATCTATGAGAGAGAATATACATGAGCATATATATCATACATTTTGAGCAATATGACAAGACAATGTAAAAAAAAATTGATACATCCATCACAAGTGGGATCCATACACAAGATCTATCGCAAATCCAGTAATCTCTCATATATATATAAAAATGTCTAATACAATGTGAGATACAAAAATCTGGATACAATCCCAGGATATGCCTCTATACATCTATCCTAAGACCTAGACCTAGGACTCACTACCACCATCATGTGGTGTTGGTGGTGGTGGCAGTGGTGCTACTATCCTATCTGGTACCATGTCTGACATCCCTTCTTTCTAAGAGTATGTCAGTGCTCTCTACCCCTCCAGAACTACCTACAAATAGAGTCCATGATAGTACCCAACCCTCGCTACCTCCTGTCAGATCTCTAGTGCGTCTACCTGTGCCACCTTCTCCTAGCGTGCTATCTCTACCCTGAGATCGGTAATCTGCCGATCTCTCTTAGTCCTCAAATCTAATAGCTACTACTCCCTAACTGCTATGGTGATGTGTAGCTATTGCATCTCAGTCTCTGGTGTCTAAATCTGGGCTCTTAAGTCCTCTACTCCGACAGGCTACTCTACTCCTGCTACCACCTGTGGGTGAGATGGCCTTGTTGTGTCATCTCCCTCATCCATAGACCTATATCCCCATGGCTATTTTCAGCCACCTGATTTGGATCTTTTCATTGTCTCTCTAGCTCTCCCTCCATCCTCTCCATCCCCTCCATCTCTGTCACCACCATCATCCCCCTGTGCTACTACCGAGGCATCTGGAATAGTAAATCTAGGAAATGGAGCCCTCTACCACTCTCCCCTATATGCCACATCGGCACCTGCATCTGCCATATTCAGGAGGTAGTCCCATGGCTCCTGACGTACTATAGCTATATCCCATATTGCCTACTGGTAATCCAGCATCGGTAGCCAAACATGGCCCTCCTCATCTCTGACCTGAGTGTAGGTGGTAGTCTTGATGGGCACTCTCTACTGGCACCCAAACTGCCTCCAGACCCAAGTAATGACAAATCTCTCGACAATGTTAGAATGTCGACCTACCAATGGCTGACTACATAGCATGTAGTCCAACTCATACCTATCACTCCACTCCTCACATGACCTATATGGCCTCCATATGAATGAGGTGAGCTCATCCAGCACCTTGTGATAATAGGTCACATCTCCGCTGTGAGGCTAGGAGAGGAATCCTATGTATCTGTACATGTAGGGATATCTGCACTCCCTCAATTGTGCTTGTGGTTGCACCACAGCAATGTGCTCCCACGCCCATATCTGAGCAAGAATGGCTCCACAAGCCCAAGTCCTACCATCATAGTACACAACCTCGTGAAGCTCATGGTACATATCTGCCAGGATGGCTGGCCCCCATGCCATCCGTCATGGCCGTGCAATCAGATCAGCTACCAATCTACCCCAATCCAGTGGAAACCCCTTTTGACTGATGTCAGCAATAAGGGTCTATCCTAAAATGGAGCAAACTATGCATGGGACTGGGTAATCCCTACCATACTCCTCTACCAACCTATCCCATCTCAAATGCCTATCCATAAATGTCACATCCTAGAACATATCTTACATGACCTGTTGTCCCTCAGTCAGATCCTAATCATAATATACCTGTGCCAACAAATAATCATGTTAGTTTCTATCATATGGAAACTTTACATCTATGACTATCTATAAACATGATTATACTCACTGGATCACAATGACAAGGAACCCGCAAAATCCTATAAACATCCTCCAGAGTGATCGATGCCTCTCCAGTAGGCAAATGAAAGGTGTTGTGCTCACTGTGCCATCTCTCAGCTAGCACAATCAACAACCCATGATCGGCTTGAATGTGGGGCATCTGTAGCAAATATCCAAAACCCATCACCCTCAAGTCTACCTTGCCCGGATCATCTAGATCTTGGACACATTGTAACCCTGTCACCCGAGGTGCTCTGATATGGAGCACAGGAAGATTATCCTACAAGTCATTTAATCCAAACTAGATGTCAGAACATATCATGATGGATGTCTAAAAATTAGTACAAAGCATCTTACACACAAACATTGTCAGGACCCATGTCATTTTACTCAAAAAACATTAAAAAATGTCAAATTTTTATAGTGGGCGATACTATTTTTTGACTAAGTGTCGTACGACACTTTTCTCAATAGCAGTGTGATAGTATCTTGGAGTGGGACACTTCACATCATATCGCACGACATTTCATCTAGTATCATGCGATACTGGACTTAATGTTGGTGCGACACTTTGTCGACCCACGAAGTATCGCACAACATTATCCCCTAAAGAGTGCAATACTTCGCAAATCCCGTACGATTTTTCACCCGGTTAAAAATTTGAAAATTTTAAAAATATTAAAAACATCTTTTAATTGACATAAATGCTACAAAAAATGACCACAAGAGCGAGTTTTTCTAAAAACATACCGCGACACCATACTGTGGAGGCCGGTTGTGCAACCGGGCACGCTTGAATCGATGCCTGTGGACCAGGATCACTACTTTTTGGGCCATTTTCTCTCTCTAAGTGCTTGAAATTCTCAAATCACTAAAAGACAAATGATTTTGAAAATGACCTTTTTACCCCCTTTTATAGCATTTTGACTTTTTGACCTAATTTTCAAAACATCTCAGAATTGCATGAAAATTGCACCCTTGGCTAATTTTGATGTCCTGGATCCATTTTTAGGATCAAAATCAAAATCTAAGTTCATCTTGATAGTCAAAATCACCTTTCAAAATTTTCCCTTCTTCTATGCAGTTGGCTGACTATTTAAGGCTTGATCCTTCGATCTTCGCTGGGGCATCTTCATTTCTTCATCCCCATCTCTTTCAACCTTCTATTCTTTCATTCACTTTCATTTGATTCATCTCTCTAGGGTTTGACTTCATTTTTATCCTATATCTTTCTCCATCAAACCTAGTCAAACTAGGGCATATCTTCACCGCTTGATGGTTATCCTATCATCTTTCATCTTCAATTATGATTTCTAGTGACTTGATCAAGTTTATCAGTTTGTTGCTTCTCCTCTACCTGACTTCAATTTTGATTCTAAGGGGGCAATACCTATCAGCTTCAATCTTTGATTCAGCTTTATCATTCAACTCAGCTTGAGATTTTTATTTTGAGACTTGACTATCACTTAACAGCAACGGTGTTGGTTTTGTCTTTTGATTCTTATCTCTTATTTTGAGACTTGATTATCACTTAATAGCAATGGTGTTGATCTTGTCTTTCAACTTTTTCTTTCTTTATCTTGATGTGTTCCCATCCGTCAAACACACATCTAGGTTGTTTTGTGATCCCAAATCGATCTCACATTTCAATTCCATTCTTTGACTGCATGTGATCCCAAATCGATCTCACATTAGTCAAAGAGGGGAAAATGTATGCACCCTAAAATGGTCACCTAGACTTTGGGCCCCCATTCAGTAATTTATCAAATCCCTGAATCAATATTTTCAAAAATCAGCATTTTTCAATTATATCAATTTCCTTGATCAAATCCTATTTTTATCATTTTCGATTATTTGCCTTGGGCTAACCATTTTATCCTAAAGTCTTTATTTATTTAAAAGGAATATTTCCTCCCTTTTTATTAAATAAAAAGCCCCCACCTTTTCATCTTATCCTAAGTTGCACAAATAAAGCATTATTCTTATTTTATAAAAAGAAGAAAAGTACTTTTTGTCTCATATGGACACAAAAGTCAACTCTTATTTTCTCATTGGAGGATATTTGTGCACATGGATTGCTCCTCTTTGATGCTCCACCCTTGATTAAATCTTTTTCCTCTTAATCTCCATGGTCGATTCTTTCTCATTTCCTATAAAAGAAGAGCTCTCTTCCTCATTTGGATATCAATCTTTTATGCTAATGTTATGTTGCAGGTTTTCTAGGTCATCTTGGAGCTTTTTGAAGATTTGGAGCATTCTTGGCTTTTGCATCTACATTCCATTCTTAGTTTCATTCTTGCATAGTAGCTTCATGTTTATGCTTTCATAGCTTAGATTTCATTTCAAGCTTTAGAATAACTCATCTAGTTTAACTAGGAAGGCTTGGTAATACTTGCATATTTCCTTTTCATAACATAGCTTGTACTTTCATTTCCATAGCTTAGCTTGCACCTCTCATTTCTAGCTTGCATATTCATCTTAATCTAGTTTGCATTTGTATTTCATAGTGATTCTTGGGGATATTGGCATTCTTTCCCTTGTCTTCATTTGAATCTCTCATTGTGTGATTGACTAGCAAGGTCATTAGCTTAATAGCTCTAGCTGAGAGAAAACTTAAAATAATCTTGCAGCTTCCATACATAAAGAGCTCTAGGTCACTTTCTAAGGTTTCCCATTCATGGATTTCCTTGGATATAATGACTTAGAGAAGTGCACCATTTGAGTGTGTACACATACCATATTGAGGATGTTGCCATAAGGAAAGGGGATATTGTCATCAACAAAGATACCAGAGGTAATGTAAAGGACAAAAACAAACCCTAGAATGAAAACAAATATGTTGTCAACGATGGGGTTGTGGATGTTCCTAAAGCTAAAGAGCCTGCTTTCCACCTCTCCAATGCTATCTATGCAACTAAACAATAAGAAGCTGCCAACACTCAAAGTGCATCTAAACCTTCTTGGTGCAAACATCCCAGTATAAGTTCAACGACAGATTCAAATGAGTATGAATGGGACACTCTCTCAGAAGGATCTTCCACAGTAGATATGGAAATTGATGTGATTCATACTTATAGTGTCCAACCCGACATAGTTGATGAGTCTCATGTAGGGTCTGATGAGTTTGATCCACATATTGCTTTAGTGAACCATGCTAGTCCTTCTATGCCAAATCTAGATCTTTATACTTTTGGAGCCTACTCTATAGGCTTGACTTCTCTCATCACAAGAGATGATACCTATCACATCAATAACCTTGAACCTGTCACTTCTCTTCCTCTCATACACTCAAATCTCATAGATTGGTCTACCCAGGATCAAAGACCTACATTGCCTTCCTTCCAAAATGACTATGAGATCGCTTGTTACCTCAATGTCATTGAACCTGTCACCTCTTCCACCAGCGAACCAGCAACAAATATGATAGAATCAGATATCAAATACCTCATTCATAAAATCAAAAGAAAAAAGAAATGGTCAGATGGTGAAAACCACATTTTGGCGATGTTCAAACCTCAAAATAGTAAAAATAAAGACGTATCTAAGGGTGAAAACCTCTTCGAGGCACCCAAGGATGAGGTACTTGGTAGTCTACTCAACTACTTCCATGAAATATCTTCAATTTTGATGGAACCTACATATCCAATCAACTTAGGGATAGAGGAGTCTCCTAAGATAATCCATATAGCTCAGTCCCTCTCGGCACAGGAGAAAGAACAATTTACTACATTTTTTTAGGAGAAAAAGAACAACTTTGCATGGACATATTCAAACATGCCTTGTTTGGACACTGAGCTTATTATGCACCACCTCTCTATTTCTCTAGGGGTAAAACTTGTCAAACAGAAACTCAAAAAGATGCATCCTATGTGGCATTATTAGTTAAGGCTAAACTTGAGAAGATTCTAAAAGCTAACTTCATAAGAGCTATTGACTACGCTAAATGGATTTCCAATATTTTTTCTATTTCCAAACATGATAAATCCATTTGTGTATGCACTAAATTCAGAGATCTAAACAAAGCATGCCCTAAGGATGATTTTCCACTTCCAAACATCGATATGATAGTGGACATGACAGTGGGCTATGAAATGTATTCCCTTATGGAGGGCTTCTTTAGATATAATCAGATCAAAATCACCCCTGAAGACCAAGAGAAGATAGTTTTCACATGTGCATGGGGTACCTTTTGTTGGAATGTCATTCCATTTGGTCTTAAGAATGTCGGTGCAACCTATCAAAGAGCTATGACTACCATATTCTATGATATGATGCATAAAAACATGGAAGAATATGTTGATGACACACTTGCTAAATCACAACAAAGGAGCACTCATTTATCTGATTTGAGTTTGATATTGGACCACATGGAACAATTTCAACTTAGATTGAATCCTAAGAAATGTGCTTTTGGTGTCACTTCTAGGAAACTGCTAGGCTATATCATATCAGCAAAAGGAATAGAGGTAGACCTGGAAAAGGTGAAAGCTATCATGGAGATGTCACCTCCTTGTAACATAAAACAATTAAGGGGTCTCCAAGGCCATCTCCAATCTATTAGGTGGTTCATTTATCAATTAGCTGATAGAGCTCAACCATTCAATAATAATTTGCATAAAGGGGCTACTTGCATATGGAATGAGGAGTGTCAAAAGAACTTGGACCAAATCAAGGATTACCTAGCAAAACCTCCTATTCTTATGCCACCTATCCAAGGGAAACCTTTCATACTCTACATATCTACTACAATGAATTCTTTAGGATCTCTCCTTGCACAGCAAGATAATATGGGCCAAGAATGAGCTATCTATTACATCAGTCGCACCTTGGTTGCTTATGAGCTTAATTATACCAACATCGAAAAAGCTTGTGTAGTAGTAGTGTTTGTGTCCCAAAAAATTAGACATTACATGCTCACACATACTACATAGATGATCACCAAAATTGATCCTTTAAAGTACCTCTTAAGTACAGCTGCGCTTATTGGATGACTTGATAAATGGATGTTGATTCTTTTAGAATTTGACATTCAGTACGTTGAAATGAAAGCCATTAAAGGACAAGAAATCATGGATCAATTGGCCAAATTTCCCATGACTGATGATGCTCCTCTTCAGATAGACTTCCCAGATGCTTCAATCATGAATGTCACAAAGTGTATGTGGAAAATGATCTTTGATGGTTCTCATACATAGAATGGGGCTGGTGCTAGAATCTTATTTGTTACACCTCATGCATACACGATTCCTAAATCTTATAAGCTTATCTTTTCATGCACCAATAATATAGTTGAATATGAAGCCCTTCTCAATGGTGTTAAGCTTTCCCTAGAATGGAGGATTAAAGAATTGCATATCTTTGGAGATTCACAACTTGTCATAAATCAAGTAAACAATGATTACCAGACAAAGGATGACAAGTTGATTCCCTACAAGAAGATGATAGACTCGCTCAGGAATTATTTCACATCTATTACATTCCAACAAATTCCTAGAGTTGAGAACAAGGCTATAGATGTCATAGCTACTTTGGCATCCATTCTACAATTGGATGAACATGAGTCACGCTTTGAGTTCCTAGTGGAAGAGTTGTGTTATCCCGCCTATGATTCCCCTGATGACCGTGTCATTTACACTGTGGTTGGTCATGATTCATCCCACTATGCTACTATATTTTCCTATCTCTGAGATTAGATTATTCCTAAAAATCCCATGTGCAATGAGAAGCACCAACTCATCCACAACACCTCACATTTTACCCTCATCTTTGGTGACTTATATAGGAAGGGTCTAGATGGAACTCTCCTTAGGTGTCTAGAAATAGAGGAGTCAGAAAAAGCACTAGCTAAAGTCCATAATGGTGTATGTGTTCACACTCTAATGGTCTTGTGTTAGCTCAAAAATTGCTTAGGGCTGGCTACTATTGGCCTAATATGCAAGTTGACGTTGTTCAATATCCCAAGTCCTGCAAGAAATGTCAACTACATGGGAATCTCATTCATGCTCCTGGACATGAGCTTATTCCCTTTGTTACATACTGGCCATTTTAGCAATGGGCCTTTGACTTGGTAGGCAAGATTCATCCTAGTTCTTCAAGTGGGCATAAGTTCATTATTACAGCTACTGAATATTTTACCAAATGGGTTGAAGTTGTCCCACTATCTGCAGCTATGGGCAAACATGTTGCCTTGTTTATCTTGAATCACATCATCTTCCGCTATGGTATTCCTTCTTCCATAGTCACGAATAATGGCGACCAATTCAAGAATAAAGACCTGAACCAATTGTGCAAAAAAATCAAAATTAAACAACATTGGTCTTCTATTTACTACCCTTAAGGGAATGGCCAAGATGAGGCCTCAAATAAAACATTGCTGAAAATCCTTCATAGGACAGTGCACAAATCAGGCAAGGATTGGCACCTGCAGATCAATCCTACACTATGGGCTTATAGAACTTCTATTCTCACTCCTACAGGTGCCACACCTTTTTCCTTGGTCTATGGTTTTGAGGTTGTCTTACCATTAGAGGTTGAAATACCATCATTGAGAGTCTCTCTACATGGTTTGATTACCGATGAAGACCATAGGGCCATGAGAGTTCATGAGTTTACTACTTTGGAGGAACATCGCAAGGCTGCCTTTGATCACATGCGCACTTATCAGAAGAGAATGTATGTTGTCTATAATAAGAAGGTTCATCCTAGAGAGTTCCAAGTGGGTGAATTAGTCCTCAAAGAAAATTATAAGAATCAGTAGAATAGAGAGTAGAAAGGCAAGTTCGAGCCAAATTGGTTAGGGCCTTACATCATCACGGTAGCATTTGGGTCCAGGGCCTATTAGTTATCTACACCTAAGGGAGAAGAGCTTGTTGAACCTATTAATATTCTACATTTGAAGAAGTTCTATGCCTAAGGTTCTTGAGCTCTTTGTATATATCTTATTGATCCTAAAACAAATCCAAAAAAAATCATATATGATGCTGAAAAAATCCTTAAAAGCATATAAAGTCCTAAAAAAGAGCATCCTAGTGAAAACCTAGCAATAGGCACTTTGATGTCTCACCAAAAAAATTACATATTCCAAAAAAAAGAGAAAAAAATTAAAAAGTCCTAAAAAATTTGCCAAGTGGTGAAAACCTGGAAACAGGCATTGCTTGAGACCCTTGCACCTATGTCTATCAGTCTTGTGTGGTGCTCATTCACTCCACTTCTCGCTTTGTCTCTCCTAGCTTGGAATTGACTCTTGTCTTATTCTAGGGGGCATACATTGTTTTAGCTTATCTTGGGTCTCTTTGTGAGTCAAGTTTTCTTGGGAAACTTGGTTCAAACAGTGTTTCTCAACACTTTCCAACTATGTTTTTCAACACTTATCAAATATACTACCCGCAGTCTAGAATGATATGATATTTCTCACCGGCAGATGTGATACTCAAAGTTTGACTCCATGACCTACACACATGCACTTAAACACTTGACTCACTGAGACTTGTTTGACTTTATTTCTTTGTGTGTTGTCTATGATGATTCCTTTTGATGAGTGTTCTCTCCCTAATAGTTTTCGATGATGCATAGCTAGAAGACTGGGGGCATGAGGACATGTTTTATCTATTTTCTACCTATGGGTATTTCTTGTTGATCCTAACTATCATGAGCATTTATGCTTGTTACACTTGACACTAAGGATCTACAATGTATTATCCTTGACTATTTTTTGCAAGTACATGCTTATGGTCATCTTGACTTTCTTGTGTCTCGATGCGAGCATAAACTTGCTATACTAAACTTAAGGAACCTCACTGCACTAGTCATCTTGACCTACATGTCTTTGATGCTTAGGTGGGATTCCCACATACTTATCAGATACTAATCATATTCATATACCCATAATTACACTAGTGCATATTGTATGATCTTGTGCCACTACCAATAAAGCTCGATGATGATTATTAGAGTCTAACAACTTTGTGACCTTGCAAGTAAACCACCTTTTCATAAGTAGCTTGCATTCTTAGATTCATGTTAGTTTAGTTTTGCATCTTGAATATGGAGAGAGCTCTCCTTTCATCTTTCACAAACTTGTCAATCAACTGCACTCACCTTTTGCTTCTTCTCAATCATGTCTTTTGCTTCTTGTCCTTCATATCACATCCTTTTCTATTCCTGTCATCACAAGGGGTTAATCTTATCATCATATATATATAAAAGGATCATTTTCAGAAACGTGAGTCTATATCATAACATGAGAACTAAACATACATCCATGAGAGAAACTATACATGAGCATTTATAAGCATATATCATACATTTGAGTAATATAACAAGACAATAATACTTAAACATCCATCACAATGAGACAAGTACACAAGATATATCATAATCTAGTCATCTCATATATATATCATGATACAAATACAATATGGGATCCAAAAATCTAGATAAAGTCTCAAGACATGTCTGTGCATCCAAAACCCTAAACTTAGGACTAGCTCCCCACTCATGTGGAGGAGGTGCTGGTGGAGCTGGTGGTCCCATCCTATCAGCTGGCATGTCTGACCTCCCTACCCTCTTAGAGTAGAGTAGCAATCGCTGACCCTCAGGCACAGCTACTATGTACAAACTATGGTAATATGTTGCTCGTGCTGCCTCCATCCATATCTCTATGGCATCATCATGTGCCACTCTCCCACTAATCTATCACGGCCCATGCATCCATAAGCTGATGATCACATATAGCTATTATGGTCCATAGTTGTTGCACCTCGGCCTCTAAGGTCCAGACCCTAGCCTGTAGATCCTCTCCTCCTCCGGCTACAGGCTACTCCTGCCCTGCCTCAACCCATCGATGAACTGGTCTCGCCTCCTCCTCCTCCTCCTCCTCCACCTATTAGTGTGACCATTTGTGGCCACCTGATTGGGACCCCTGGCCTCCATCTGCTCTCCTCCTATCTCCCCCTCCTCCATCCCCTCCATCCCCACTTGATGCATATGGCTATGCATCCAGGACTGTAAACCTCAGGAATGGATGTCTTTGACACTTCCCAATGTATGTCGTGTCTTCTCCTACATCTGCAATGTCTGGTAGGTAGTCCCATGGCTCCTGTTGCAACCCCGCTATCTCATGTGCTACTTGCTATTAATCCAACATCGGTAGCCATCCCAGTGTCTCCTCCTCCCGTACCCTGGCATATGTAGTGGTCTCTACTGCCACTCTCTGCTACCTACCAAACTGCCTCCACACTCAGGGAATCACAAAATGCTCCAAAATATCTGCATGCCTACCTAGTAATGGTTGACGTCATAGCATGTACCTGAGCTCCCGATCCTCATCCCTCCATCGCTCGCACTACCTGTATGGCCTCCACTCAAATGCCATCAGCTCATCTATCAGCCTCCTATAATATGTGAGGTCCCCACTGTGTGGCTATGTAATTAACTTGGTATATTGATATATGTAGGGAGTCCTCCACTCCTGAGGCTGTGCCCATGGTTGCATAATAGCTATGTGATCCCATGCCCATATCTGTGCCAGGATGGCCCCACATGCCCATGATCATCCATCCTTGTAAATGA
The DNA here is from genome assembly GCA_027943335.1 of Chamaecyparis obtusa. NCBI lineage: Eukaryota > Viridiplantae > Streptophyta > Pinopsida > Cupressales > Cupressaceae > Chamaecyparis > Chamaecyparis obtusa. Next base: position 221,556 of record BSBK01003523.1, on the reverse strand, counting down.
TCTTGTACAACTCATGATACATATCTGCAAGGATCATTGGCCCCACGCCATCTATCTAGGTCACACCACCAAGTATGTGATCAGTCTCCCCCAACCTAGTGGGAACCCTCTCTGACTTCAGTCAGTAATCAAAGCTTGTGCTACCATGGAACAAACGATGCATGGCACTAGATAGTCCCAACCATACTCCTCTACTAGATGGTCCCAGCTGAGATGTCTATCTATGATGGTAATATCCTGGAAGAGGTCTTGAATGGCCTATCTCCCCTCTGTGGGAGTCTGATCATAGTATACATGTGCCAACAAAAAATCATGTTAGTTTTCATCATATGGAAACACTACATTAATGAACATCTCTACAAACATGATTATGCTCACCGCATCTCCATGGCTTGGTACATGAAGGATCCAGTAGACATCCTCAAGTGTGATAGTGGCCTCTCCAGTCGATAAGTGAAAGGTGTTATGCTTGCTATGCCACCTCTCGACCAGTGTTGTTAGTAATCTATGGTTTTCCCATATATGGGGCATCTCCAACAAGTAGTCGAAACCTATTTGAGTCAAATCCACTCTCCCTGGATCATCCAGATTCTGGACATAGTGCAACCCGACCACCCTCAGTGCTTTGATGGTGAGCACCACTAGAACCTCTTGCAAGCCATAAACCCACAAACTAGATGTTAGAACATGTCATGATGGATGTCCAAAATTAGTACAAGTCATCTCAAAAGCAAAAATTGTCTCTACACATGTTATATTGCTCAAATTAAAGTCATACAATAATTCTTATTATACTGGTGTGACACTGTCTGCTGATACTATATCATGTGATACTTTCTTGTATAGTGGTGTGATACTTTTGCTTCATGCAATAGTTTGCACCCAGTCGCACGACATTTCATCTAGGCTCATACGATACTTTCATGGATGGTCATGTGACACTTTGTGGCCCCACAAAGTCTCACACGATATAGTATATAGTAGGTGTACGATACTTTACAAGTATCGCATGATGTTTTGCTAAACTATAATTTGAAAATTCAAAAAACATGCTTTAAATGCAAAAAATGACTCAAACGGCTAGTTTTTATGAAAACTTATAGGGGCACCATACTGGGGAGGATGGTTGTGCAACTGACCGCGCTCAAATTGATGTGTGTGAATTGGAATGCCTTCCTGCTGAGCCATAGTCTCTCTCAGATTTCTCAAAGTTCTCAAAACTCACATAAGACAAATGAATTTGAAAATGACCTTTTCACCCCTTATATAGCATTTTGACCTAATATGGCATTTTGACCTAATTTTAAAAACATCTCAAAATTTTGCAAAAATTGCAACCCTGGCTAATTTCGATGTCCTGGATCCATTTTCGGGATCGAAATCAAAATCTAAGTTCATCTTGATGGTCAAAATTGCATTTCATTTTTTTCCTTCTTCTGCATAGTTGGCTCATCATTTGAGGCCTGGTCCTTCGATCTTCGCTAGGGCATCTTCATTTATTCATCTCCATCTCTCTCACCCTTCTAGTCTTTCATTCATTTCCTTCACTTCGTCTCTCTTAGGTTTTGACTTTATCTTTATCCTATATCTTTCTCAGTCAAACCTAGTCAAAATGGGGCATATTTTCACTGCTTGATGGTTATTCTATTATCTTTCATCTTTGATTATGATTTTTGGTGATTTGATCATGTTACTCTCATCTTGCTTCTACATTCCCTCTACCTCATTTTGATTTCGATCCTGAGGGGGCAGACATATTCTATCAGTTATTCTCTAGATCATATGCTTGACCATTCCATTTGCTCTGATCTATTTATCGATCTATTGTGCTTGACATGTTAGTTCTCATCTTGAGTTCTGATATTGTCCATCTCTCTCCTAAGTTTTCAGTGCTTTCACTACTAGGTTGACCATGCAAGATTTTCTATCTCTCTGTACTTCATTATTTGGAGTCAGATCTCTATCTATTGCCTTCTTGGCTGATCTATTCTTTGACGTAATATGTTCCCAGATCGATCACATGTTAGTCAAAGAGGGGCAAATGTAATCACCCAAAAATGGTCATCTAGACTATTAGCCCCTTTCTAGCATTATTTGCTAAATCTATCTGTAGACTAGGATTTGAGAGTGCACCTAAACCTGTTTTGAAGGCCAAAGACAAACAAATGTCATAGCATATAATCAAATCAAATTCAAAGGTTAACAAACTAAAATCAAAGCCACCTCAGTTTAAGCTTAAAACGGATGCACCCATGCACCGTTTGATATGCTTAGATATAGAGGGATGTGGGTGTGCAAACTCAAGCACTTGGAGCATGCAAAGTAGGATGATTTGAGGATCAAGAAGACCCAAAATGACACAAAATAGGTATGAGGAACCTATTTTGCCTCAAAGGCCTCAAGAACACACAAATATGCAAAGCTAAATAAATGAACTAAGATTAAAACAAGAAATGAATCTATGTTAATCCATTTAAGCTAATTTAGATGTGATTTAAGCTTGAAAATGATCTAAAAAAGATGAGCTTATGCTTATGCTAAAATGAAAATGGCATTATAACTTTGCTATTGAGTTTGAGAGTTGAGAGATGATTTGCCTTAGGAAGTGAGGGTATTTATAGGAAAAGGGAAGGGCTTGGTTAAAAAGGATGAGTCAGAGTTAGGGCTAAGGTTAGGGTTGAGTCAAGGACAAGTGTCCTGACAAGTGTCAAGGGAGGATTGAGTTGAAAGTTTGAGGGCATGTGCACAATTTGGTAAATGTGCCCAAGGCCGAGAGGTGGCAAGGAAGGGATAAGAAGGTCTTAAATGCATAATGAATGCATGTAAGAAAGATAAGGAAGGCTTAAATGCATCCTTAAATGCATTTGCAAGAGGTGGCCAAGAGGTGGCCATCTTTGTTGACTAAGGAGGATGACTAAGAGGAGGTTAGCATAAGTTTTGGTAAACCTTTTGCTAATGGAATGTGACAAGATTAGAAAGGGGATTAGGATTAGGATTAGGGGATTTTAGGATTAGGATGGGTGAAGAGGTTGGGTTGAGAAGTTTCTAGAAGAGTCTAGAATTCTCCTAGGTTTTATGGAATAAAAGTTTATTCATTCCAAAAGCTTAAGTTTGGGAAAATTTATTGAAATATTTTCAATAAATATGAAAATTAAATATTTAATCTTAATTAAATATTTTGAGTTGAGATTAGGGTTAGAAAAGGTGGGATTAGCCTTTTAATCGAAATTAAGAAGGGATTAGAAGATTTTGGAAGAGGTTAGTGGTCTTAAGGAAATTGGCCAAGTTTTGGTCAAAAAATAAATTAATTATTTTTTGGGGAATTTTTGGTCAATTTATTAATTAAAATAATTAATAAATAGGGGATTAATGTTTAAATAAGATTTAAACATTTTTGGGAGGGATTTCTTAATTAAATATTTTTAATTAAGAAAAAGGGATTTAATAACATAAAAATAAATTAATTAATTAAATAATTAATTAATTAATAAATGATGATGTCATCAGAGATTTTTTAGAAAATAAAAATACTTTATTTTCTAAAGGATTTTTAGGTGTCTACATTTTGCCCCTCTTTGATGCGATGTCGCAAGTGGCATGGCTTCAAAGACAAGAAAATAAGATGCCCAAGGCTAGAATTAGAAGAAGAGGGTACGACACCCGGGTGGACTAGAAGAAAGAGGAACATGCCCCGGTGGGACAAAATCATGGAAGATGCGCCCAGTGGGACAAGGAGAAAGAGGGATTACGCCCTGGGACAGAGTGTGCCCGGTAGGACGAGAAAGGAAGGGCCTAGGAAGAAAGGGGAGATAAATAACCTCACTTCTAAGAACAAATATGGATGATATGTAAGATGAGATGGAAATGCAAGATGCAAGATGCAGCTGTATGCAAAGATTAATCTATATGATAAATGCAAGGGACCAGATAGCTCCAAGTGCAAACGGGAATGCACAGCCTAGATTTAATATAGCAATGCTAGAGACCTGCCAAGGATACTGGGATCACGAGGCCTTGTCACCAGTGTTGCAGAGGACTGACGAGGACTGACGCTAGACAAACACACAGGGTTGCCCCAACATCACACATGAAGCGCAGAGGCGACATGGTGGAACCGATGCTGAAGGAACCACAAACACACAACTGACTCACAGGCAGAAGCGAAAGATCAAAAGACCTTGCCCCAGATTATCCGCACACGTAGCACACCGTGATATAATGAATCGTGGTGACCCTGGTGGGATAATGAGAAGCCAAAAAAGATTAACAAGACCCAAAGGACAAAATTCCAAGATCAAAATGATAACTCCAAAAAGACATCCTTTGCCAAGGAGAGAGATTAGGTTTGATTGATGGTGGGAAGATTGGTCGGACAGGAGGAACGATATATCCTCAAGGACCAGGATGGAAGATTAGGTCAGACAGGAGGAACGATATATCCTCAAGGACCCATGAGTTGGTGAGAGAATAAGTGTAGTTGTTCGCTGGCAAAAGCTGAAGTTCAAGGAATAGTCAGGATAAGCAAGGATAAGTCGACAATTGATGTTGCTGAAGCACAAGGCCCGAGTGGGACTACAAATTTTCTGAGGCTGGGGATGGGACAAGATATTTGATCAAATGGTGCTGCAGGATGGACAAAGGTTATGTACAACAAGGAGGAACGATATGCACAAGGGATATGTACAGAAGCTCAAGATTGGGGATAGGAAGATCACACTCAGCGGGACTCTCACTAGGACGGAGACAAGAAGGATAAATACAGAGAGGAATGCGCTGTACAGGAAAGGGAAAAGGATATGGTACAAGATATGGTACAAAGCTTTGGAACAAAATATGGATTGCAGATGGGTTGGAGGAAGATGGGAGCTGAATGCGTGGAAGATAGGGGAGATGGAACTGCTGGGAGATCTGTTATGGATGGAGGAGGAGGACGGTAACTGAAAGGACTACTGTATAGATAAATAGCTCAGTTTACTATGTTGGCACCTGTTTGCCAGGTTTTCACCAACATACTTGTCCAAGGCGCTTGAATTGCCAAGTTTTCACCGTTGGACGATTATTTTCTCTTTCTCTTTTCTTTTTTTCTTTTTTGCTTTTTTGCTTTTTTTTTGCTTTTTTTGCTTTTTTGCTTTTTTTGCTTTTTTGCTTTTTTGAATGTTTTTTGGATTTTCTGATGTTGCTGGTTCAGGTTCAGGCATAGAACCTCTTCAGATGGATGATGTTAATAGGATCATTCAAGGGCTCGCCTTCTAGTGTTGATAGCTGATAGGCTCCGGAGCCAAAGGATGCGGTGACAACATAGGGGCCCAACCAAGTAGGCTCAAACTTGCCTTTCTTTTCTCTATTTGCTAGGACCTTCTGATTTTCTTTAAGAACCATGTCACCGACTTGGAATTGTCTAGGATGGACCTTTTTGTTATAACTCCTTTTGAGTCGATTCTGGTATGCAACCAGGTGATCGTAGGCTTGCTGTCTCTTTTCATCTAGCAGATCTAGCTGTGTGAGCCGGGCCACACGATAGTCTTCATCAGTTGTATAGTTCTTCATGGAGACGCGCAAGGATGGGAGCTCAACCTCGATCGGTAGAACGGCTTCAGCACCATATACAAGAGAGTATGGGGTGGTGCCTGTGGGAGTGCGATAGGAAGTGCGGTAGGCCCAAAGGGCAGGATTGATTTGGAGGTGCCAGTCACGACCAGAATCATTGACAACCTTCTTGAGGATTTTCAAGATAGTTTTGTTAGTTGCCTCAGCTTGGCCATTTCCTTGAGGGAAATATGGACTGGAGAAACGGTGATGGATGTGGAGTCTGGCACATAGATCATCCACATGCTGGTTTTCAAAAGGTGTGCCATGGTCTGTGAAAATGGTAGATGGTATGCCGAAGCGGCAAATGATATGGTAGAGGATGAACTTGGATATTTGGATGCCAGTAGTAAGGGTGAGCGGAATCACTTCAACCCATTTGGTAAAATACTCTGTGGCTGTTATGATATACTTGTGTCCATCCGAAGAGAGGGGGGTGATCAAGCCAACGAGGTCGAGGCCCCAACATGAAAAAGGCCACGGTGGTGCAATAGGCTGTAGATCCTGTGCTGGTGCATGTATCAAATTGGCATGCTGTTGACATGGGAGACATTTCTTGACAAATTCACATGCATCATGTTCCATTGTTGGCCAATAATACCCAACTCTAAGCAGCTGCTTTGCTAGAACCATGCCACTCGTGTGGGCACCGCAAATTCCAGCGTGAACTTCTTGTAAGGCCAGGACGGCCTCATTTGAGTCTAAACATCTAGATAGGACATTGTGATACCCACGACGATATAGGGTGTTGGCTACAAGAGTGTAGCGGGAAGCTCTGCGAATAAGGTTTTGGCGTTGGTTATTGGTGAGATGGGGAGATATGATACCATTTTTTAGATATGCATGGATTTCGTGGTACCATGGGGATTGGGGACCAACCAAGACACACACCATGTTTGCATCGGTGTTCTCATAAGCTGGTGAATGTAGCTGCTCGACTAGAAATTCATACTGTGATGCATCTTGTGGTATTTCCAATAAGGATCCGATGGTTGCCATTGCATCTGCTGCTTTGTTCTGAAGCCTTGGGATCTGATTGAATTGTAGATGTAGGAAATGCTCTTTCAGTTTATCCACCAGTTGCTTGTAGGGTAGCAATTTGTCGTCCTTTGTCTGATACTCGTCAAGGACTTGCTTGATAATGAGCTGTGAATCTCCAAAAACTTGTAGTTCTGTGATGTTCCATTGGATAGCTGTTTTGAGACCTAAGATGAGTGCCTCATATTCTGCAATGTTGTTGGTACAGGGGAATCCCAACTTGAATGATTTTGGAATATAGTCACCTTGAGGTGTGACGAATAGGATTCCTGCCCCAGAGCTATGGGATGTGTTGGAACCATCAAAGTATAGTTTCCACATGGGCTGCTCTTCAATCATGCATAAGTGTTCATCAGGGAATTCCATGATTAGTGGATAGGCATCCACCAGTGGTGCTTCTGCTAGTTGATCGGCAATGACTTGCCCTTTGATTGCTTTGCGATCTACATACTGAATGTCAAATTCGCTGAGTAACATGACCCATTTTTCCATACGGCCTGTGAGGGTTGTCCTTGATAACAGATACTTAAGAGGGTCCACCTTTGATATGAGCTTGATTGTGTGGCTAAGCATGTAATGTCTAATTTTTTGAGTGGCAAAGACCACTGCTAAGCATGCTTTCTCCATGGGTGAATAGTTAAGCTCATAGCCCACAAGAGTACGACTGATGTAGTAGATAGCTCGTTCTCTATTTTCATCATCATGTTGTGCTAGAAGTGCCCCTAGTGCTGTAGCTGTTGTTGAGATGTAAAGGATGAGTGGGCATCCTGAAACCGGTGGTACTAGGATTGGAGCATTAGCTAGATACTCCTTGAGCTTATCAAAGCTTCTTTGACATATGGGATCCCACTTGAAGTTGGTGTCTTTGCATAAGAGATGTGAGAAGGGTTGACACTTATCTGCTAGCTGAGAGATGAATCGCCGAACTGATTGAAGCTTGCCCTGTAGGCTTCTGAGCTGTTTGAGATTTCTTGGTGGAGGCATCTCTGTTATTGCTTTTACCTTTTTAGGATCGATCTCTATGCCTCGTCTAGAGACGATGAAGCCTAGAAGCTTGCCAGATGTTACGTCAAAGACACATTTCTTAGGATTTAACTTTAAGCCATAATGATTCAGACGATCAAATACATGCTCTAGGATGTCGAGGTGCTCATCTCTTGTTTTGGATTTTGCAAGGATATCATCCACATAGTCTTCAAGAATCTTGTGGATCATGTCATGGAAGATCGCTGTCATTGCTCTTTGATATGTTGCTCCTGCATTCTTTAGCCCAAATGGCATCATGTTGTAGCAGAAGGTACCCCATGGGGTTGTGAATGCTGTTTTATGTTGATCTGCTTCCGCTATATGAATCTGGTTGTAGCCGGAAAAGCCATCCATTAATGATAACATCTCATGACCCGCTGTGAGGTCTACAAGCATGTCTATGTTTGGCAATGGGAAGTCATCCTTAGGACATGCCTTGTTCAAGTCCCTGAAATCAGTACAGATTCTGATGTCGCCAGAAGGCTTTGTGACTGGCACCATGTTAGAGATCCACTCTGAATAATCTATTGCTCTGATGATCTTAGCTTGGAGGAGCTTCTCAAGCTCTACTTTGACGAGCAATGCTACCTTTGGATGCATTTTCCTTAGCTTCTGCTTCACTGGCTTGACGTTTGGATCTACTGATAGGTGATGAACAACAAGGTTTGGATCAAGCCCAGGCATGTGGGCGTATGACCATGCAAAGTTGATAATGGATTCCTTGAGCAAGGCACTGAGAGTGATTTCTTCTCCTTCTGTTAGGTTGACTACAATGTAGGTGATCCTTGGACATTCTTCTGTTCCCAAGTTGATTGGCTTGGTTTCCTCTATGATGATCGGCGACTGCTCTGGTCTATAATCTTGGATAGGGGGAAGAGGCAAGGCTTCATCTTCTAGCGCCTGAATTGCCAGGTTTTCACTAGAAGATACGCCCTTTATTTTTACTATTTTAGAATCAGAATGTGCCCCAAGGGGGTTTTCACATAAAGACTCATGATGTTCTCTTGCTATTTCATTTTTGTGACTAAAGCTTGCCTCTTCCCCAAAATATCCTTCTGGGTGAAGCTGATAGATAGAGGTTGATGTTGGATCCTGGTTGACTGCTGGACCTAATGCCCCCATGAATTCTAGGAGTGCTTGTGCACTTTGGAACTCGTCGATGTGTGCGATGCTTGGTTGGTACCAATCTATGAGGTCAGGGTTTGTGAGGGGAAGATCTATGAGGTTAATGGAGAGTTGTTGGAGAACAGAAGTCCCCAGGAGGGTGTCGTCGGCAAAGATATCGTCATAGGATCGGATGTCTTTCTCTTCGGGGATGTCTTCGATTTCCACGAGGTCATCCCGGCTATTCGAAAAGTTCACGTTGGTCATGTTAGTGCCCGCAGTTGTGGTATTGGGCTCTTGTTCAAGCAGGCGAGGGGTATTAAAGTCAAGTCCTTGTTGTTCTGGGTTCTGGGATGGTATGATAGGAAACAAATTTCCATCCTCTTGTGGTCCTAGACCACCACCTTGATAGTTATAGTGTTCTGTGACATTTTTGAAGGGGATTGGATATTTCTCTTTGAAGTACTCAAGAAGTTGTGTGTCACGTGATGGGGGATCTTTGTATAACCATTTGTTAATATCTGGATCCATTTCTTTGCTGTTGATGGTACCATGAGACTCAAAAGTCATATTTCCTATCTGCTTGAGCTTATGATGTTCCTTAACATGCTTGTTTTGACAACTTGGGCGCCCTTGAGTATGTGGATCACGTGGAAGAGCTCCTACAGCAAATGCATCACTGAGGCTGTATTCGCTACAACCCTGGTTGTTGATCTTGATGGATGATAAGGTGGAAGAAAGGATGGTCTCTGGATCGCGATGGGATCGGGATGAGCTAGCAATAGAAGTACCAATATCGGTTCCAGGACAATGAGTAGAATGAGGGAAAGATGCTTCCATCGCAAGGCAGTATGCGAAGGGGTTAGGGTCAGCGTGGATGGTAACCTCAGTGCCTTGATGTGGAAACTTGATGCACTGATGGTAAGTAGATGGTACGGCCTTAATGGAATGGATCCATGGACGACCAAGGAGGATATTGAACGGTAGGTCAAGATCAACAACGTGGCAGAGAGTATCTTGCGTTGCTGGGCCTAGCTAGATAGGCAAAGTTATAGTACCTTCAGAGGTACGCTCCAAGTTATCATATGCTTTGATAGTGATTTGCTCATGTTGTATGTTGGCCTCCGTGAACCCGATCTTCTTGATGAATTTTAATGTGCACAAGTTGAGGGCTGAGCCATTATCCACTAGAACTCGTTTGATGGTGAAATCTCTGACCATGACAGCAATGCGGAGAGGGAGAGTATGGTCAGGAGCGACATCTGGTATATCAGATTCTTTGAAGGATAAGGCACATGCTGCAGATAGGTGTCCCACAAGAGTTTCAAACTGAGTTGTGTTAATGTCCGTGGGGACATGACCTTCTTTTAGAGCTTTGTCCAGGATCTCCTGATGGATGGGTGATGTGCGGAGCAAATCCAAGATAGATATTTGGGCTGGCATGTTCCCAAGATGCTCTATGATATTGTATTGTGCTCTTGGTGCATTATGCTGTGTTGCGCATGCATTTGATGCTGGCCTGGTGTTAGACTGTGCTGTGGATGCAGTAGATGTTGGCCTTGGAGGAGCAGCTAATCTCAGAGGAGCACCGGCAACAGTTATCCTACCACTGCGGGTAGTTGCAGCACATTGTCGATCCGGCCCTCTGACGTGGATGGTATTGATGGTGGGCTCATCTTGGATGGGCTCAACTTGAGTTATGCATCCGACATACTTGTCATAGTTGATGTAGGCCGCTATGTGATCTTCTTGCTTACCTTTGCCACGATTTTGGGGCTGATTGGCGCTGGCTTGATTCTTCCCGGCATCGTGTTGAGGGAACACATTTTGATATATTTGCAAACCGGCATTGGGTGAAGCTTGAGTTGGTGCATCGACCTGGATTTCCTTGCGATCGATGAGATCCTGGATGTAGTGCTTAAGCCGCATGCACTTCAATGTTGTGTGCCCCTTCACACGATGGTAATCACAGTATTCATGTTCTTTATACCAATCAGACTTTGGTGCGTTGTCATCCTTCTGTGGGATGGGCGGATATGTGATCATATTTGCCTTGGCTAGCCGATAAAAGATCTGATCCAGAGGCTCACCCAAAGGTGTGAAAGTCCTCTTTGGATTATTCTGATTATTGGGTTTGTTCTGCCTTGGGGCAACGTTAACTGCGTTAACAGGATTGCCTTGACGTGCTGGCTGTTGCTGTTGGTATTGCTACTGATACTGTTGCACAGGCGGTTGATGAGCTTGAGGAGGCTGCTGATAAATAGGTGCTTGATATGCGGGAGCTGGTGGTTGCTGATAGATGGGTGCTTGTGGCGGTTGGTATGTTTGAGCTGGTGTAGGACTAGCCACAACGAATTGTACATTCTTAGTGTCAGTGGCTCCATCTATAACAACATTCTTGTTACGATTCCAGTAACAGGATTTATCATTGTTGGGTTTGTTTTTGGAATCATCCTTGAAGTGACGAATAGTGCCTTCGTCTAGGAGAGCTTTCTCGATGCCTATGCATTTTCTCTTGATGTCTTGGTATGTCTGGAGACAGTTCATTCGCATGTGATGGGATAGCTTTGGATGTAGGTTATCAATGAAGATCTTTGTTAGATGCTTCTCTGGCGGCTGATATGATAACCTGGTTGTAAGATTCTGCCATCTTTGTAAGTATTCTGCAAGGCTTTCTCCATCTTTCTGCTTTGAGTTGCATAGGTCTAGCAAGGACAACTCATTCTCCATATTATGGGCATAGTGTGTAATGAACTTCTCAGAGAGTTCAGCAAAGGTGTTTATTGTCCCATGTGGTATTTTGTAAAACCACTCAACAGCAGTTCCTCCCAAGCTTTTGGGAAACAGGCGCAGGAGATAGTTATCACTGTAAGCCACTTCTTGGCATGCCATGTAAAACTCTTTGATATGGTTTACTGGATCTCCTTTCCTCCGATACTTGTCGAACTTGGGCATCTCAAAATGCTTGGGGAAAGGGATAGTTTCTATGGACCGATCGAAGGGATATGAGCACACCTCTTCGAACTTGTATGTTTTATTCTTTGTTCCACTTTGTAGCTCTTTTAGAGCATTTTTCATTGCTTCCCACTCAGCATTGAGTGGCGAGGGAACTGGAACTTCTATTTGTGATGGAAGCTATGGAACTAGATATGGCGTTTGCTGTGGATAAATGGGTTGGAACTGATTTTGGGGCAATGGTTGCTGGGGATATTGCTGGTGTGGCATAGGGGGATATTGTGGTAAATGATATGGAACCTCTTGATGTTGTTGGGCTGCTTGCTGTTGTTGAACTGGCGGTTGTTGTGGGACTGCTTGCTGATATTGGACATTTGGACCTTGCTGTTGTAACTGATGGGTGGGAACTTGTTGTTGCTGGGGGATGATAGGGATTTGTTGCTGAGGCTGATAGCAAGGGACTTGCTGTTGTTGAGGAATGATGGGTGTTTGCTGAAAGGGGACATGTGGTTGCTGTGGGGGAGGCTGTTGGAACGATGCTGCTTGCGGGTATGATGGTGGTAGTTGCTGAGGTTGGCTTTGGGTGTGGCTTATATAAGCTGGGTGCATGCCTGCGTTACTTAGAGGTGGAACAGATGCGGGAAAGCTAGAAGCAAAGGGTGATGGGGTAAGATAGCTGGGGAAAGTTGGCTGTTGAGGTGGTGTAACTTGCTGGAAGGTATTTGGGATTTGGGATGAATAGCTTGAAGCTGGCGGTGGTTGGGGTAGTTGCTGCTGTGCTGCTTGGGCGAAGGCGGTTTGTTGACTTGCAACCATAGATGTAGGGGATTGAGATGGGATCCCCCATGCCTTCATTTCTTCTTGCGTAAGGCCCCATTGAGAGCTTGTGTTAGGGTGCACTGTAGCGGATGATGGAATGGTAGGAGCAACGGGAGCTTGGGACACGAATGATGGTTGAGAGAAAGGAGCTTGTTGAGGTTGTGGTTGAGCGGATGCTTGTGAGGAGGAAAATGAAGGAAACACCCAAGAGAAAGATGAGGTTGGAATGGGGAGCGATTGCGCTAACCCCAAAGAAGAAGGTACAGGTGCTTGGGGGGTGAAGGGTGACGGTGCTCCTTTGATGGTGAAAGGCGTTGCTTGACTTGCGGATGGTGGCGAAGCTTTTGGTGTAAAAGCTTGTGTGAGAGGTGGAAGCTGACTTTGGGTTAAGTGTTGGATTTGGGCTTGGGCAGCCATAGTAGATGATGAAGCAAAAGGGGTATGAGATGGAGCGGATGGTGCTGCAGCTTGTGTTGTGGGACTGGCGAGGCTTCCTTGCAAGAAAAGGGGAATGGTGGAAAGCTCTTGGGATGTTTGCATGATAGGATCGGGAAATGGAGAATATGCTTGTGCTGGAACTTGGATTGTTTTGATGGGGATGCGTGGATAGAGAGATGGTGGAATGGAGGTACTTTCTGGTAGATAGTGGGCAAACATGCTTTGTTGATGTTGTGGTACAAGGGCATTGGTTGCTGGTGGGCTTTCTGGAGGATTTGCGAATGCTTGGATTGCCAACGGGGATGAAGGGATGTTTGGATCTTCACATGGGTTACTGGCTTGGATCTGGGGATTGTAGGTCATCATGGCGTTGGTGAAAAGGTTGGGATCGGATGAGGTTGTTGGTGGATAAGGATTCATGCTTCTTCTTTTCCGAGATCTGGTCTCAACAGGCATGGAGATGCAAGTGCTAAATGTATGCAAGATGTTTGGCTAAAAGATGTTGATGGATGCAAAGTTTGATGAACTTCTAAAGATGATGACTTCTAAGATGCAAATGCAAGGACAGGGATCAAGATGGCGATGATGGAAGCTGGATGGAACGGATATGGATCAAGACGGTGGAGGAAAGATAGGTTGCTGGTGGAAAGCTGGTGAAAGATTACTGAGTGGTCAACAAATGAGCTGCTATTTTTCCCAAATGGAGGATCAGAGATATGATGGGGTCAACCTAAGATAGACTGATGATCTTCGGTCAACAAGTTTCTTATCAATGCACTCCAATCTCTTGCTCGAGATGATGGCTATGCAAGGACAAGGTTTGATTTCTTTATGACAACACGTTGTGCCAAAAAAGAAGATGATGGTCTCTGATCTTGGATATGGGATAGGAACAACTCAAAAAGGTAGAACACTAAGTGTTGGTGGATCTCTGGATTTGGAACAAAGGATGATGGATCTGCTGGAAAGATATGGAAAGCTGATGGGTGGATGCTGGTGGAAAAGGTATTGAAGGGTGAAGGGACAATGCTTTATCTAAAGGGATAATGCAAATGACAAGGATTGATTCTAGAATGCTGGTAGGAAGACGAATGCAAATGCAACTTTATGATGTTTTGAAATGCAACTAAGGTTTTGATGCTGATGCAAAGGATGAAACTAGGATGAAACCAAGATGCAAAGCTGTTTGAGACAAGATTTCAAGATCTGAAGATGGAACAAGACATGAATAAGGATTGGCTAATTTTCTGGCTCAAGGTTGATGAAACGATGGTTAACTCGAAAATGGAAGGTGAACTGTTTGATGCGGGCGTTATGGGCAATGTTCTCAAGTCTGGTTTGGGACTTCTCTTCTGCTTGGTTTGCTTGGATAATGGCTTGATAGCTCTTGGTGTTCTTCTTGATAACTTTTCGCTCTTGATAGGCTTGGGATTTGGGCAACTTTGCTTTAGGATGTTTGTTCTTGCTGGGCATCTCTTGGAAAAGAGGTTTCTGATTTTGAGGCAAAGGTTTCCAATGGAAAAGGTTTAAAGTCAAAGCAATCTCCGCAAGGGACAAAGCAACCCTGCGGGATACAAACAAAGGCAACTGACTCTGACAAAGCTTTGAAAGTGTGTGTTTCAACAAGTGTTTTCACGGAGTCTTTGACTATCAAGCACTTCAAACAGATCTACCTAAGGAAGGTGAGTATCAAAATCGCTTGCCCACAGCTTGGTATCCCCCAGAAGGGAATACAAATGGTGAGTAATCTTGAGGCGACCCGGTAAACCCCTTGGAATCGGTCCTTGCACAAGGATTTTGATACTTTCGGATGTAGATAGGGTAGCCTCTAGTTTATCAGGTTGCTAATGATTCCGTGGAGTCTCCATACCCGGTTATGCTGATCATCCGTGACTCACTTAAGAGCCTTGCCAATTATGCTGGGGGAGAGGAATGTTTACCATCCCCAGACACGTGTTTGGCACGAACGCCCGGCGATTAGGAGATGTAAGTGATTTTTTTGGTATTCACTTATTTGTATACCGGCCGGGGGGGATACCGGTTTGAGGTCGTTCTCCGAGGAAGAAGCGCTTCTCCTTGGACAGGCCTCGCTAAAAGTAGAACAAGTGAACTTGTCCAAGTTCAAATGTTCCACGTTGCTTACTCTAACAAGGATTATGCAAGAATTAAAAAAAACTCCTACATGCACATCAAGCAGATTTTGTTCATTTTCCCAAATTTGATTAAGTTTGTTTGAACTTTGAAATGAAGACACTTGTGTTTAGCTTTTGATTTGTTCTTTTCCTCAAAATGTAAATGCTTTGAACGGTTGCAAGTTCTTTCCTTTTGTGCATTCAAGATTTGATTAGCGAGTTGATTTAAGAACTTTGAAAAAGCTTTGTTTTGTCCCTTAGATCACTCAAGATTGAATTTGTTTGCTTGCTTTGGAATTTGAAACGAGATAGGGAATAGAGTTGTTTGTTCCTTTAGTGCATTCGAGATTTGGTTTGCTTTTCAAATTGACAATGACACTTAGGACCTAAGTTCTTCCTTTTAGCTTCATTCAAGATTTTGTTTTGACTCGTTTGAATGCAGATTTGATGTTCTTTTTATGCCCAAAAAGATATGATCATTCCTACTTTGCATGAATGCATTGTTAAAAATCCTTGATGTTGCAAGGATGCAAATGCTTTGATTAATTTTTTTGTTTTGTTTGTTAGAACAAATTTTGCAAATTTTAGTCCTTAATGCATTCAAGAATGATTTGGGGGTTCATTTTAAGCACTAAAATAAGGTGTGTATGATTTTGCTTCCTTATGGATTTTATTATTATTTTTGAAAAAAAATGGCCATGACCTCCTTGCTAGAAGAAGAAGAAGAAGGAGATGGAATAGAAGAAGAATATAGACAAGAAGAGGAAGAAGAATATAGACAAGAAGAAGAAGAAGGGATCGAAGTGCTCCGTCCACCTATAAGCTTGAAAAATCTGAAAATGGTCTAAAACCCATCAGAATGTTTGCAAAGAACCCGTGAAGTGGGTCCCACCGGGCGTGCCAGAATGTAGACTAGGATTTGAGAGTGCACCTAAACCTGTTTTGAAGGCCAAACACAAACAAATGTCATAGCATATAATCAAATCAAATTCAAAGGTTAACAAACTAAAATCAAAGCCACCTCAGTTTAAGCTTAAA
Source organism: Chamaecyparis obtusa (assembly GCA_027943335.1). Taxonomy (NCBI): domain Eukaryota; kingdom Viridiplantae; phylum Streptophyta; class Pinopsida; order Cupressales; family Cupressaceae; genus Chamaecyparis; species Chamaecyparis obtusa. The sequence continues at coordinate 205,420 of BSBK01003523.1, read as the reverse complement.
ACGGATGCACCCATGCACCGTTTGATATGCTTAGATATAGAGGGATGTGGGTGTGCAAACTCAAGCACTTGGAGCATGCAAAGTAGGATGATTTGAGGATCAAGAAGACCCAAAATGACACAAAATAGGTATGAGGAACCTATTTTTCCTCAAAGGCCTCAAGAACACACAAATATGCAAAGCTAAATAAATGAACTAAGATTAAAACAAGAAATGAATCTATGTTAATCCATTTAAGCTAATTTAGATGTGATTTAAGCTTGAAAATGATCTAAAAAAGATGAGCTTATGCTTATGCTAAAATGAAAATGGCATTATAACTTTGCTATTGAGTTTGAGAGTTGAGAGATGATTTGCCTTAGGAAGTGAGGGTATTTATAGGAAAAGGGAAGGGCTTGGTTAAAAAGGATGAGTCAGAGTTAGGGCTAAGGTTAGGGTTGAGTCAAGGACAAGTGTCCTGACAAGTGTCAAGGGAGGATTGAGTTGAAAGTTTGAGGGCATGTGCACAATTTGGTAAATGTGCCCAAGGCCAAGAGGTGGCAAGGAAGGGATAAGAAGGTCTTAAATGCATAATGAATGCATGTAAGAAAGATAAGGAAGGCTTAAATGCATCCTTAAATGCATTTGCAAGAGGTGGCCAAGAGGTGGCCATCTTTGTTGACTAAGGAGGATGACTAAGAGGAGGTTAGCATAAGTTTTGGTAAACCTTTTGCTAATGGAATGTGACAAGATTAGAAAGGGGATTAGGATTAGGATTAGGGGATTTTAGGATTAGGATGGGTGAAGAGGTTGGGTTGAGAAGTTTCTAGAAGAGTCTAGAATTCTCCTAGGTTTTATGGAATAAAAGTTTATTCATTCCAAAAGCTTAAGTTTGGGAAAATTTATTGAAATATTTTCAATAAATATGAAAATTAAATATTTAATCTTAATTAAATATTTTGAGTTGAGATTAGGGTTAGAAAAGGTGGGATTAGCCTTTTAATCGAAATTAAGAAGGGATTAGAAGATTTTGGAAGAGGTTAGTGGTCTTAAGGAAATTGGCCAAGTTTTGGTCAAAAAATAAATTAATTATTTTTTGGGGGATTTTTGGTCAATTTATTAATTAAAATAATTAATAAATAGGGGATTAATGTTTAAATAAGATTTAAACATTTTTGGGAGGGATTTCTTAATTAAATATTTTTAATTAAGAAAAAGGGATTTAATAACATAAAAATAAATTAATTAATTAAATAAATAATTAATTAATAAATGATGATGTCATCAGAGATTTTTCAGAAAATAAAAATACTTTATTTTCTAAAGGATTTTTAGGTGTCTACCAATTACTTATTTTTTATCAAATCCTAATTTTATCATTTATTCGATTATATTCTATGGATTAACCATTTTATACTAAGTCTTTATTTAATTAAAAGGAATTTCCTCCCCTTTTATTAAATAAAAATCCCCACTTACCTTTTTATCCTAAGTTGCACAAATAAAGCATTATTCCTATTTAATAAATAAGAAGAAAAGCCTTTTTGCAATCTCACATGGGGCACAAAAGTCAACACTTCTTTCTCATTGGAGGAGACTTGTGCACAAGGATTTCTCTCACTTTCAAACTCCACCCTTGATCAAATTTTTTACCTCTTAATCTCCATGGTCCATTTATCTTTAAAAGGAGAGCTCTCTTCTCATTCTAGGATCCAACTCTTGATGCTAATGTTATGTTGTAGGTTTTCTTGGTGCCATTGGAGCTTTTGAAGAACTTGTTGCATTTTAGTCCTCATATTTTCATTGTAGCTTAGTTCTCATCGCATTCTTAGCTTAGTTTCCTTTCATGCTTTAGCTTAGTTCACATAGTTTAATTAGTAATGGCTTGTAACACTCACATTCCCATAGTTTAGTTACATTCTTGCATTCGTATTCTAGCATAGCTTGCATTGCACTGTCATTGTGATTCTTGAAGATATTGGCATTCTTGCCCCTGTCTCTTTGAATCTCCCATTGCATGGTTTACTAGCTAGGTTCCATGCTTAATAGCTCTAGCTTAAATCCCTCTAAAAACACTTGCACTCCATGCCTAGGGAGCTCTATGTTGATTTTCAAGGTTTCCAATCCATGGATGCCCTTGGAATCAATGGCTTAGAGAAGTGCACATTTTGAGTGTACATTACCAAGATTCCTTTTTTCTGGGTTTTCATAAAGATAACCAATTTTTTTAGGATCCATATTTGAATGTTTTTACTTCTACTTTTCCCAAACCCTGGTGAACCTTCTTTCTTTTGAATTGTACTACCTAATGTTCATACAAAAGACAACACAAAACAATGTTGTGACTATATAGTGAGGTGCATGATAGAATGCAAGTCGTGCGGTAAGAAAGACCGTACAATGGGTAGATGTTTGGGTTGTACATCTTGGAGGGTCATACGGTGTTGTTGCCTGGGGTCGAATGGCTAGAAGTGTCTGTACCAGTTTGTTGACTGGGTTCATACGCCTAGAAGTGTTCATACAGTGTTTTTTGTTTGGGGTTGTATGATTGGAAGTGTCCATACAGTGTTTTTATCAAGTTGTATGGTGGTAAGGAGTTCATACGGTATGTTGTAAGTGCGCATCTAGTTCTTCGATACACACATATCACTTTATCCTCTCCTTTGAGGTGTTGAACTAAGCTATTTCATAAATGAATTTAGTGCTTGACACAATTATGGAACAAATACTTGCAAGAGGAAATAATAATATGATTATATAGCACTTCATATTTTCTAGATCCAAAACAAGAGAACAAATAGAATAGAGTGAGGGTTGAATCCCATCGAAACTACAAATACCAAATAAGGAGGATCTTCCACCTCTGAAATGGAAACTAAAAGAACTCAAACAAGAATTCACAATTATAAATAATATATCAAGACTCAACATATGAATTTCATCCTAAACAACGAACATAAATACTTGTCAGAAAACTCCCAAGGGTGCACAAATAGATTTGACGACAACAATTACACCTACACCAAAAATAAAATATGGGCCTAAGATAAACTTAATCGAGCGGGACCCAAATACAATTATTATTATTCATTTAATGATGGGGACATTGCATTACTGCCTTCATGATAAATTTTCCACTATTTTTTATTTTCTACTTTCTGATGTTTTTGGATTTCCTTGGGATTAATATCTCAATGTTTTTGGATTTCTTCATGATCAATTTTTTCTATAAAAGGTTGATGTTGTCTCATCTTATATTTTGATACTCTTTCCAACTAATACTCTTTCGTTGGATCTAGGTATAAAACCTCTTTAGGTGTATTCTATTCATAGGTTCTTGCAACTCTTCCCCATTAGAATCGACTAACTTATATGTCTATGTCCCAAAGGAAGATGTGATAATGAATAGTACTAGCCAATTTTCTTCCCATTTTCCCTTTTTTTATCTTTCTTCTTGGTTCTTTGGATTCTCTCTTAACACTATATCACCTACTTGAAACTCTTTGGGTTCGATATTTTTTTTATATTTCCTTGACATCCTATTTTGATACACCTTAAGATGATCATATGCTTTCTTTTGGTGTTCATCAAGTAACTCTAGTTCTTGGAGTCTTTCCACTCTATAATCTCCATCTGTTAGCAAACCATGTAAGAAAACTCTTAAAGATGGGATCTCAATTTCCTAGATTATTATTGCTTCTTCTCCATAGAATAATCAGAAGGGTATGGCTCTAGTTGATTTTATTATACTTGTGTGATATGACCATAATGTTGGATTCAATTTTATATGCCAATCCCTTCCATATTTATCAATGGTTCTTTTCAATATCTTAAGGCTTTTTTTTGTTGCTTCTACTTGTCCCTTTCCTTGAGGATAATAAATGGATGACAAATGATGAATGATGTGAAGCTTATCACTCAATTATTTGATATCCTTACTCTTGAAATAATTTTCATTGCCTGTTATTATGGAATGAGGAAAACCATATCAACAAATTATGTGATTCAAAATGAACATTGCAATCTATTTTCATGTTGCAGTAGATAAAGGCATGACTTCTACCCATTTCGTGGAGTATTTTGTTGTTGTGATTATGAATTTATGACCATTGGATGATGGTGGATGAATCATCCCAATTAAATATAACCTCCATTGATAAAAGGGAAAAGGTTTGGTCATTGGGTGTAATTCTTATGCTGACATATAAATAAAATTACCATGGTATTAGCATTTTTGGAAAAAATTTAACAAAATAGCAAGCATCTTTCTCCCTGATTGGCCAATATTATCTCATTCTAATAATCTTTTTAGCTAAGGTTAAACCACTTGAATGTGATTGAAAGATTCCCTTTTAGACATCTTGTAAGGATACTTTATATTCCTCATCCTCTAGACACCAAAGAAGCATTCCATCAGGACTCTTGCAATACAATTTATTTAAAACAATGGTATCATGGGAAGTTTGTCTTATAAAATTTCTACTTTGATTTCTAGATTGTTCTAAGGCAATGGTTTGGTATTTTAAGTAGGTTTAAATAGGTCCATACCAAGGAGAGTCATGTCTAACTAGTAGGAAAATATTTTGGGCATCAAGAAGGTTAAATGTGGGTTGTCCCAACTCTTCTACCAAGAACTCATATCGTGCACTTTGATCTAGCATTTGTAAGAGAGAAGCTAATGTTTCCATGGAATCTGCTACTTGTTTTTCCTCTTGGTATTTGTTTAAATATAATCAAAATAAAGTACTTCTTCAAGTCAATTACCATCCTTTTATAAGGCATAAACTTGTCATCTCTTATTTGGTACTCATCATTAATTTGATTAATTACAAGTTGAGAGTCACCATACACCTGTCATTCTATTACTTTCCATTCTAGAACCATTTTCATGCCTATGACAAGTTCTTCATACTCATAAATGTTATTGGTACATAGAAAGATAATTTTTTAAGACTTTGGAATAGTATAGCCTTGAGGTGTAATCAATAAGATACCTTCTCCTGAACCATGTTGTGTATATGAACCATCAAAGTAGATTTTTCATGTCTTGGCTTCAATGTTTATAATTTTTGTATCTGATAATTCTACTTGAATATGATGTTCATCTATCAAAGGTATTTTTGTCAATTGGTCTTCTATGACTTGACCTTTTATTACTTTCTTATCCACATATTCAATGTCGAATTCACTCAATACCATGACCCATTTTCCAATATTCCTGATAGGGCCATTTTTCTTAATAGATACTTCAAAGGATCAATTTTAGCTATGAGTTAGATCTTGTGTGCTAGCAAATAATGTCATAGTTTTTGTCAAGCAAAAAATACCACCAAGCATGCTCTTTCAATGAAGCTATAGTTCAACTCATATTTAACCAAGATCCTATTAATGTTGTAAATTGCCTTCTCCTTGCCATTTTCATCTTCTTGAGCTAGTAATGCACCTCGGGAATATTCTATTGCTAAAATGTATAATAGTAAAGGATTTCCTCTTATTTGAGGCATCAATATAGATGGGTTCATAAGATACCTCTTGATAAGTGCAAAGGCTTCTTCACATTGATCATCCCACTTGAATACTACGTCCTTGTTAAGGAGTTGAGTAAACGAATGATACTTTTCAACTAATTGAGAAATAAATCTTCTTATGGATTATAATTATCCTTGAAGTGATCTCATTTGGCTTATGTTTATTAGTGCCCCCATTTCTATTATCACTTTGACTTTTTTGGGGTCTATCTCTATGCCTTTTGTTGAGACTATGTATCCAAGTAATTTTTTGGATTGTACCCCGAATGCACACTTTTTAGGATTCAATCTTACTTTAAATTGTTCAAGCCTTGTAAAAATATTGTCTAGAATTGGCAAGTATTCTTTTATTGAATGTGGTTTGTTCAAGATGTCATCTACATAGTCTTCTATGAATTTGTGCATCATGTCATGGGATGAGGTAGTCATACCTCTTTGATAGGTTTCTCCGACCTTTTTGAGACCGAAGGGCATCACATTCCAATAAAAATTTCCCCAACAACATCTAAAATTCATCTTGTCTTTATCCTTGGAAGAAATATTGATTTTATTATATCCACTAAACCCATCTATGAGAGAAAACATAGAATGACCTATTGTCATAACTATTATTGCATCAATGCTCGGTAGTGGAAAATCATCTTTAGGACATGCTAGATTGAGATACCTAAAGTCTGTACATACTCTAATTGATTTGTCATTTTTTGAAATTGGCACAATGTTGGAAATCCACTCAGCATAATCTATGGCTCTAAGGAAACCAACCTTCAATAGCTTCTCCAATTCAGCTTTGACTAGTAATACAATATGTGGATGAATTTTCCTTAATTTCTGCTTGACTAGTTTAACTCTTGGCTTGATGTTTAAATGATGCATCATGAGATTTGGATCCAATCTTGGCATTTCATCATATGAACAATAAAAATTCACTTGTATTTCTTTTAAAAAATCAATATTTGTTTCTCTTTCTTATTTTGATAATGAAGCTACAAGGTGTATAATCTTAAGCTCTGATTTTGTACCAATGTTGACTTTTTTGTGGGTTCAATCAAAATAGATGATATTTCCTCATAATGCTTGGGTAAAGTGTCCAATCTCTCTTCCTTAGGTTCCACAGTTGGGTTTTTACCTTCAAAAATGTCTTTTATTTTTACTTTTTCTTGGTCTAGGACTGCCACATTATGGTTTTCACCACTAGAATTTTTTATTTTTTCTTTAGTCTTATTTTTTTATTTTACTAAGAGATTTAACACCTTCCACCATTATTTCTCCTTGATAAATCTCATTGGCGGAAGAGGGTTAAACTACAATTAGGTATAGGACCAAGGAATTATCATTTGGAAATGTGGGCATGCCATTTGGCTCAATAGAATCCCAATCAATTAGTTCTGGGTATATAAGGGATAAGGGATCATTGGATAGGATTAAATTTATAGGATTCAAGGACTTGAATTTTTTTGAAGGTTCGTACATTATATCTCTTAAATCTATGATATGGTCTTGCTCAAGGTATTCCATAGAACTTAGATCAAAATTTTCCTCACTTGAGTCCTCTTGGGTTTCTTGAGGATAAGATCTTTTAGGTTAAACCTAATGTTAGATTCTCCTAATATTGGTGATATATATGTCTCTTAATTTTTTATTGGTAACCATGAAGGTACATAGGATTCCCCTACCCATTAAGACCTTTGTCATTCTTGTCTTGAGTCAGGTTCTTGATTAGAATTAAACCCTTGATTTCAACTTGAAGCTTGATATGAGATTAACTCTTGATTGTAATCTTTTCCTTTACTTAAACTAGATATATGAGCATAGGTATGAATCACATCCACCTCTTTATCTTGGAAAGATCCTTCAAACATCTCATTCCCAGTCATTAGAATCTTTATAAATTTGGGATTTAATTGTAAAATTTATCCATAAAATTATTGATGATTCTTTTTAGTATATCCTTTCTATAGGTACCATAGACATGATTTTTATTTACTATATCTCCAAGTCATTTATATGGGTTCCAAAAAACCTTCATTTTTCCTTTCCAAGGGTCCTTTTCCTTTTTAACTCATCTTTTGCATGATTTTTAATCCTTTTCCATATTGGTGTGTTGGGATGCTAATATTTTGAACCCTTTCTTTATTGGAGATTTGGTTTGAACTTGATGCTTCTTCCTCTTTATAAATCCATTTTAGGATCTTATTATCATATTCTTCCATGGGTGAAGAAGTACTAGCTCTCACAAAATACTCATTATACTTTAGAGAAGGATTAGAACTAGATAGTTTCCCATGAGATCTAGGGGAAAGAGGTAAGTCCATCATTGATAAGTAATATTCCCCCACACCTTTTTTCTTTATTTTACATTGTTTCTCAAAATTTATCATCATTGTATCCATCCTTTGATAATGTGTTTCATTGGCTTCTTCTTTTTCAATCTGAGATGATTTTAAATTGTCCTCTTGTTGATGTGAAATATTTGAATTAGTATTATTTCCTTCTTTTTCTTTGAAATCTATCAAACTAACTTTCTCTCTTCCTTTAGTTGATGTAGGTAAGTTAGTTTTTTCTTGATTTGAATTACCAAGAATACTTCCTTCTTCCATATTTTCTTTTCATCTTTCTAGGGAAATTTTATTTGAACTCTGATCTTGAATTATATCTTTTGATTTTCTTGATGTATTACCTTCACTATTGTATGTAACCAATGATTTATTCAAGGGTTTAATATTATTACAATATTGTAATAGTTTTAAATACCCACTCACCATGATCTCTTGACCCATATAAGGAAATTTTAGACATTGATGATATGTCAAAGGTACCACTTTCATTTCATGGATCCATGGCCTCCCTAGCAAAATATTGTACATCAATTTTAGATCAAGCACTTGGCAAACTATTTCTTTCTGGATGGGACCAACTCAAATGGGAAGAACCACTATTCCTTTTGAGGATATTTCTTTTTCATCATAATATTTCATAGTAATTTTTATTTTAGGATCAATGGCTTCTTTAGAATATCCTAAAGCTTTCACAAGACTCAAGGTACAAATATTTAGACCAGCCCCTCCATAAATAAGGACTCTTTTGACATAATGTTTTTGAATCAAGACTTCTATATGCAATGGAATATTTTGAGGATGATTCAAGGAAATATCATATTGATCAAAAAAAGATAGACAATATGGTGCAATTAGGTTTCCAACCATGTTCTCAAATTTGTCAACATTCAAGTTATTAGGAATGGTAGTCTCAACAAGAGCTTTTTCCAGGATCTCTTTGTGGGTTGGCAAAAGTTTCAACAACTCCAAGATTGATATTTGTGTTGGTGTCCTTTGGAGTTGGTCCACAATATTGTATTATTTTTAAAATGATGATGCTTGACTTGGTAAAGTGATTTTAGGGGTAGTCCTTTACAAGGTGATCTTTGATGCTTGCCCCCTAGTCACAACATTAGAGGTTTCTAGTTGTTTCTCTTTCACCACTATGAAATTAATGGTATTTTCATTTTTTTGATAAATAATTTATAGTATTGTCATAAGTATGGATGAATTTGACTTTGTTATTTCCTCTTTTGTTGTTTTGATACAAATTCCAGGTTTCACCTTTCTCGTGATTCAAGAAAGGAGTCTTCAAAGCCATATGATCTTCATTATTTTGGGGACCATCCACTTTTATTGTACTATCACCTATCAAGTCTTCAACCACATGTTTGAGTCGCATACACTCATTTGTCTTATTCCCTTTATTTCTATGATATTCTCAATGATGGGCATCATTCCACCATGATGGTTTGACTTGTGGTTCATAGGGACTTAACTCTGGTAAAGTGATGTTTTTTTAGTAATGAGGGTTCTTAGTGAATTATCTAAATGTTTCCCCAAGGGCTTGAACTTCCTTTTTTGTGTTGTGTTGAAGAAGGGCCTTGGTTTATTAGTTCCTTAATTATTGAAAGAGTTATTATTATTAAAAGGGGTCTTTGACATTTGATTGGCATTGTTGGTTTGATTAAAACCACTTGATAAATTAAAAGGAGTAGCCTTAAGGCTATTATCCTCCACAACCCCATCAGTCACAAAGTTCTTGTTAGTATTTTTTAGCCAAAACCTAGACTTTTCATTGTTGTTATTACCACCCTTGTTGTTAGTAAAATTATTATTAGTGTTAGAAAACCTATTTTCTTTGAAGATATTTATTGCCCCTTTTCTTACTAACACTTCTTCAATTTTGATCCCATTTTCAATTATATTCTCAAATTTAGGGGGACATTTAAGTTTAAATTGATAATTCATTTCCACATTTAGATTATTCATGAAAATTTTCATCTTTTCTTTCTCAACTATACTTCTTGGGTATCGGGCAAACACTATTATCCATCTTTGGAGGAAGTTTAGAAAGGGTTCACCATCTTTTTCTTTGGTATCACATAGATTCAACATGGTGATCTCATGTTCAATATTGTACAAATAATGGGTTACAAATTTTGAGGCTAGTTCTTTGAATGTTTTTATACTCGGGAGGTAGTTTTGAAAACCACTCCATAGCTTTCCCTTCAAGGATTCTTGGGAAAAACCTCATTAGGTATGTTTTATCATGCATAAATTCAATTCTTAGGGCACAAAAGTCTCTCAAATGATCTTATATATATGATTTACCCATGTATTTATCATATCTTGGAAAGACCACATTTTGAGGAAAAGGTATGATGGTCAAGTTTTTATCATAAGTAAGAGGGCATATGTCTTCAATTGAGAATGGTTTAGGCTCTGCTACCTTCTTCATGCTATCAATTTGGGCTTGGAACTTGGAATAATTTGAGTTTTTTTCTCATATCCCCTAGTAGATTTTCTTCTTCCTCATCCTTCTTCAAGTTTCATATGTCATTGTTATGAGGAAGCTTAACTCCTAATCGAGCTAAGTCTAGAAAATGTCTTTCTTGGTCACTTTCTAAAATTTTATCCATAAATTTTAGGAACAAAGGATCTTGGGACTATTCATTAACCCTTTCTTTGGTTTCTTCTTCATTCCTTTGATTTCTATGTTAATTGTCATCTCAATTTGCATAGTTTTGATCATGATCAGGGTCATGATAATTGTTGTTTTCAGCCATAGGGTTCATTATTTCTCCAAATAGACTTGGAATTATATCCTCTTGTTCTTGTTCTTTGTCAAATGGAGATTGGGAATTTTCTTCTTTGTAGGGAATCTCTTGTCTAGGGCATGTTTCATCTTCTTGAAAAGATAACTTAAAGCGACGAGCTCTACTGAAAATTGGTGCTAACAAGAATTTTGTGTATTTAGTTTATTTCCCCTTCAAGAGCAATATTTTGAATTAGAAAAATTTTTAATTGGTTATCAGATTTGAATGTATGTTTTCTTCTTGTAAACATGTATCATCAACCTTAGAAAGCTCAAAAACAATTATCTTTTACCCTGTTGGGTATCTTCTTAATTTTCTAAATTTCTTGTCCAACTTTCGGTTCTTGCTTCCTTTTTCTAATCTTGTGGTTATAGGTGTCAGAATGTTTTCAAAATTTTGTCACAAACTTGTTAGAATTTCTTGTCTTAGGTCTTGTTCTTGAGAAGGCACAAATTCTTCAAAATATAAAACCCTAAAACTTGGCCATTTTTAAATAAGCCCTAAGCCGTTCTCTTAGCTTTCTATTTGAAGGTTACTTTTTGAAAGTTCACTTAAGTTCATGTTGAGAGCACGTGCTTTAAATATCCTTTTCTTTGAGTCAAGAAGCCCATTGATTTAATTATTTTATCCTATGTCCTTGGTGCTTAGAAATTTTGCAAAATGGCGGTGTTTTAAAGTCTTGTCGTATGGTCGCATAGGCTTGTTAAAGCCTTATGCGACTATGCGACTAAGTCTTAATCTTGCAATTAATGAAGTGGCAAGTGGTGGGACCATGGGTGAAGGTGCTCAGCCAATAGTATTTTAACGGCTGGCGGTTTCTTAAAGGCTGGCGGTGTTTTAAAACATAGTCGCATGGTCGCATAAGCCTCCAACAAGCTTATGCGACCATACGACTAAGCTTCATGCTTAACTTTGAGTGCTAGCGGATAAAGTTTGGAGGCTAGTCGCATGGTCGTGTTAACCTCTAACAAGCCTATGCGACCATGCGACCAGCATGTGTTTGAAAAGGGGTAACCACTGAGGGATCACCATCGAAAGGGATGTAACATTGAAGGCTATTCGGATGGTCGTATTAGCCTCCAATAAGCCTATGCGGCCATGCGACTAAATTATGCGATCGTCTGTCAAGAAAAATCTACGGCCAGATTTCAAATTGAAGATGAAGTGGGTGGCAAGTCCAGGCTAGCAATAGTTTCATCTCCCGCAGAAATAATGACTAAATCATGCGAGGTAAAGTGCCGAAATAATTGTGAAGTGATTGCAAATATTTTAGAATCTAGTTTCACTCAGAGAACTGTAAAGATATAAGAGATTTGTAGAGAGCTCGGTGAATTGAGTTGCAGAAATTAATTCTCGTGTTCTTGGGTTGATAAAACAAGGTTGGTTACTTCTGTGCTTTCTTGTTTGATTAAAAAGAGTTGCTTTGTCACCATTTTTATTTTGCGCTGAAGTACGTTAAAAGTTTCAAATCCCAAAATGCCACCAAGAAAAGAGCTCTCTGGTGAAACTGATTATTTGAAAAGGGGTCTTCATGAAGATTTGTTACAAATGTTTCCCAGTTCAAAAGTAAATTTGACCAGTGTGAAACAACTAACACCAAAAGACCCTAGGGTGAAAGTGGCGGACGGGTTGTATGACACAAGAAATTACATTAAGGATGCTAAGGTCGGTTTTCTTAATGCAAGCGGTGTTTCCGACTTTACTGGGCTCACATTATTTACAGTTGGATTTAGTCAAAGAAATACTCCTGTTCCCACTTGTAACATATGGGAAAATGACTTGGGTAAGCTTGAAGTGCCAGGAGTTTTTATGGATGCAGATTTAATGACTGAAATTGCTAAGAATTATGACCCTATCACAAAAGAGATTAGAGGTGTTAGAGGGCAAAAACTGTTAACAATTTCAGCTGATGAAATTAGAATTGTTTTCAAATTAAAAGACCCTTCACCTATCTTGGAGCCGATTGATTTCAAAGAATTAGGCGAGGTTTATGAGGCACAGAAGCATGTCTTTAGAATTGGCCCGGTAAAGGATTTTTGTACCCGAATTGGGAGAATGATTGTCACAGGATTAGGTGCACAGGAGCCGTTTAAAATGGAGTATTTTGATGTTTTGGCAAGAGGTGCTTACTGGTCTTTGTGTCAAGTTCTTGGGGAAGATGCAAGTGAGAAAATGCCACAACACTTGATGTATATGGTAATCCAGGTGTTGCACCCACATTTGTCAATTACTTTTGATTATGCCCCTGTCATTGCTGATTTAATCCATGATGGATTAATAGGGATTCAAAAGGGTAAAGTTAGTAGATCCTTCTGCTGGTACTCTTTTATGATGTACATGTTTTTGTTTAAAGGTTCTGATTATTTTGAAAAGGAAATGGAACTATCTAAGCAGAGAAATGGAGAAGATATGCCCGTGCAGTTGTGGAATTCAAACATGACATGGGACAGAAAGGATAGCAGTTACATACAATTTAACAAGTATTTTGCAGCAAGATTAAAATTATTCTTTGTGCATGACAGTCCTAGAGTCCCTACTGCCCTAGCTGAAATTGTCAGGCCACTCCAATTTGCAAAGGACCTCAACATTGTGCATAATTGGGGTGATTTTATTTTCTATCCTTATTCAACTATTTTTAGATTATATGGCTATAAAGGAACTCCTTTTATTTTGCCTTTCCAAGTTCCTCTCAAGATTGGTATTGCAGAATTTTTCAGGCAATTGGGGGACATTGAGGAAAATAGTATTGCTAAGGGTAGAGGAACTCTGTTCCCAAATATCACAATTGCCCATCAATTTATAATCACAAAAGGTGGATGGCTCAATATGCACAAGATCTTGGAGCCTTATCATTTGACTACTACAATTGCCAGGACAATATACCCAGAGGGCTTTTACAATGATATGTTCAGAAGAAAGGTCAGATGTTCAGCAGTGAACCACATTTTCAATTTCCCTGAAGACATCATCAGGAATACCCCAGGATTACAAGATCAAGAAGTTAGGAAGGAAAATTGGTTAGTGTATAAGAAAACTTTTGATTTTGTAAAACAATTCGATCCTACATATGACCCTATAGGCAGTATAAGTCCTATGGGGAAGAGAATAGACACTCTAATGGGTTGTTTCCAAGATATTTTTAAAACTCTGGAAGAAAAGAAGAGAAGAGCCATGGAGGAAAACCCTGAGAAGGCTAAGGCATTATTGGGAAAAAATGTATTTACAAAGATTTTGCCTCCTGGCAAGTATATGGTGCAAGAAAATACTGGCTATGGTATAGTTGTCCCTGAATCTGAAATAAAAGGGCAGAGGAAAGAAAAGGCAGATATCCCTTCTTCATCAAAGTAGGGTAAGGAAATTATAGATTTAACACAGGATCAGCCAGATGAGGACATCTTGGATTTTTCACCTCCCACAAAGAAACAGAGGATAGAGGAGAGGCCACAGGATCCAGAGGATCAATACTCTCCTTCACAATCACCTTTAAGTATTAAAGATGATCGAGAAATCATAGAGCAAGTGCAACAAATGGGATCTCAGGGTCAAATATTCATGACTCATGATGAAATAAATGAAGGAATTCCTGAGCAACCAAAAGAGCCTGAATTAGGCTTAACAGCAGGGCAACTTGCAGGAACAGAGTTGGATCCCATCATCAAGTTAGCATGTGAAGAATTTTTGGCTAATGATGCTTTTGTGAAATCCAGGGCCTTTTTGCAATTTTTATGGAAGATGAATATCAATAAATTTGAAGAAACCTATGAGAGGAAACATAAAGAAAACCCTGATGTTGATATTAAGGTTATTGAAGATGAAACCAGGAAGGAAATGACAGATAATTTTGAAAAGATTACTCCAGAACAGGGAAGAATAATGGTAAAGAATGCAGGAGTATTAGTCCTCCCTGAATGGGATATAGCTGATGCAATTGTCCTTGATGCAATCAAAAAACAAGTTACACCTACATACCAAACCAGGGAAGAGGCAGAGCAGGCTGTCAAAGGAGTTGCATTCAGCAATGACCATCAAGCTTTGGTTATATGGTCACTGAAAAGGGATGAGAAAAAAAAAGGAAAGCAATTGATTAAAGATAATGTTTCCGGTGGTCTTATAGTCAAGAGAGTAATGGATACTTCAGCAATAGAAGCATCAAAAATGGTTGTAGCAACAGCTCATCTTGCGGAGAAGGTGGTTGAAAGGGAAGCTAAAGAGAAAGAGGAGTTAACAAGAAAATTTGAAGAAATAATGAGGGGCATATGGAGAGCTGAGACAAAGAATGTTTGAAAAGGACAAAATAATTAATGACTTAAGGAAAAGGTTGGGTGAAGGAAGTCCAGTCCATATACAACAACAATTGCAAATTTCTTCCTTTGCTGCTGGTCCTTCCTCATCAAGTCCCATCATTGAGTTTCCTATGTCTCCTCTTCCCCCTTCCCTAAGTGGTGATGATGCAGAGATGAAAGGACAGAAAAAGTTTGAGAAAAGAGTACAAGATACTATTCATCGTCTTGTTAGAAATGTCAGACCCAAAGAAATTTATAAGTGTACAGAGAAATTGTCTGACATTTTGCTTTCTTTTGATAAAGAAGAGAATACAGTAGGCCAAATTTTGGATACATGGGTACCTAGGGAGAATATTTTGAAAACTTTAATTGGATCAATTAAAGACCATGATTCCAAGTACCCCGAATTAGCTAGTACTTACAAAATTGTTAAGGCCCTCCTGGATTTTGAAGTAGAAAGAGAGGAGGTCAAAAGGAAGGTAGCTCTTCTAAGGGTGAGATATTTTCAAAGTGGTTTCTAGATATTTCCTGGTCTAGTTAGATCAGATGGAACAATAAAAGAAAAGGGAAAATGGTTTGAGCAAATTGAACATAAAATGTTGACTAAAATAGAAGATGCTATACACACTGAGGATACTCTTCCTTTTGTACAAACAATGGAAATGCTACAGGATGCTAGGGTACATTTTACCAAGGTAATGACTGAAGTACATCCAGTAGTGACCAAATGGAAGAAAATCTTACCGAAAAGGGATGAAATTCTAGCTTTTGATTGGCCTACTGAGGATATTTTTTCAGTTTGGGAAACAGCACTTTTGTCAGAAGAAAGTAGAGAAGAAGACACATCATCTGAGGGTGCAACGGATGCCACCACCCTAGCTCTTTAAAGAAACAAGCATTTATGTAACATGTGGCAGAGGGCAAACAGTTTGGAAAATGGTAACAAGAAAATATCCACTCTAGCATTTTGTCCTTTCAGAAGAAGAAGATGAGTAAGATGCAGTTGGCCCCTGATCCAGAATATGAGGGAGAGCATGTCCAGACAAAGGATGATGTAGGTTAGCCTGTAATGGTGGTCATCATTCATGTAAGAAATTTAGTAACTGCTCTGAAGTATCTACAGACAAAGGGGCCACCTGTGAAAGTTGTTAAGGACAATTGAAAGTGTGCCTTACTATTTTTGTCTTCTTTCTTTCTGTTTGTACTATCTTTTGTTTTTAGTACAAGATCTTTTGATATCTGTCCGAAGCTTGTTGCATCCTTTCAAGGATTCCAGGATGGCTGATCAGTATATATAGGAATTCTTGCTCATTCTTAAAGGTTGGAAAATGTTTTTTGTAAAGGAGAGGTCCGGAATATAGAACCTTATTTTCTTGAAATCAAGGAAGACTGTATCAATGCATTTGATCAATTAATACAATACACTAGAGCTTTGTTACTATCATTTGATTGTCTTTATATGTGGAGTGTTTTAGTTTTCTTATGTATTTAGATTGTAAGGCAGTTTAAGTACATCTTTCACAAGGTGAATGTAGGGGTTGAGCTTAAGTTTCTTTCAAGGAAAGAGTAAAATCTTAGGGGAGGTCTCTGGGAATTAAATATCTATATGTGGATTTGATGACAGGTGTAGGAATGGGAAAAATGATATGTTAGGCATATCATTTGAGTTTCATCGTATTTGTTTTAATAGATATATGTGAAGGTAGAGTTCGACTCCGATGCCCAGCGGATAAGGGACTGGTTTTAGATCCATTTACATTGGTTTACCATCCAAGATATAATTGACTGAAATTTTACTTTATATGCATAATTTCCAGACTTGAGTCATTTTATGACAAGTTCATAAATATGTATTTCAATGCTTTGAAGAAGCAATAAATGAGGTTAACCTTTCCCTGAGTTTAACTCTAAAAGGAAGAAGGATGAATATCCTTAAACCATTATTTCGTGTTGCTGTTTATATAGTCCACATCATGATGTTGTGTATCAGGATAATTTGGGTTATACTCAGAGTTTTAGCAACTTATTGAGTTGAATTTTGAAGGTAGTAACAAAGCAGTGAAGGAGCAAGTTCTCAATTCAGAGCTCAGTTGAACATTGAATTGATAGAGGTACACCCGCCTGAGTATATATTACTCAAAGTGAAGAAGGTCTTAACCTTAATACCTTAGTAGTTTGTAACTTGCTAGGTTATAGCCATTGGGATTATTTGAGTAATTGACTAATCTGCAGGTTCAAACACTAACATACCCCTAACCTCTAAACACAAAATTTTATGTTTGAGAACATTTACACGGGTCTTTCACAATAAGACACTTCATGCAATCTACCTAAGGTCAAATTGTTGGAAAGTTCACTATAATGTTGTATATGACTATGATTTAGTGTTTTCATTATGGAAACAAAGTCATATGGATTTTTGGAGTCAGGGCACTTACTCATAAGATGATAATTTGGCTAAGTATGCAAGACTAGACAGTCAGTAAAGCACCAGATGAACAGAGCATCAGTGCATGTGTGTATGACCTAGTTTTGGTATGCACCCTTGAAGATAATATTTTTAATATGTTATTAATTTTTCATTAAGATTGCATGATTAGATGAGTTAGTATGATGAAGATACAGTGAGTTGAAGTGACACAGACAGTGAGTAGAAAAACATAACAGAGTATGGAGCTGACTATTAGTATTTTGGTTAGCGGTTATAATATTGTTTTGTAAAGTTCATGCACCTATTTTAAATGTGTTATAGACTTGTTAATATCATTATATGTAAACACACTTGAACCAATTCATTTGGAAGCATTGTATGTAATTAGTTATAGGCTGACTTAGTGAATAGTTTTGTTTGTGCATATAAATAAGACATGTGCATTTGTATTTGAGGATGGGATGAGATATAGAGTTGATAAAAGAAAAGAAGAAGTATGTGAAGAGCATTCAATATGATATAGAGCTTTACAAGAGGTTAAAGCATCAGTGCACCTAAGGAACTGATCAGACAAGCAGTGCCATAGCAGCAGTTCACCATTGCAGATATAGTGTGTATTTGATACTCAGAAGGTTGTAGCCTTCACCATTTGAGTAGTGAGATCTAGGATAGTTTGTCCTCACCCCTAATAGGGGTAATTGTAAAAGACTCCTAATAGGGTTTGACCCTTGACAAGGTCATTGTACTTAAGCATTGTAATGACAGCTCCTAACAGGGCTAAGGAACATTAACAGGTTCATAATACACAAGTACAATTATTAGTGGGTATTAATTCCCATTGGGGTTTTTCCTTTGGCCAAGGTTTCTCGTAACCATATCTAGTGTTATGTGTTATGTGTTGATTACTTTACATGCTTTGATATATAGTTTATCAATTAAGTTATTGAGTTAAGTTTCAAGTATCAGAAAGTAATTATATAGAACACTGATTCACCCCCCCCCCCCCCTCTCTTAGTGTTCCCATTCCTAACAATTGGTATCAAAGCTTTGGTCCTCTGAAGACAAGTTTAACCACTTGAGGAGATCATGGGTTTGGAATAAGTGAAACATTTGAAGAAGAATCTTGAAGCAGCTCTTAAAGACCTTGATAGATTAGAAAAAGAAATTGAAGAACTGAAACTAAAGGTTAGTGGTTCTCAACTATTCATCAAGAAACTGAGAAAAGATTTGAAAGATTGTTCTACAAGTGATTTAGGGAAAATGGTCAAAAAGTTGAATGAGGAAAAAACATCTCTAAAGGATTAGATTGAAGAGTTGGATGAATGGTTATTTAACAATTAGGAAGCCTATGAAGAACAGGTAATAGAAAACAAGCAGTTGGATGAAGAACTAAGACAAGAAAACATGAAAATCTTGGAATTAGAGAACATTAAGAAGCAGATGGAATATGAATTGACTGAAGAAAAGAATCATATTAACAAGTTTCATACAAGCAAGGATCTAATAGAGTCACAATTGTATGCTCAGAAGCTAAAAGGATATACCACTGGCATTGGATTCAATGAAGCCCAAGTTCAGAATCCAGATTGATGCCATGTGAGATAGAATGAAAACTCTTGAAGAACCTACAGAAGCTAAGAAGAGTGGAAATCAGACTGAAGCTAAAGCTGAAGTATCTAAGGATGAGCGCAAGCCAGTAAACAAAACTTGTTATGCCTAAAACAAGCATGGACACATAGCAAGAGATTGTAAAGAGGTAAGACCTTTCAATGGTTATTGTTATTCATGCAATAAGTTTGGTCATAGAGCTATGAATATTAGATCAAATCAAAGAAATCAAAATCAGCAAAGTCAGAGAAGTCATCCACAGTAGAATGTTAGAAGTCCTCAGAACATTACATGTCAGATATGTAATTATAATGGTCATACAGCTAGACAATGCAAATTGGTAAATTACATCAATGCGCTGAGGAACACAAGGCCTCCAGTTATTTGTCACACTTGTAACAAGGCTGGACACATCTCAAAGTTTTTCAGATCACAAATGCAAAGACAAGAAAGCCCTAATAAGTCTCAAAGATCAATTCTGGATGAATCTGGAGAAGTCAAGTTTTTGAAAGCTATAGAAGATGTGAATATGATTTGGGCATAAGCAAAGAAGGATAATGTTGATGAGTATGTATTGGATGCATCCGTAATGGACGCACCCTCTACTTCTAGATGAATGACCCTCATGGTCATAGGGGGAGCTAGATTAGCTCTAGACCCATGTGTGGCTGGTATACCCACCCTCAGTGTATGCACCTTTGGTTATAGAAGTTTGGATACTAAGTGATGTAGTATGCAAGAGCGTACTACCTGATTGTTAGCAAAGATGAAGAACAGAATTCTTTGTTGCATTCTATGTTTAAGCGGCAAGAATTAATAGCAGAAAGTTGTTTTAAAGTCACTGAAGATCCATTATTCACATATTTGCATTAGAGTTTGAGCCTTTGGAGAGCACAGGAGATCAAAGTAGTTTGTGTTGGGTGATTGCAGTTGGTTTATCAGTGAAGAAGTTTTAAAGTTTGTTGCGGAACCCTAGTTCAGTCACGACAATTCAGAAACCCTTTGGAACTTTATTTAAGCAATTAATCAAGTAAGTAATGGCCACTCTAGTTGTTTTTTATTTTGATGAAAAGAAGAGATATATCTTTAAGAAGCATCCTTTCAAGTTAGTCCTAGATGACCTAGAAGGAGAATTCTCTAGGACTTTGATGGGAGTAATGCACGTAGAGGACATACGTGCATACATTTATTACAAGAAGGAACCTGTTGGATTGGAAAGGATTAGGTCGCACTTAGAATCTATGATGAAACTAGACATGACATTCCTGGATGAGTTCGCGCACTTAGAGAATAACCCTATTATTGAGTATGTGACTACATATGAGTTTTATGAATCTGAATGGATTAAGATTCTATTGAGAAGAATTCATGATGACTTGTCCTGGATTGGAGAAGTCCCTGTTTAGATAACTACTAATCTCATTCATGAGATGACAAGACTACCTAAGATCGGCATCATTCTTCCCATTGGCAAGGATGTCAGGAAACTGGTGGACCAGGCTTGTAAGTCATGCAGTGATAAGCACGGGATGACAATTAAGCTGATTGAGGAGAAAGATATCAAGCTCATGTCTATGATACTTGGATATAAGTTTCAGC
Source organism: Chamaecyparis obtusa (assembly GCA_027943335.1). Taxonomy (NCBI): domain Eukaryota; kingdom Viridiplantae; phylum Streptophyta; class Pinopsida; order Cupressales; family Cupressaceae; genus Chamaecyparis; species Chamaecyparis obtusa. Next base: position 184,855 of record BSBK01003523.1, on the reverse strand, counting down.
ATGAAAATAGGGTAAATAGTATGTCCCCGTCCACTATTTTAGTAGCCATAAGGATTGTAAAAGAGAATGGTAAATTCAACTTGTGTGAGATTTTGCATGCACAGTCAATGGATAACATTAGAGCTATCAAGCATGATAAGAGAAAAGTGTTCAGATTTGGGTCACTTATAATATACATGTACTTCCATATTGTTGGTAAAGTATCATATCTTTACCTTGACAAGAGCATACCTACAATGCCACAGATTTCATTGAAGGCAACATCTGAAAGCACCTTGAAAGATTACATAGAATTGGATATCAAGAGATTCAGAATAAAGATGAAAAGAAGGTATAGGATACCTAAAATTATTGTGGAGAAGTATAAGGACAGTATATGTTTCATGGTGGAAACTGATATCACTTGTATAGAATCAGTAGAGCCTATAACTAAGTGGATTCATCTACTTGGTTATGAAGTGGAGGAACACATTTTAGAAGCATATGCACAAGTCCTCCTATTAGCACCTAAAGATCCCAATGAACCAAGATGGGGTACTTATGAGGAGAAGACAAGACAGGTAGATTCAATCTTGAACAGTGTTGCGACCAAGAGAAAAGCATCAAGGATCACCTCTGAGATACTGAAAATTCATGGTGTCACTCAAGAAGACCTAGATAAGGCAAGGGAAGCTAAGATTGCAATGAAACTTGAGAGTGCACCCTCTTCAGAAGTGAAAATAGAGAAAATTGTTGACCCTAAGGAGAAGAAGGTAAAGGTGGAAGAAAACACTCTTGCACCCACAGATACTATTGATCTGGAGTCCACTCAAGCATCTCCTAAGCCAAGTAAGATGCCTAAGAGGAAGAAGAATATTTTCACAAGCCATCCATCTTCAAGATCTACAAGAAGCCAAGGAAGAAAATCTCAAGCACCTCCAGAGGTAGGATTCAGACCGAATCTACAAGTGTTGAAAACTAGGATAGTTGATGAAGGAAGAATTGATTAGATAGCTAAGTTCTATGATAAATATAGTGAGATAGATAAATCACAGACCCACTCCATGATCATCAAACACATGATTAAGTTCAAGCAGATAGTCTTGGAACTTAAGACAGTCATTCTAGATAGTGTATGGAACATCTTAGAATTTTTGAAGAGACTGGCTATAAAGGAAGACTTCAGAATAAGGGAGAAGATACTGGATGAAAACCTCCTTGTTTGTTCAGTTGAATAATTAACATTGTTATTGGATTTGGTGAATCCTCACCTAAGAAGCAAGTTAAGAAATCTGCAGATAATGAACAAGGATTATGAGTTAGTTGCAAAGGAGACTAAAAAAGCATTTGAGAAAGTGTTCTTGGATAGACACATGTATCCTCCTACTATGCCTACAACCCAAGTATCCTTTGAGAAAGTAAAAGTAGTTGAGATCCCAAATGTACCTATGACAGGTTCACAAGATTCTGCGCCTATGCCTGAGGACACAATTATGATAGATAATGTAGAAATATCCATGGCGGTGACAAATAAGGACTTGGATAAGTTTGAGGAATCATTTGTGAGCACTGAAGAAGTAGAAATTCTATGCAGTGACAATTCTCTCAAGTAGCAAGAAGAAGTGAAAATTGAAGATATAACTAGACAAGAAGAAGAGGAGGAGAAAGAAAAAGAAAAGGAGAAAGAAGAAGAAGAGAAGGAAGATGAACCTATAAAGGAACCCTCTATTGGAATTCCAGTGAAAGTTAAGACAAAAACCATGGACAGTACACTCATCACTCTCAATCCATCATTGTCATTGTTGTCAAGTTTGACCCCTTACACAACAAGTCTAGATTCATGGGGAGAAGAAGACTTAATTAAGATCAGTGTGTTAGCAATGGAGAAAGTAAAGGAGAAACAAGTAATGAGGAATCCATTGTTTTCTAAATTAGTCAACATTCTAAATAGCTTACTACCTGAGGACAAGAAAGTGTCTACTATACATATAGTGGATGATCTCAGCACCATCATGACATGTTTTAAATCAAATTTCTCAAGTCTTGAGGATTCAGCATCTACGATAGCAGAAGAAAAATATCTTATGAAGAGGCTGAATGAATTGATAGGTAACTTTGCACTTGACCTTAGTTCTTTAAAGGTTGTTCAAGCTTTGCTAAAATATTTAGTAGCTAAAGGAAGAAAGATAATAGTTGATTGTATGGATAAGGACAAACTAACTACATACCTCTTAAAGAAGATTCGGGAAGTTGAATCAATGATGGAAGTAGTGAGGAAATCAATGGAAGATCCTATTGGAAATTTGTCTAAGTTAGATATCTAGATGTTGTCATTATGGCAACATGTAATCTACATGAAGACCGCATATGACAGAGACCAAGTATGAGAGAGCGCAAAGAAAAATTGTCTAAGTATGTGCAGTATTTTCCCAGTGTACCCAGGAGATAGTTTTGATTGGCGATGTCGATTAGATTAAGTTCAGTGCTTGTGCACTTGAACATAGATACTATGATGACTATTGAAGAGTCACCTAAGAGTGGAAGTTTTTACAGCATGTATGGAAGAAGTTATAGTAGTTTTACCAAAGACAGTGTTAAGCCGATAGGACAGAATATGAAGATAGAATTGGTAAAGTGTTAAGGGATTATTTTTTTTATCAAAATAATGTCTTAATAATATAAAGGGATGACATCCTAAATGTTAACCCTTGGGTAAATATGTATTTTTTGTAAAGCTTTATGTTATGTAAAGCCGACTGTAAAAGTTATTATTCCTAATAACTTTTATAAATGTAAGGCATATGAAATGCGAAAGATGAGAAGCAGTTGCAATGAGATAGATGATATAGCGAAAGATATTAATGTGAAGTTGTGAAAGACAAGCAAGTAGTATAAGGTGAAGTACCTTACTCTATTTTGTAATTAGTAATCATTGTACATTACTTGTTTGGGTAGTGGGCTCATCTTGTAATCATTTTTAATCAGTACTACCAACTCTTAGTAGGGTTGAGGCTTCTAACAAGACCTATAGTCCCTTAATCAGGACTGAGACACTATATGATTGTAATAGGCTCCTAACAGGTCAACATCCTTAATAGGATACTTTTGATTAGTGGATCTTTGTGGGTACCATCCCCACCGGGGTTTTCCCTTGGCCAGGGTTTCCTCAAGAACAAATAATGTGTTATGAGTTCATTTGCTTTATTGTTATGCATGTTATTTAATTTACTATGTTATGAATGTATTAAGATAATCTATTATATTCATAATTGGGTGAAAGAAAAATTTTGTAGAATACTGATTCACGCCCCCCCCCCCCTCTCAATATTCCCTATTTCTAACAATTGGTATCAAAGCCTAGTTACTTGGAAAAGAATTATGCAGAGAAAGCCTAGTAGCTTGAGTAAGATCTATATGGATATGGATCACCTATAGAAGAATCTTGACGAAGCTCTTGAACAAATTGATTTACTTACTAAAGAAAGAGATACTCTAAAAGGAAAATATGATGATGTAAAGAACCTCATTGAAAAGATAAAGAATAAGCTGGAGGAACTGAAGTCAGAAAAAGAATCTATAATTCAAGTTGAAGATTGTGATGATAATCTGGAAAAATAAAATGAGATCCTTAAACATGAACTAAAGATAGTAAATCTGAAGTTGAGTTTGAAAGATGGAAATAGCAAGAATGAAGCAAATCTGAAATATGAGAATGAAAATCTGAAATCTAAGAAAGAAGATCTAAAATCTAAACTTTGTAAAGTAACATATGAACTTGAGAAAACCAAATTGTAGTATGTTGAACTTGAAAAGTACAATACTATTGTGAAAGGTGAATTGACTCAATCTAAACAACAACTTGAGAAGCTATACTCTACTAGTGAGAAGATTGATGAAAAAAATTCTTATCAAAAGTCATTCTATGATAAAAATGGTCTTGGATTTAACTCATCTAAAGTGAGTAAAGAGACCAAGGAACCAGATCTAAAAGTTTCTAAAAACATAGAAGAAAATAAATCTAATGAAGTTAACAAATCTGAAGATACACCTAAATAAGAAGAACCACCTAAACAAGAAGAATCACCTAAAGGTATGCAAAGAGAATTTAAAGGTAGATGTTTTACATGTAATACTTTTGGTCATATGAAGAAAGATTGTACAGGTAAGCAATTTAAACCTCTTAATGGTTATTGTTATAATTGTCATGGTTTTGGACATAGAGCTATTGAATGTAGGAAGCCTAAATTTAATGAGAATAATAATGGTAGTGGAATGTTTAGAGATACTAACCATGCAGATAAGAAACCTACTGAAGATATGAACAGAAGAAATGCAGTAGTATGTTATAGTGTTGGAAACTGCAATTGAAGTAATTTTTGTATTGTCATTGATGTCAAACCTTAATTGGTAAGACTATTGCTATTTAAGAAAGTACTATATCTATTTGAGTGTTGCTAATGGGATAGGCAAGGTTGGTAACAACAGCACCTAAGGAAAGGTTGAGTTATCTTGATACTTTAATGAGTACTTGATTATGTGGCACAATGATAAGACAATGTATTGTTTATCTTAGTAAGAATGAAGACTAAACTGGTAGGCTTAACCGAGCATAAGTGAAGAAATCTAGTTTAAGTCGAGTGTTTTTATGTCGACCGAGCTAGTGAATGCTGAGTAAAAATAGTGTTGACCGAACACCATTTAATTGTCGAGGAAGATAGTGTTAGCCGAGGGAACAGTTTATGTGGTGACCGAGCTTTCCAGAGAAGACCGAGAAGTTAGACACAGTATTGACTGAGTGTTAGTATTTTTCATTTGTTGAAGAATTCAGATTTCTAGCTAACATCATTGAATTCTTGAATTATGTAAAACATGTTGACTTTATTTATTGATTGTATGAAAGCATTTAATGCACTGTAAAATGTTTTATTGTAAATCTTTAAGAGATTTGAGATATTTCAAAGATAAGCCAAAGAACATAATGTAGGATGGATTCAATGAATCTGACCTAACCCTAAGATTTACGAAGGAGATTAAGCAGAAAAAGATGTATTGACCTAATAGAGGTAGTATTAAGGAAACTTAAGCGAGAGGTTGAGTGTGCAAATGGAAAGAAATGAATGCTGGAAGTATTATTATTGATTGTCAAAGTAGAAAAGGCTGAAGGAGAAGTGTTGTGATCACTTGAAGGGATCTAAGAAGATCAATGATGGAGATGAAAAAGGTTCACAGTCAGTAAGCCAACATATGTGTACAGAATTGGATCTGATATTTGCAAAGTGAGTTGTATGTTTCTCAGATCAATATTACTACTACTTTCTAACCATTGTAACAGTCAAAATCCTTTTAATAGAAGTTGACATAATAGTCATAGGTATAAATCATTTGAACAAGGTTGCATTCTAATAGAGTGTATGTAAGTCCTATAACAAGGTGCACTTTTAACAAAGTGGTTGAAATCCTTTAACCGGGTCACACCTGACAGTGTGTTTGTATCCTTTGACAGGGTTGGCTTTTCACCAAGCTCACTTCAAAAGAGTGAACATAATAGTAACATGTTACAAAGTGGTTTTTCCCAAATTGGGTTTCCACTATAAATCCTAGTGTTGATACTTGTGTGAATGTTTTGGTTTGAACATTTCTATGTTTTACAAGTTAGATGCTTTTGGATAAGTGGATTGCACTATTATATGTTTCTGTTATGCAATCAGTAATGACCAAGTAGGTGTTGGTTATTAGATTTGATTTGTTGAAGAGTTTAAAAGTTTTTTTTATTCATCTGGACCTGAGAACAACTGATTCACCCCCCCTCTCTATTGTTCTAAATCATATTAACAATTGGTATCAGAGCTTTTGGTGCTTACAAAGAACAATTTTGAAGGTACTTGAAGCAAATGATCAAGATGTATAATAAGGAGGTACCTAAGCTAAATAAGGAAAACTTTCCTGCATGGAAAATTTTGATGAAGCTGCATCTGACTGGTATTGGTGATTCTACTAAGTATTACATTGAACATAACTATGTCACACCTGCTGCACCTCTGACTGTCAAGGAAATGAAAGCTAAACAAGAGCACAACCAAGCAATGTTGGAGATTGTGTCTGCCCTAAGTTATCTAGAATTTGAAGACATCAAAGACTACAGTACCACAAAGCAAATGTGGGACACCCTTGCAAGCATTTATGGTGGTGATGTGAATGTGCTAAGAGCAAAAGCTGAGAGCCTAAGAGGTAAATTTGATGAAATGAGAATGCAAGAAGGTGAGAATATTGCACAATATTGTGGTAGAATAAAAGAAGTTGTAAATGCTATTAGAGGAGCAAATGGAACTATTGAGGATGAAACTGTAATAGGAAAAGTATTGAGAACTCCGCGTCCTATCTATGTAATCAAAATTTCTGTAATCCAGGAATCTAGATGTAACTCTCCTAATGCCCTTACTTTAGAAAGTTTGGTCGACAAGCTTACTACTTTTGAACTTTCTAACTATGATAACTTCACTGTTGGTAGTATTGAATTTGCTTTTAAGTCATAGATGGTTTTGACTAAGTCAAAGAAGGAAAAAGAAAGATGCATCAGTGAAAGTGATAGTGACAGTGGCACATCTGATGAAGAACTTGAGGATCTAGAAGCTTTTATGGATAGAAGACTGAAAAGGGGAAAAGGAAGGTACAAAGGTAAACTCCCTATTATATTTTTTTCATGTAATAAAGTTGGTCATATAGCTGCTAGATGTCCTAATAGGGATAATAAGGATGAAGAAAGAGACAGCAATCATAAAGACAAAAGAGAAGATAGAGGTTACCGAAGATACAAGGACTACAAAGGGAAAGGTAATAAATCCTGCTACATTACTGAAGAAGAGACTAACACTAATAGTGATAATTCTAAAATTGAAGTTGTCTATGTTGCAATGAAAGATGAATCTGATGAGGGTGAGAAAATTGCATTAATATCTTATGTGAACAAAAATGATAAATGGATTATTGACAGTGGTTGTTCACATCATATGATTGGAGATAAGAGTAACTTTGATACCTTAAACCATTATAAAGGTACATAGGAGTGTAAAGTTTGGAAATGGTGCACCATGTCCTATTAGAGGAAAAGGATTGATTAAGATAATTGATAAGATCTCTTTTGAAAATGCTTATTGGGTTGAGGGTCTTAATTATAATCTGCTGAGTGTTGCACAGCTTAATAGCACTAGCTACCAAGTGGAATTTCATCATAGGAAGGCCAAAATATTTGATGCCACAGGTAAACTAATTGGAAGTGGAGAACAGACAAGAGGTAATTTGTTCTACCTAGACCTATCTAAATAAACATGTATGATTGCACAACTTGATGATATTTGGTTATGGCATAAGTGGCTATGTCATGTTAACTTTGATAATCTAGTAGAAATTAGCAAGAAAAAGAAAGTGAGAGGTCTACCTAGATTGAAGAAACCTGAGAATGTAATGTGAAAATAATGTCAATTGGGTAAGATGACTAAGTCTAGTTTCAAGAGAAAATCCTTTACTTCTAAGAATATCTTAGATTTGGTTCATACTGACCTTTGTGGACCGATGGGTGTACAAAGCTATTGTGGTGCTAGATATTTTATCCTATTTGTTGATGATTATACCAGAATGATGCATGTAATGTTCTTAAAAGAAAAATATGATGCTTTTCAATTTTTTAAGTGGTATGTGGCTAAGGTTGAAAAAGAGACATGTAAAAACTTGAAGTGTCTGAGATCTGACCAAGGTGGAGAATTCACATCAAATGAGTTCAATCTATTTTGCAATGATAGAGGGATCAAAAGATAGATGTCTGCACCTAGAACTCCTCCACAGAATGGTATAGCAGAGAGAAAGAATAGATCTATCTTGGACTGTGCACAGACATTAATGATTGAAAAGAATGTTACACAAAATTATTGGAAAGAAGTTGTAAGTACAACTATTTATACTCTTAACCAAGTACAGATCAAAAAAGGTACAAATCTGACACCTTATGAATTATGGCATGGGTATGCACTGAATGTAAAATACTTTATAATCTTTGGAAGTAAGTGCTACATATTGAAGGATAGTAGGAACAGAAAATTTGATGCTAAAAGCGATGAGGGTATATTCCTAGGCTATTCCACAAAAAGTAAAGCTTATAAGTGTCTGAATTCTAACACTAATAAAATTGTGGAAAGTGTAAATGTCAGAATTGATGAGTATGTAGAGAAAAATGAAGCTAATAGTAACAGAGTACCAGAAGATTATAGATCTTTTGTGTATATAGAGGAAGAAGAGGCAAGTGATAGACCTACACCTGATGTTGAGTCTCAGGTAAGCAATACTGAGCATCAGGATAACAATGTCGAGAGAGAAGAAGAACGTGTCGAGCAATAGGAAGAAGCTGTCAAGTATTAGGAAGAGGTTGTTGAGCATTTAGAAGTTGAATCTGACAATCTTGTTGGAGAACCTGATGAGCCAAATGAAAGAAGAGCAGAACTTGTTCTAGCACAATATGTAAGGAAACATCACAAGCCTGAATAGATTATTAGAGATAAAGATACCAAAATTCAGACAAGAAGCAAGGTAAGAGATCCAACATGTTTACTATGTGAATATGAGCCTAAGACAACAAAGGAAGCATTAGAAAATGAAGACTAGATAGAAGCAATGAATGAAGAGATTGACCAGATAGAGAAGAATGATACCTGGACTCTGGTGCCAAGACCAAAAGATAAGAATGTCATTGGGACAAAGTGGGTATTTCGTAATAAGCTGAATGAACATGGTCAAATCACAAGAAACAAGGCTAGGTTGGTATGCAAAGGCTACACACAAGAAGAAGGAATAGATTATGGGGAAACATTTTCCCCTGTAGCAAGATTGGAAGGAGTCAGAAATCTACTTGCATATGCTACCTATAAAAGTTTCAAGGTATACCAAATGGATGTGAAGTCTGCATTTTTAAATGGTATATTGGAAGAAGAAGTATATATTGAATAGCCAAAAGGATTTGTTGACCCAAATAGAAGACACATGGTTTTCAAACTGAATAAAGCACTATATGGATTAAAGCAAGCTCCCAGATCATGGTATGAGAGGTTGCACAACTACCTAATACAGATTGGATTCTCAAGGACAAATGACGCAAGCAATCTATACATGAAAGATGAAGAAGGTAAAGGAATCCTGTTAGCCAAAATCTTTGTAGATGATATTATATTTGGTGGACAAGATGCCTTGTGTAAGAAATTCTCAAATGAAATGCAAATTGAATTTGAAATGAGTATGTTTGGGGAGATCAAATTTTTTGTTGGTTTGCAAATATATCAGATGGAGAAAGGAATTTTCATCACCCAGTCTAAATATGTTTATGAGATACTGAAAACCTTTGGTATGGAAGACTCAAGGCCAGTAAGTACTCCCATGGCTACTGGACAGAAGTTGTCTAAGAATGATGATGTTGTAGAAGTTAACCAGACTTTGTATAGATCTATGATCAGAAAGCTATAGTATGTTGTACATAGTAGACTAGATATTGCATTAACTGTTGGGATTGTGGCAAGATTCTCTGCCAATCCTAAGGAAACTCACATGATGGGGATTAAAAGAATCATGAGATACTTGAAAAGAACTGCTGACTATGGATTGTATTACAAGAAGCATGACAATTTTGAACTGAGAGTGTATACAGATGCTGATTGGGTAGGAAATGTAGATGATAGAAAGAGTACTAGTTGTGGAGCTTTCTTTCTTGGATAGAGATTAGTTTCCTGGACAAGCAAGAAACAAAATTGCATTTCCCAATCTACTGCTAGAGTTGAGTATGTGGTTGCAGCTTTCAATTGTTCAAATTTGATATGGATAAAGCAATTGTTGGTAGGCATGAAAGAAGAAATCATTGAACCAGTTGTCATCTTCTATGACAACACAAGTCCTATCAACATCTCTAAAAACCCAGTGATGCACACAAAGACCAAACACATTGCCATCAAGTATCACTACTTGAGAGAACTGGTACAAGATAAAGAGGTCCGCATGGAATATGTGAATACCAAGGAACAAATAGCAGATATATTCACTAAAGCTTTACCTAAAGAAGCTCATGAATACCTAAGAAATCAATTAGGGGTCCTTCCCCTAACTGGGGCTTCCTAGTCAAGCTAGGAGCACTGCATCAAGTGTGCTTCAAAGAACATCTAACATATTGATGCAGAGAAAGGTCACACTTTAGGAGTACCCTAGAGTTGTGAAGAGCACAACAAAGTCAAAATAAGTCATAAGCAAGATGATAGAGGGAGAAATAGTCTACTGAACTGAAAAGATGATATCTTCATCTACAGGATGTATGTTTTTGTTGCTGCCTTGGCATTTTTTTCAAAGAGGGAGATAATGACAGATGAATACATAGAATGAGAAGATCAAGATAGTGAGAGAAATTTAGTGAACGGTCAAGCATGGCTAATTGATTCTATATCATAATGAAGCTAAGGATATTATACATTTCTCTGATAGACAGATAAGTTTTGGATTGGTTGGTAATTCATGTGATATTCATATGGTGTTTCCATCAATGCCAAAGAGGGAGATTGTTGGAAACTATAATTGAAGCAATTGTTGTATTGTCATTGATGTCAAACCTTAATTGGTAAGACTATTGCTATTTAAGAAAGTACTATATCTATTTGATTATTGCTAAGGGGATAGGCAAGGTTGTTAACAATAGCACCTAAGAAAAGGTTGAGTTATCTTGATACTTTAATGAGTACTTGATTATGTGGCACAATGATAAGACAATGTATTGTTTATCTTAGTAAGAATGAAGACTAAACTGGTAGGCTTAACCGAGCATAAGTGAAGAAATCTATTTTAAGCCAAGTGTTGTTTGTGTTGACCGAGCTAGTGAATGCTGAGTAAAAATAGTGTTGACCAAACACCATTTAATTGCCGAGGAAGACAGTGTTAGCCGAGGGAACAGTTTATGTGGGGACCAAGCTTTCCAGAGAAGATCGAGAAGTTACACAGTATTGACCAAGCGTCAGTATTTTACATTTGTTGAAGAATTCAGATTTCCAGCCGACATCATTGAATTCTAGAATTATGTAAAACATGTTGACTTTATTTATTGATTGTATGAAAGCATTTAATGCACTGTAAAATGTTTTATTGTAAATCTTTAAGAGATTTGAGATATTTCAAAAATAAGCTGAAGAACATAATGTAGGATGGATTCAATGAATCTGACCTAACCCTAAGATCTATGAAGGAGATTAAGCGGCAAAAGATGTATTGACCTAATAGAGGTAGTATTAAGGAAACTTAAGCGAGAGGTTGAGTGTGCAGATAGAAAGAAGCGAATGCTGGAAGTATTGTTATTGACTGTCAAAGAAGAAAAGGCTGAAGGAGAAGTGTTGTGATCACTTGAAGGGATCCAAGCAGATCAGTGATGGAGATGAAAAAGGTTCACAGTTAGTAAGCCAACATATGTGTACAGAATTGGATCTGATATTTGCAAAGTGAGTTGTATGTTTCTCAGATCAATATTACTGCTACTTTCTAACCATTGTAATAGTCAAAATCCTTTTAATAGAGGTTGACCTAACAGTCATAGGTATAAATCCTTTGAACAAGGTTTCATTCTAATGGAGTGTATGTAATTCCTATAACAAGGCACACTTTTAACAAAGTGGTTGAAATCCTTTAACCAGGTCACACCTAACATTGTGTTTGTAACCTTTTACAGGGTTGGATTTTCACCGAGCTCACTTTAGAAGAGTGAACACAATAGTAACATGTTACAAAGTGGTTTTTCCCAAATTGGGTTTCCACTATAAATCTCGGTGTTGATACTTGTGTGAATGTTTTGGTTTGAACATTTTTGTGTTTTACAAGTTAGATGCTTTTGGATAAGTGGACTGCACTATTATATGTTTTTGTTAGGCAATCAGTAATGACCGAGTAGGTGTTGGTTATTAGATCTAATTTATTCAAGAGTTTAAAAGTTTGTTTTATACATCTGGACTTGAGAAAAACTAATTCACCCCCCCTCTCTTTTGTTCTAAATCATATTAACATATAGATGCAACAAGGTTGGACACATTGCCAGGAATTGCAAATCACAAATCAATCAGACTGGACTGAGATATGGAAACAATGGAGTAGTTTGTTAGATATGCAACAAATTTGGTCATACAAAAAAGTTTTTTTGGATGAATAACATGAGGAACCCTAACCCTAGAATTCATGCAAGGAAAAATAAAAATGCAAGCAACAGTCATGGAGGTTGTTGTAGTAATTCAGAAGAAGTAAAGTTTATTAAAGCCACATATCAAGGAGATACATTTAGCACTTAAGGTAATTAGAAAGGTGAAGCATCTAATGGTAAGAGTGAATCTCTACCTAAACCATCTCAAAGTACTTAATTCATTAATAAAATACAGTAGAATAGGAACTTAGGATAGTGTAGAAGTTAGTATAGGATGAATTGAGTCTTGCGCAGTTGATGCAAGATAGTATATGATGTAGTGATACTATGGTTAAGATCGTATGAGTTAATATGATGTTATGCGAGATCACAAGAAGTTTTAAGTTTTGCAGGTAAGTAGGAACAACTTTTTGGAAAGAAGCGGCAAAAGAATTGAATGCGATGTCAAAATCTAATGAGATTGAAAGATTAAAAGGTTATGATCAGTATTGTTTGATCATTGAAGTGAATACAAGTGTTAAGGAGATCAAAGGAGAAGTGATTGGAAGCATTTTGCAAGGATTTGGTGAAAGAATTTCATGCCGGATCTACGCAAACCCTAAATCATAGAATTGAGGTATTTTACTAAGAAAATCTATCTGTCAGTTAGAGAATTTGTAGAAGATATGGATGTTTCATTGATTCACAATGTGAGAGATAAGATCAGACCTAAGACTAAAAGGGAACCTATAGAACCCTTGGAAGAAGACCCTAAATTAGCTTTATCATCCGTACCAAATGGAGTTCTGCATATTGAGAATATTAGAAGCTATTTGGGATGTAAGCTTGAAACCCTCAGTGATAGTGATTTCACTAAGGAATATGAAAAACTTTACCATCAGGATATGTCATTGAGAGTAGGGTTTGAACATTTTAAGGATAATGAGATCATAAAGTACTCTTTATAGTATGAATTTGATGATGAAAAATGCACTAAGATAATTCTGAGTAGAATACATAATGGAAAGTTTTGGTTAGATGACAGAGTGATAGACATCACAGCAGACCTAATTCTTGAAGTAACTGGTTTGTCTAAATTTGGAGTCATATCGTTTAATGAAAAGAATGTGAAGAAAACTATATTAGACAACACTAAATCATCTTACAATGGCAGAGGTATAGTGATTAGCAAGATAAAACAGGATGATGTTAGGTATTTGTGCAAGATCCTTACAGTTAAATTTTGTGCTAATTCAAGAGAAGGTGGCATGCCAGCTGGAATGATTCATGCAGCCTATTTGATGTGTGTTGACAAAGTACAAGTAGACATGTGTGAAATCTTGAGAATTCAATTATTGGAGAACTTGGACAAGATAAAGAAGACTAAAAACTCCCAGTTTAGATTCTCATCATTGATCACTTATATGTTTTTTCATTTGTTAAGAAGATTTCCATTTACAATTGGTGATGATTGGAATGATGGAAAGACCATAATGGAAAGGATAAACACAGTATTCATGAGATGTCTTATTGACAAGGTCAATGAGAGTGTAGTTTTAGTAATTAAAACATTTCAAAATTTGATGAAAAATAGATCAAGAATCCCTCAGTCAATTGTTGAAAAGTATAAGAATGAGATGCTTTATGGTTGACACTGACTTTGCATTTATTGAAGCAATTGAACCTAGAGTAGAGTTCATAGACCCTCTTGGCTATGAAATTTCTGAAACTAAAGTAGAAGATTATGTGAATAGATTGCTTAAGAGCAAGTTGGATATTCACAGCAAAAGGTTTGGGACTTTTGAGGAGAACTTCAACTCTGCAAAGTCTATTCAAGAAGAGAAACAGTCTAAGAAAAGAGTAGAAAGTACAATTAAGAAGATTCTAAAGGACACAGGATTGACAAAATGGGAGTTCTTGATTACAAAGAATACAGTAGCAACACTTAGAGACATTGGACAAAAGGAATTTTTTTCTATTCCACCCCTATCAGTGGTTGAAACTGGAAATGTGAAGCATAAAGTGAAAGTAGAGCAAGAAGAACAAGAAGTTAGGAAATCTACAAGATCAACTCTACCAGGGAAAAGAGTGAAAGAAATAGCTACTGGACCAAGTAAGAGACAGAAGAAAATAGTGCAACTAGTACAAAGGAAAATAGCAGAGATAAAAGATAATGAAGATATTCAAGTGAAAAAGAAGACATGGAAACCAAAGATTGAGAAGGTAAATGATCAGATTATTCATGATGGATATTTCTCTAAGATGAACAAGTACTATGATCTTTATAACTATTTAGAAAGATTGAATTTGGAAAATGTAGTTGTGAGACACATGATCCTAGCAGATAATAAGTTTGACACAATTCAAGGTAAGATACCTGATGATTTATTTGAGAAGCTAGTTAACAAGAAAAAGAGAGCAACTGAAGAAGACAATAAAATCATAGAAAATCTTGTAAGAAAACTATGTGAAATCAAAGATGAAGATCACTTTAAGGAAATAATGAAAGAAATTGGAACCCATCTGAGAACAAAGAAAAGAACCATTCAGATAATGGGAGGAAACTATGAAGAGATAAACAAGGAAACAAAGCAAGCAATAGTGAAGGTAATGGCATCTAGTGTTGAAAAACACTCTAGTGCAATAGAGTTAACTGAACCGGTAGAGGAAGTTGAGCATCAAAAGAGTCCCTCTCCACCATCAATCAACATTGAAGATGATTCAATGCATGTGGAAGGAACTAAGATCACATTGGATAGTGATGATAATCCTTTTCAAAATCTTGAAAACATTGTTGACAATTCGGCCTTAGAAGAACATGACAGATCTATTGTAGGAGAGAAAGAATCAAGGAAAGAGGAAGAAAAGAAAATAGAGAATCAAGCAAACATAGAAATTCAAGGATAGAAAGAGGTCCCTAACAAAGAAGATATTAGTCTTACAACTGAGATTACAAAGAAATCACATATTGGATCAATATTTGAAAGTTTTGGGAAAGAGGTAGATGATGATGATCAAATAGAATTGATCACATCCCTGAATAAAATTATTGGAAAGAACATGAAGGTGAAGAGCCTTGAAGGATCTTTACTAAAAATAACAGAGAAATTACAAAGTATTGTGACTAACCAGATAGCAGAAGCAAAGCCACTAGAAAGAGCTAAGAAAGTTATGAATGCATTTGATAATGAATTCACTAACTTATCAGATATGGCTAAAGTAAAGGTTCAAATAGCCTATGAGGCCAAGATATTTCATGATATAAGTCAAAATATCAGAAATGATATTAACAATCTGGATGTTTGTATAAAAGACTTGAGGAGGAATTTGTACAGAAATAAAAGTGTGTACATTCAGTGTACAAAATCTAAAAACCACGTATCTAAAGAAGATGAGAAGATTAAGGCTAAAGAAGCAGAAATTCAGTCAGAGACAAGTCTTTTAGTCAGCCCTAATGTGAAGATATTGGATATTGAGAAAATAATCAGAAAAATAAATGATGAAATAAGGATTCTCAATGATGAAAAGGATAGGAAATTGAGAAGATTCACTCTTCTAAGAGAGCACATTTCAATAAAGATAAGCATTGTTGAAGGACAATTGGAAGAATGTCTTGCATCGAAGACATCTTTTGAGAAGTTTAGTTTTGAAAACCTTCAAGCATGTGAGATCGCATCTTATGCACTACTCAGTATTGTAGAGTCCATTAAGGAAGCATGGGAGAAGGAGATAGAGAGCATCAAAGTGAATTTTGTAGATTGTGTTGCAAGCCTACCAGCTCTACAATACTGAATCAAGGTATATGGCTTTTTGAACACAATTTTTGGCATCCTTTTTTTGTCATTGTTGTCAAAGGGGTAGAGATATATAGCATAAAATTGATAAGGAAGTATATTCTTAGGGGGAGTATAGAATATAGATAATATTTATGGAGTTATAAGGACAATGGATATATTTTTTTGTTATGGCCACAATTTTGAGTTTTTGAAGTTTTGAGACTTAGCCAATTTTCTCATATGTTGCCACCAATGACAAAGGGGGAGATTGTTGGAAATTTGGCTGAGTTAGATATCTAGATGTTTTCATTATGGCAACATATAATCTACATGAAGACTGCATATGACAGCAACCAAGTATGAGAGAGTGCAAAGCAAAATTGTCTAAGTATGTGCAGTATTTTCCCAGTGTACCTAGGAGACAGTTTTGATTGGCAATGTTGATTGGAGTAAGTTCAGTGCTTTCACACTTGAACATAGCTACTATGATGACTATTGAAGACTCACCTAAGATTGCAAGTCTATACGGCATGTACGGAAGAAGTTATGGGAGTTTTACCAAAGACAGTGTTAAGCCGACAGGACAGAATATGAAGATAGAATTGGTAAAGAGTTAAGGGATTATTTTGTTTATCAAAATAATTTCTTAATAATATAAAGGGATAACATCCTATATGTTAACCCTTGGGTAAATATGTATTTTTTGTAAAGCTTTATGTTATGTAAAGCTGACTATAAAAGTTATTATTCCTAATAACTTGTATAAATGTAAGGCATATGAAATGTGAAAGATGAGAAGCACTTGTAATGAGATAGATGATATAGCGAAAGATATTGATGAAAAGTTGTGAAAGACAAGAAAGCAGTATAAGGTTATGTACCTTACTCTATTTTGTAATCATTAATCATTGTATATTACTTGTTTGGGTAGTGGGCTCATCTTGTAATCATTTGTAATCAGTTTTACCAACTCTTAGCAGGGTTGAGGCTTCTAACAAGGCCTATAGTCCCTTAATCAGGACTAAGACACTATATGATTGTAATAGGCTCCTAACAAGGTCAACATCCTTAACAAGATACTTTTGATTAGTGGATCCTTGTGGGTACCATCCCCACCGGGGTTTTCCCTTGGCCAGGGTTTCCTCGAGAACAAATAATGTGTTATGAGTTCATTTTCTTTATTGCTATTTATGTTATTTAGTTTACTATGTTATGCATGTATTAAGATCATCTGTTATATCCATAATTGGGTGAAAGAAAAAGTTTACAGAATATTGATTCACTCCCCCCCCTCTCAGTATTCCCTATTTCTAACAAATCCCTCCACAGATGTAAACATGTGCAATAATGTATATCAAGGTTAGTTAGACAAAATTGAGAAGGTAAAAAAACAAATGGCCAAAATAAGGGCTAGGCAAACTCAGTTAAGGAATGCACTTGTACCCTCTTTAGATGTGTTGAATCAGAATATCAAGGAGATTGATGCCACGATGGTGACATATGATCAAGGTCTAAGTTCAGAGTTGGAGAAGATGGAGAATTTAACTTATTCACTATGTGCCCATCTCCAAATAATAAATGCACTAAAGGCATTTTGGAAGCAAGAGATCCAAAACTTGAAGGTTGCATACCCAAATGTACTCTTAGTGTAAATACTTGTAGTTTCATTTTTTAGCACCTTTTTCATTAATGTAAAAGGGGGAGTAGAATAATATGGAGCAGTAGAGGAGTAGAGAAATATGGAATAGTGTATATGATGTAAGAGGGGAGTAAAGTATGTAGTAGAAGGGAGATATAAGATAGAGGATATGATGTACAAAAAAAGATAAGGATATATGTAAAAAGTTTTTGTGTAAGATACAGTTTAGTAACTTCACCATATTCCTTTATTGCCATTAATGAAAAAGGGGGAGATTGTTGGCAAGCTGACTATACTATTGTATATGACTATGATTTAGTGTTTTCATTATGGAAACAAAGTCATATGGAGTTTTAGAGTCGGCGCACTTACTCATAAGATCAGAATTTGGCTAAGTATGGAAGACTGGACAATCAGTGAAGCACCAAATGAATAGAGCATTAGCGCACATGCGTATGACCTATTTTTGGTATGTGCCCTTGAAGATAATCTTTTTAATATGTTATTAAGCTATGGTTAAGAGAGCATGATTAGATTATTTAGTATGATGAAGATACGGCGAGTTGAAGTGACACAGATAGTGAGCAGAAAAACATAACAGAGTAAGGAGCTGACTATTAGTATTTTGGTTAGTGGTTATAATATTATTTTGTAAAGGCCATGCACCTATTATAAATGTGTTATAGACTTGTTAATATTAGTATATGTAAACACGCTTGAACCAATTCATTTGGAAGCATTGTATATAATTAGTTATAGGATGACTTAGTGAATAGTTTCATTTGCGCATATAAATAAGACATGCACCTTTGTATTTGAGGATGGGATGAGATATAGAGTTGATAGAAGAAAAGAAGAACTATGAGAAGACAATTCAGTATGATATAGAGCTTTACAAAAGGTTAAAGCATCAGCACACATAAGGAACTGATCAGACAAGCAGTTTCATAGCAGCAGTTCACCATTGCAGATATAGTGTGTATCTGATACTCAGAAGGTTGTAGCCTTCACCATTTGAGTAGTGAGCTCTAGGACAGTGTGTCCTCACCCCTAATAGGGTTTATTGTAAAAGACTCCTAACAAGGTCTGACCCTTGATAAGGTCATTGTACTTAAGCATTATAATGATAGCTCCTAATAGGGCTAAGGAACATTAACAGGTTCATAATACACAAGTACAATTATTAGTGGGTATTAACTCCTACCAGGGTTTTTCCTTTGGCCAAGGTTTCCCCGTAACCATATCTGGAGTTATGTGTTATGTGTTGATTACTTTACATGCTTTAATATACAGTTTAGCAATTAAGTTATTGATTTAAGTTTCAAGTATCAGAAAGTAATTATATAGAACACTAATTCACCCCCCCCCCCCCACCCCCCCCTCTCAGTGTTCCCATTCCTAACACAAATTTGGCATTTAAAATGGCTCTAAAGGTAGGGAATTGCTAGATTAATTTGAAATTATAGTTTTGGTTCTAAACAAAAATATCAAATGAATCATACAAGGAACATGTAGTTTGGGACACACGATTAAGGCCTATATCCCTACAAGTCCAAGAATTTGATATTTTTTCCCTCTAAGTTTTTCAACTTAATTGTGGTCTTTATTTATAGTGTGTGGAATAGTTTGGATTAACCTTGTTCCCACTTTGGGTCATCCCTCTCACTGGCCTCATTAAGGCATGTTCTTGGGAGGTAGGACCACTAAAGATCTATCATGTGCAATGAAATCAATGAAATGAAATGATCAAGTAGGTCTAGGAGTTCTATTCACCAAAAGGTGAAGAGCATATCCCTACTACCTATTAGCACATTTTCATGTAGAATCACTATATAGCTATTTAAGCTTGACTCTTAGACTCCCAATTCCAGATTCTTACAAGGAAAAGGCTAATTGACAAGGGTTTAATCCTCCTACACTTTGGGCTTCACATACCCAGGTGGGTTTACCTACTTCAAACTCACTACTCCAAAATGAAATCCTACAGTGGATTACAGGTTCTCACAATGATTTACTAATGTCTTTTGCTACAACAGATGCAAAGCTTAGAAAGCTAATCCATGGTATTAACAAAAGTAAACAATCATTGCAGAAAAATGGCAAATGTGACAAGGGTATTCACCCTTCTTCTCTTTGAGCTTTGAACTCAGGCATGCTAACCTATTAGATTCAATTCTTCAATGAATTACCAACAATGTTTGTACCATTCAATACAGATTCTGAACATTCATGCTTTTAAACAAGAAATGTAAAATGATTTGAATTAATGTTTGATGAAGAAAACTGCCATTCAAGCCAAGACCAGTGCCTTATCTATTGGGAAATAGAGTCAAAAAAATGTGCAATCCCAGAAAACCCTAACTCCAACTCAAGAACCCAAATGAAATGCCTTGCAAACCATTCTTATCATTTCAATACCTGGACATCAAATTCATATGCTAACCTAGAATTCTAAGAATCTGAAATCAAGACTTACTCTCTCCTTGAAAGAAACTCAAATTCAAACCCACAGATACCTTATAGTTCTGGTATATTAACATGCCTTACAAGTTAATACACAAGAATTAAGACCATGCGTACAAAGACATCAAAACAAGAACTGAACAGGGATTTCATTGTTTTCATTCAAATTCATCTAAAACTGTACATTGCAAGACTATGAACACCAAAAAATAAGACTCAAAAATCTGGAAGCTATCCCAGCAGCATAAATTTCAACATCCTTCACAAATGAGAAGAAAAACCTGAGATATAGCAAATGAGAGTCAGTTGAAAACTAACTGACAGTTGTCTATCTTTGGCATGAAAATATCTCCAGGTTTTGCCACACTTTTCTCTACAACTGATTCACTCAACTGATCCACTATGTGCAATCATTTTTCTAACCAACTGACCTTGATTCTGATCCTTGGATTTCAAACCCAAACTGCTCTTTCACACTTCACTAAAACTAAAAATAATCATCACCATGAGATTCCTTGTCTTTTCCCATTTTTGAAAACATATAACACTTATATGTTTTGATAAAAATTGAATTTCTAGCACATTTTTCCGTGAACAGGCTTGGTCTTTTAAATTTTTGAATATTTTCAAATGTCTAGACTATATCATTTCTCTAAATTCTTTTAAATTTGACATTTTAACCATTTTAAAATATTTGCCATAGAAGCCACCAATTTTGGACACTTGTCACCTTTTCATTGGATGCTCAGACTAACCTCAGGCTTGACCACCTCATTTGGAGAACTGGCAAATGCATACAATCTCTAAATCTCCAAATTATCTGACTAACCATAGTTAAGCTATGAGATCACGTGAATAATCTATCCTCTTAATCTCCGGATTTTTCCTTGATCTTGGGTTAACATTTGGAGAATGGGCGACTGAGCCCATTCTCCCAATCTCAGAATGAATTTTCCTTGACTGTAGGGATTTGGAGAACTGGTGACTAGTGTATTCTTCTAATCTCGGAGTGGTCAGCCCTTAACCACTAGCATTCAGTGACCTAGCGACTAGTAGTTAACTAGCCGCTACCTCCAAGTCTCCAGATTTTTGGCTAACTACAGGCTCCATTCCGCGACTTAGTGAATGCTTGACACGTGTCATCTTTTTCCACCTCAGCGCACCACCTGTTCTACAAAATTTACTTACCACTAGGCTCGTCGGCATGGAAACTGAGGTGCCAACATGGAGGGTCACGTGAGCATAGCCTCCAGTCATCTTTCTATTTCATCTTGTGAGTGGACTTGTATTTATTCATCACAAAGACCCATTTTGGCGTCAATGTGGGATAATAGTTTTGAGGTTTTTAAAGCCTTCTCCACATTTTGTTCCAAAATTTATGGGGCCGCCACGCATAGAGACCTCCAGCCAAGGGGCCCGCCAAGAGCCTCTAGACTTCTTATTTACATTGCATTGGAGTCTTGTTGTATTTAGATATCACAAAAAACTAATTTACGCTGCATGTGGGATATACCGTAAAACACAATGCACAGTCCATTTACCTTTCTATTTTGTATGTAGGTCATACCATTGATCATGAACCTCCCTTGATGGTGTGTAAGCCCTCCACATAGGTAGCTTATAGAACTATGGCACACTACTATTCGACACTATACATCCTTGGCAAAAGTAACAGCAGAGAGTGTCGCCATTGCATGGCGTGAGACCCATTTTTCATACGCATGAGCCTTATATCCTTGTGCAAGGCATTTCACCCCTATGCGTGGTTTGTTCCTTTGTTCATTGCTGCATTTCACTTGTACTTAGTGAGTGCGTGGGTCCCTACCATATTGTGATGGCCTCCATTTCAATATTATGTGTGAGGCTTTCAAAATCTCCTTCAATGACCATTTTTGGAACTTATAGAGGCACCTTCATCTCTTATGCAACATACTTCAAGATGTGCCCAAATTGCTTATATTTGGTCCCACATTCACTTTCTTGAGCTCCCACAACTCTAGGTCCATTTGTTTTAAATGTTGGCTCCTTTGTATGTGCATGGGCTGCACTTTGTATTACGATGCTAGCCTCCATTTGCTTATGCAAGGTCTTCTTCCTGTGTATTGCGTGAGGCACCATCATATTTTGGCCTACTCACTTCAAGTGCATTCACGCACTGACTGGAAAATACTCCCAATTCATTCATTATTTTGGAATGGTGCTTGAATTCCTTTCTTACGCACCCTCCATTCATATGCGTTGTTCCTCTTATTTCTTGTCTTTTGCACAGAGCCTTGTGTAGGCGTGAGTACTCACCTTTATTTTTGTAGGCTTCTGTCTTGCATGAATCCTCTAGTTTCCTCATGCAATGACCCAGGAATGACCATTTTTCTTATGTGCATGACTCCAAATACAGTTAGTCTTTGGACATTTGTATTATACAGGCTTCACTTGTTTTTACGAAGTGCATCTTCCTTTATTTTGAGTGAGTCTTCTCCTTTATGCGTGGGCTGCTAACTCATCATTCACATGCTGATTACCACAGTGCTTCTTTGTTGGCAGTCATGATCTTTATGCCAACAAAACTACTACCACTATATGCTATGTGTCCTCTAACAGTGCTCTTGGATATAAGTGTCTTGTTCTCAACAGTCAACACTATCTTGATAGTCAATAGTAATACATCTCTTTTATTTCTTCCATAGTGGTAGTGGCCTCATGTACACTATGGTTCCTCACTATTTAGGTATTGATTCATTTTCCCTTATGTTACTGTCATTGCTCCTTGGTGACCACTATTTCAACACATAGAATTTTGAATATTGCTATGCCTTGATAAAAACATCACTATTTTATCCTTATGTAGGTTTGATAGTCTTTATCACTGCTGGTCCTTGAGCACTGTGACTACATTTTGTATTGATAATAGAGTCTTGCCTATCCTTGCCCTCCAACACATCACATGTTCTATTTTGCAGGCAGCTCATACATATTCATTACTTTAGTATGAAGTCTCCTCTGAATGCTTGCAGCCAGCAAGAATTTCAACCTCTATTATCAGAAGATTTTGCTCAAATCCAAAGTTCCTTACTAGAATGCAACATTAGTGATGGATTAAATAAAATTTAACAGCCTTTTTCAAATTCACCATGAGCTTCCAATCATCATAGGACAAATCATCCCCATAGTTTTCTATCAATATGTCCTTGGGTGTTTTAGTGAGATGACTCACAAATTCTTCCTCCAATATGTAAGCACATACACCAAAGGAGATCACCTAGAAAGAATCAAGCCAAAAGATATTCATAACCAAACACGGCCACTTGAAAACTAAAAACTGCTAGCGCCATCCAAAATCACATAAAATGGCTCTGGAACTAGCTTTTAAAACTAACCAAACAAAACTTTCGGGACTCGGCACCCTGTACACTGAATCACCTTCATACAGGGAGTATGAATCCATAATTAGGTCTCATGATGAATAATAGGGTGCACCTGGCAATCAGGCAAAGATAGGCTCTTAGAATTGCAAAATGGGAAACATAGTAAAACAGTGATTCGTGCATATGGAATGACCTTGGGAAAGTATGCTAAAAGATTCGTCAAGACTTCTAACTTGGCATACTTGTAGTATTTTCAATGTAGAAAATAGTGGTACAACCCGTTCAGGCTCATCAATCACAGATCAAAAGTTATAACATCACGAACAGGGGTACAGATCAATCTACACATTTCACAACTTGTAAAACAATAGAAGTTGTATTTGGAATCGCATTTGCAAACGGATTCGTCATGACCTAAAAATTGGAACATAGGTTCTTTGATATGCATACTAAACATCCTCAAATTTGTGGGTCATGAAACATTTATGGATGCAAGATATTCAAAGGAAAACTGGGCTACTATACTTTGTTTGACTCTTAGGCAGAATTGTGCAATTTGACACTTGGTCAAAATGGGACTTCACTGAATGATTTGAGAATTGGGATGATAAAATAACATCATAGAATGCATGCATATACTGAATGGAATGTGTTAAACACTTGGAACGCCTCATAGGCTTCAAAATTATAGTCGGGTACATATGCATGAAAAGCATTTATAGGAGCTAAAATTTTACAATTTTCTCAACTTGTGACTAAAAATGAGCATGCAATTTTGAGTCCCAACACTACCTTTTCACTTCCAAACACAATTAACAATGTTCTTTCCCAAGACTTTTAATCTAATGGAATTCATGCATGTTTGGCATTTTGATTCACTATAAAAGTGAACATCATAGGCTTAATGCTTTCCTTCACAAACAATGAGGCTTATTTTATGTTTTTTTTCATTCTTTACCTCATTTTGCTCTCAAGTTTGGCACTTCTAGGAATTTGATTCACTATAAAAGTGAAGAACATATCCCTAGAACCTTACTTAGGATTCAAATTTGCTTCTAGTTAAGCTCGATTTTGGAATTGAAATGCCACAAGATAAGAAATTACATAAGGTCTTAATATCACCTTATTTTGAAGCTAGAAAAGGCTAGGCACATTTTTTATTTTATTATTATTTTTGCATTTTACTCATCTAGTGGCTATAATTCCATCTCTTTAGCATCCCCTTTCAAAAATATCAGTTCAACACAAGCAAGGAATACATGAAGAAAACCAAAAAAAATTAAGTTTCCTTTTTCAGAAGTGATAAAAAAATTGTTATTTTAAGGAGTAAA
This sequence comes from Chamaecyparis obtusa, assembly GCA_027943335.1. NCBI lineage: Eukaryota > Viridiplantae > Streptophyta > Pinopsida > Cupressales > Cupressaceae > Chamaecyparis > Chamaecyparis obtusa. The sequence goes on along the minus strand of BSBK01003523.1, from coordinate 160,130 downwards.
GATCCAATTAAGGGATACATATTTATCTTTATAAGCTTGCATTACCTTCAAGGACTATTCATATGCTTTCACTTATTGTTTTTAATCCTTCAAAATTTTGTTCAAGTGAATTCGGTTTTCTTTCTTCAATTGCATTTTTTCTTGTCTCTCCTTCTTATTAACTCTTAATTTTGGTTTTTGGAATTTTTTATGACCTATCATCAGAGAAACTAGAGAGTCAATATCTTTAAATTGACAGAATTTAAACTTTGAAAAATAATAGAGCTACGCATTATAGAAACATGCATATGCACTACTATTTTTCTCACTAAGCGCTACAGAAATAGTTATACGCATTATTTTACTAATGTTAAGTGTTATTTAAATGATTAAAATTTAATACGTGCTGAAATAGAGAATTAAATATGTCACAAAGGTGACTGCTAAGCGTTGAAAGAATGATAGAAAGAAGACAAAAGAAATATTGGACGTGTCAAAAGTATGTGTAAAGGCATCAGACTTTATCATGCACACGTTATTTCATTATGTAAAGGCATCAAACTTAGCCATATACGCACTACTTCTTCTATAAAATGTGTTGTTGTACCTGTAAATTTAGAATTTGCAACACAAATTCACCAAAAATATGTACAAATCATCAAAATGTGTTAGTATGAGGCAATTTCCCCATGGTGGGCACTATTTTGTGTATGAAAAATACATTCATGAGACATTAAAATGATAAATCTACTATAATTATGAAAGATAAAGATAAATGATCTACTAATTCAAGAAAATACTCTCAAAATCATCTTATCTCTCTCTATCTAAAGAAGCTAAAGAAATTCTCTCAACTTGGCATCCATTAGAGACAGCTTTAGAATGATAAATTAAAGCTATGATATATGCATTATTACATTATAACTAAAATTATGCTAAATTATGCCCAATTATGCTAAATGATCTCTAAAACATGAAATCAAATGTCTATAATGTGGATGCAATATGCAAGTGAATTCTAGATTATTTGCTCTTAGAAATACCCACTATTTATAGATTTCCCAAGGTTAGGGGGTAGAGTAAGATTAACTATCATCAAATTTGACTCAATTTGATGGTTTCAAATGTTGGGACAAAGTAAATATTTTGTTTTCAAAGGTTGGAATGAAGAGACAAAATGAATGGTCAACATGTATCTCCAAGATGAGTGGTGTAGAATCGATGTGTCCTTAATCTATGTGATCTCTTTCCTTCATTCTCATTGGTTAATTTGATTTTTTTCCCCATGTGGTGGGTGATAATAATGGGATTTAATAATTAATTTATCCTAGCCATGTGTACCCTTGAATGGGTTGAATTTTATTTGATTTAACTATACAATTAATTGATTTAAAATCAGTTACATAATTATTTGCTATTTTTTATTTAATTAATCCTTTAGCCTTGATTTCAATCAATTCATGATTTTGTCCCTGATTGTTCATTTTGATTTTTCTTGACCTATTTTACATGTATAAAGATACTATGAAGCGTAGGAGATTTCCAGATGTGACTCCAAAGACACATTTTCCCAAGATGCCATCTACATAGTCCTTAAGGATTTTTTGGATCATGTCATAGAAGATGACACTCCTAGTCCTCTAATATGTAGCTCCTACATTCTTTAGACCAAAGGGCATGACATTGTAACATAAGGTACCCCTTGGTGTTGTGAATGATGTCTTGTTTTGATGATCTTATGTAATACATATTTACCATCTATGAGTGACAACATCTCATGTCTAGGTATAAGGTCTACTAGCATATCAATGTTTGGTAATGTAAATTCATCCTTAGTACAAGACTTTTTGAGATCTCTAAAGTTTGTACATATTATGATATTGCTCAAGGGCTTAGATACTGACACCATGTTGGAGATACACTCTAAATAAATAATGGTGCGAATGAATTTAGCCTATAGGAGTTTCTATAACTCTTCTTTGACTAATAAGGAAACCATAGGGTGAATGTTTTAGAGTTTTTGCCTTACTGGTTTGACATTTGGGTCCATTGCAAGATGATGAACCACTAGATTTGGGTATAGCCCAATCATGTGAGCATAAGACCATGGAAATTTGATAGTGGCTTCATAGAGGAGTGTCGTAAAATCCATTTCTTCGGCCTCTAACAATGATGTTGCAATATAAATGATTTGTGGACACTCTTTTATTCCCAAGTTGACAGTTTTGGTTTCTTCGATCAAAATAGATGATTTATCTGGCTGATAATCATGGATGAGAGGAAGAGAACAGTCCTCATATTTTAGCACCTCAAAGAGATTTTCACCAGATGATACATCCTTTATTTTTCCTGTTTTGAAATCAAAAAGTGCTCCAGAGGGGTTTTCACTAAGAGACCCATTTTTATTTTTATTTTTGTATTTTTGTGATGCAGTGCAATCTCCTTGTTTCTAAGCCTTAGCCACTAGCTCTTCTCACAAAATCATAGCTTCAAATCCATAACTTGAATCTCTAATCCTTTTTCACTACCTCACTTCCTACAACAACTACCCTAGACCCTTCTTAAATAACACTTCCTCAGCCACAAGTCAGCTGGAAGAAAGAAATAACTCCTAAGCCTAAATCGGCTCCTATAACAAACAATTATTAATTGCAATACAAGTTAGCTCTCAAATAGACTTACAAATAATTAATACTCCATGTCAGCCTCCATATCCACATAGGATAATGTAACACAATCTACCCACATTAAATACATCAATTCGGCCTAACAAATCTCTAAGAACTCCAGTCGATAAGCCAAACTACTGAGTGTCAAAAAAACAACAAAGCAAGCTAGGCATCACCAACCAATCACCACAAGCATCATCAAGTGTAGGTTTTGTCAAGCACAAGAAGTTTACCGAGTCCCATCAGTGACTGAGCCCTTCAATGACCGAGCTACTCGGTCAACATTACAACCAAGCAACACAGAAACACTCTAACATAAAACACCAACATACTGGATTACCAACTTCCCAAGGATTCTCTTGTATCATTTTGTGACTAAATACTTCCTCTTCCCCAAAATATACCTCTTGGTCCAATTTAAAGACATGTGTATAATCATGCCCCCAATCATGTGGTTTTTTGTTTACTCTTATGAATTCCAAGAGCACATCCTCACTTTAGAACACATTGATATGGGAAACACTTGGTTGATCCTAGTCTATGAGTTTAGGATGTATGACTAGGAGGCCATTGAGGTTGATGGTGAGTTTGAAAAGGATAAATTTTCCTAAGAATATTTCATCACTAAGTATATCATTGTAGGGTCTCTTAACTTCATCTCTAGAGATGGTTTTGACTTCAATAATTCCACCCGGATTATTAAAAAAGGTATAGTCAGTTGCATTGGTGCCCCCAGTCATGTCTAGGCCAAATCCAAGACTTTTATTTCTTGGTCATTCAATAGGATCAAGAGAAGAGATGATGCTAGTTTCTTCTCAGCCTAAACTGTCACCTTGGTAATCCCATTTCTCAATAGCCAAACTTTGGGATTTGGGATATTTGTCCTTAAAGTAGTCAAGAAGTGAGTTATTAGGAGGTGGCATTTTTTGGTACAACCATCTTTTTATGTCCTCATGAATCTCTTCCACATTTATGTTCTCACTAAAGAGGAATGTTGAGTTCCCAATTTTCTTAAGTTGGGGTTCTTTCTATTTTATCTGATTATGATGGGATGAATGTCCTTAAGTATGCAGATAAAGGGGGGGTTCCCGTATTGCATATGCATCTAACAGACTGTATTCCCCATAACCCTTGTTTTTTATCTTGATATTAGAATGGGTGGATGCAATTATCATCTCAAGATCATTGTGAGAGTGGGAGGAACTAGCAACAAATATTCCAATGTCAATTCCAAGACAATAGTTTGAATGACGGAATGAAGCTTCTAATGCATGACATTATGTGAAAGGTTGGGGATCAAAATGGATGGTGACTTCAATGCCATTGTAGGGGAATTTTATGCACTAATAAAATATGGAGGGAATGACCTGCATAGCATGGATCCATGGGTAACCAAGGAGGATTTTGTATAGGATATCTAGATCAATAATAAGGAACACCATATTTTGAATTGTTGGGCCCACTTGAATGGGAAGTGAAATAGTACCTTCAGAGATACACTCTAGGTTTTCATATGTCTTGATAGTTATAACTAGATATGCAATTTCATCCTTAGTGTACCCCACCTGTATTATGAATTTCAAAATACATAGATTTAGGGCCATACCATTATTTATCATGACTCATTTGATAGAAAAGGAGTTGACCATGACAGTGATATAGAGTGGAAGATTATGATCTGGTGAAATAGATGGAATTTTAGATGGTTTAAATGATAAGCCACTAGATGCTTATAGATGGCCAACAAGGCATTAGAACTGTGTGGCATTGATATCATTAGGGACATACAAATCTTGCAGGTCTTTTGTGAGGATCTATTGATGGACAAGTGATGTACAAAGAAAATCTAAGATGGAGATTTGTGAAGGTATATTCCCAAGGTGTTCTAGAAGTTTATATTGTGCGCAAGAGGAAGGTGTGGTAGAAAAACCAACAATGGATATTCTACCTGTTCATATAGTGATTGTGCACTGATTATCCAATCCTTTGACATAGATCATACTAATAGAAGGTTCAACCTTGCTAATGCAACTAACAATATTGTCATAACTGATATAGGCCTAAGTGTAATCTTTTCCATCACTTTGGTCACCTTGTTTTCTTTTTCCTTGGTTTTTGGATGGTTGGTTTGTGTTGGTTGGACCTTTTCTTGTACCATGTTTAGGAAACACATTTTTCTAGATTTGCATATTTTCATTGCTTGTGATGGGGGGTCAACTATGATTTCCTTGTGATCTATGAGATATTGGATGTAATGTTTCAACTTCATACACTTAATAGTGGTGTGTTCCTTAACATGGTGATAGTCTTAGTATTCATTCTCCTTATACCATGTAGATCTAGGAGCAGACTCGTCGAAGGGTTGAGTCTTTGGATAGACAATATGATTGGCCTTAGCTATTCTATGAAAGATAACATCTACAGATTCACCCAAAGGGGTGAATGCAAAATTTTGTGTATTCTAGATGTGAGGTTTTGTTTATCCATGATTAACTAAGATTCCATTGGTGTGTTGAGCCATCGACTAACAAATAGGAGCTGGTGATAGTTTTAGACCAGCTATGAAAACTTGGACATACTTTTTATTTGTGGCCCCATCAGTGACCACATTCTTTTTAATCCTGTGGCAATTATGATCATTATTGGGTTTTTCATATTCCCCTTCCTTGTAGTGTTTGATAGTCATTTCATCTAAGAGGCCTTTCTTGATGTTTGAACCTTTCTCTTAGATATCCTTGTATGTTTGGATATAATTTATGTACATATAATAGGCTATCTTGGGATGAAGGTTGTCAATGAATATCTTTGCTAAGTTCTTCTTAGGGGGTTTGTATGAAATTTATCTTGATAGGGTCTACCACCATTGGAGGTAGTCAGCTAGGATTTTGCCACTCTTCTCTTTGGAATTATAGATTCAAGGAGAGGAAGTTCAGTCTTCACATTATGTTTGTATTGCAACACAAATTGTTTAGACAACTTTGCAAATGAATTGACTATGCCAGATGGGATTTTGTAAAACCATTCTAAGGATGTACCCCTTAGACTTTTGGGAAAGAGGCACCTGAGGTAGTTTTCATTGTAGGAAACCTCTTGATAGACCATGTGAAACTCTTTAACATGGTTGATGGGATCACCCTTCCCTCTGTATTCATCAAATTTAGGTGTCTCTAAATGGTTAGAAAAGGGTATTGCTATGGTCAAAGGAACAAAGGGGCATGGAAAAACTTCCTCAAACTTGAAGGTTTTGATTTCTTTTCTTTATTTTAGCTCTTTGAGAGAATTTTTCATGTCTTCTCACTTAGAATTAATAGGTTGTGGAGTGGGTGCACCCATTACATTAGATCCTAATACCTATTATGGGTCAATGGTGTGGGGGAATATGTTGATTTTTGTTGGGGATGTAGTGGGGTTTGGTAGGGTGACTGAGAAGTTTCATATGCGAGTTGTGGTGGTCATTGTGACTGAAGTATATATACCAATTGGGGCTATAACTATGGTTAGTAGAAGGGTGGTTATTGTTTCTACTGTGATGGGTGGTAAGAGGGATGTGTGTATGTTTGACCCATGTAGTTTAGGTATGTTTTAGTACCACCAAAGGATGCACAAGTGCCCTAGGAATTTTTGGCTCTTTAAGGAGGTGCAAGATAGTTCACATAGGTAAATGAAGGATTTTATTTATGTGGAGGAAGCACAATTTGATCAATAGTAGATGAAGGCATAGAAAAGTAAGTGACATATGCAAGAGTGGATGAAAGTTTATATTGACGTTGAGAAGGTTGAGTGGTGAACTGCATGGAAGGATGAGAGATAAAAGGTTTGGTGAGTGTGAATGCATTTGAATAATTTGAGCTTACATTTATGATTGTGATAGATTCCAAGAGGATGATGAAGCTTCCTATGTGGCTTGAGGACCTTTTGTAGTAAGGATGAGTTGATGGATGGAAGATGCTTGAGAAGTAGACATAGATTGTATAATTTGTAGGGTTTTTTTATGGATGTGTAACTAGTTGAAGCTATATGGGTGGTTGAGTCACAAACTATATCTTGGGGGTTGAGAAGTGGGAGGATGTGATTATGTCTAGATCCTTTTGGCATGCAATTTTGATTGAATAAGGCCCCAAAATGATGATCATGGTGCCCATGAGATTTGAGCTTTGAAAGTGGGCCTTGTAGTTATTTGTGATAAATTTTTGATATGGAAGTACCTAGAAATATGAGAAATGGCATAGTAACTATAAGGGTTTGAGGGATGAGTGGTTGATTCATGGATCCTATAGATGTCATTCTTGCAATGAATTGGAATTGTTGATGTTGCACTGGAGAGTAATAATAGGGGTTTTTTATGCTTGTGTGGAAGCTTGGGTAGAAGCATGTTGGGATGTTTGGGATGTTGACACTTGCGAGATGAGAGGTGGTTGTGATACTTGGGTGACCAAGAACTATGGTTTCTACATGGAAATTTTTTATGATGGTAGTGACATGTATATTTGCAGTGGGTTTATAGTTTGAGCCCCAAAAAGTGAAGAGAGAGTCTATTGTTTTACAATGTGGACTATGGATAATGTGTTAGAAGGTTGGGTGGATTGCATTATGGATATATTCAGCTAGGTGGACACTATACTAGGATCTATAATTTGTTGTATCATAGAGTTCCATGCCCTAGATAGGACATGAAAAGGGGAGTATTTTAGAAATGGTGTGAGTCATGGTGGGATATGTGTGCCCTCTCATACAAAGTTAGCAATAATGAAATTTAAATTATGGCTTATGATGGATCTAACCATGGATGTGTAACTTTTTTTATTCATGAAGGATTCCATGGTGTTTGTAGCAGGGACCTCAAGTTAGTTAATCAAGAGCTCTTCAAATTGAACTTGATTCATAGCATCAAAGGGGACCATAGCACTATTAGGATTAGGCCAAGATCTAGATGGAGAACCAATGGGAAGATTGGGATCCATTCCCTTTTTCTTCTTTGAATGAGTTTATAGTGGCATGTAACGTATGTGTATATGAGGAAAATTAATTTGTATGGAACAAGCATAAATATTCAAACATTAGTAGTACATGTTCATATTCAAATCTAAACTAACAATAAATCATGTTTATTCTCATTTTTACACTACTCTCCACATAACCTTGGATGAGCATGAAGCAAGTGCACCCAAGACTTGCTTGATTTAAGCTCTTAGAGAGGGTGTGGGTTTCTCTCCCAACACATTTATTGATCCCAATAATGAATGCAAACTACATCATGATGAAATATTGAAGTACTCAAGGAGGAGCTATGAAAGAAACCCTCAAGCATTCAATACAAAATAATAAAGAGTAGATGAAGATATTGAATGAAACTATGATTAGAAATCAACGCAAATTATCTAATATTCAAACTCTAAATCTACCATGAATACAAAAAATCTACCAAAGATTTAGTAATAAAAACTACAATGGATGCAATAATATAATATCTCTAGAATACAAGAATGAATGCAAAAAAAAGGTGTATCTTTGCTTAAGACAAGGGTCTTATTTATAGCATTTTGGAGGGATGGGGTGAGGTGGCATCTATGTGGCATCCATATAGGTTCCACCAAGGAGACACATAATCCATGCAAAGCCCAAGGCTTGCTCACACATATGTGAGCAACTTGGTATGTGAAGGGTCAATGAGTACTCCAAGTACACAAGTGTAAGTATGTGTAAGAAATGTGTAAGAGAGTCAATTTTCACACTTTTGGAAAGTGTAACAGGTGTCATCAAAAAATGTATAAAGCCTTGTTTAGGCCTTTTTAGCCATTTTTGAAAAAGTGTATTTTAAATTATTTTCTCACACATGTGTGAGAAAATAATTAGGATGAATCTTTGTAGGAAGATGAAATTTAACTTAATTAACATTGGTTAATTAGTAAATAGGCTCATTAGATAGAAATCGATGTGTGTAGGGTAGCATCTAGGTTAGGTTTAAGATTAAATTAAATAAATTTTAACATAATCATGGTTTAGTAGAAACAAAGAATGTGGAAAAATAAATAAAATAAAAAATTATTTAAAAGGGGAATATGGAGAAACATGTAATAAATTAAATTTAATACATTAGTGGGTATTATTTAAATTTAATTTAAATACTATAGGAAATGAATCTATTTAATTAAATAGATAGATGAATATAACTATTTGCAAGTGGCTAACAAATGAGCACATGGATGTTTTCATTATTTGCCACACTTGATACTCCTAAGAGTCATTTTGGTTGTTGTTAGTTATGAGGAAGTCATATTGTTTGTCAAAGTCATTTGGTGATGAAGGAAAGACAAGTTGGTAAAGAAGGGAAAGCTATTTGGTAAAGGAAATAAGAAGATAGGTAATTTTGGTAAAGGAAAAGAAAGTATAGGCACCAAGCAAGGTAGAACCAAGCACTAAGAACCAAGTTTTACTGAGATACAACATCAACCAAACTAAGAAGAGGAGAAAGTTACCAAGTTAAGGAGAACGTGTTACCAAGCACAGCAAGCTGAGATAAGGAGAATCTTTAAGTACATTGAATTTGGACACCGACAAGAAAATGGTTTACAAATCTTGAGGAGATCGTATAATAGAACATTGGAGATTGGAACATGATGGTTATGCATGATTACGAGGTGAGATTCACCAATGAGAATAAAATATGGAATATGCATTGGAAGAGTAACCAATTCTAGCAACGCTTGAAGAGATGATTGTAGAACACCTAGCACCACTTTTGGAATTGTATAAATAGATCATAAAAGTAAAGATTAGTGTGGTGTAATATGAATGCAAGAGGAGATTGCATGTGTGAATCAGATTACTGAGAAGGTGGTGAGAAGTGAAGCCATCGAGTAACACAGAAGTGAATAATAGATAGAGAGTGTGATTCATAAGTGAATCTGTTGAGTAATGAATTATTAGTGTGAAAGGTACACAGTATGAGGTAATGAGTTATTGAGCATAAAGAGTCTAATATGCATATGACTAATGCAAGTTTGATATACATATTTAGTGTTGCTTATTAAAGATTAATCAAAGTTGTAAAGTCTCTTAACCGAGAAGATCCTAGCAAATCCTATTTTGTAAATCCTTTAACTAGGTGTAGTTCTTAGGTTAGAATTGTAAAATCCTTTCACAAGGTAGAATCAATAGTCTGAAGACTCTTAACCAAGTTAATACTCTTAATAGGGTAAGCTATCATAAATAGCTAACATTGTATCTCTAACTGACAAAACTTTATACTATAGTAGTGAGTCTTGTGGGTGTCATCCCCACTGCAATTTTTATCCTCTAACAAGGATTTTTGTGATACCAAATATTTGTGTTATGAGTTATTTGTTGAATGTTTTATATTTTTTATGTGATGTGTGAAAATGTTAAGGAACTAGTAAATGATTAAGGGAGAAAGTTTAATTTGATTAAAAAGTGTTTTACAATACTAATTCACCCCTCCCCTCTCAGTACTCACCTTTTCATACTTAGTCCAACAATTGGTATCAGAGATAAATCTCTTATTTAGATTTTTAATCACTTGAGAGGAAAAATCTAGAAAGATGGAAATCTATAAGTATGAAAGGGTGATTGAGAACATGGAAATGGAACTCAAAATGGATAACAAGAAGCTTGAAGAATTGAGCAAGAAATTGAAGAACTCTCTTAACAAAAGGAAGGAGCTGGCACAATAATTGAAAGATACTCAAGATCGGGTTGAAGAACTTGAAGAATAGTCAGAGGGAAGCATGTCTGATGAATCAGATGCTATAATATTAAAACTATCTGAAAAGAACAAGATGCTTGTTGATCAGGTGAAAAATATGAAAGAGAACAAGAAATTCAGTCGGTATGGATGTGTGAAATCCTCGAAAAAAAAGGAAAAGTAGAAGAAGACAAAAGGATAGCTGAAGAAGAGAGAAGGGAGATTAATACAAGACTAGATGAGAAAGACAAGGAAATACTAAGGTTGACACAAGTTAACTATAACATGATAGACCAACTAGTAGGTGTAAATCAAAAAATTGCAAGGAGAGTTGGAGAGATTGCTCACCCGAGATTTGAGAATGAACACTTGAAGAATGATCTAAAATATGAGAAAGATGCTACTGAAATCCTAAAAAAGAAATAAAGAAACATTGAATATTCTGGATGAACAACTAAGAAATCAAAGACAACCGAGAGACACTACTGGACTCGGATACAATGTAGATAGCACCACTAAGAAGGGTGAGTCCTCCAAACAAGAATCCAACCAAGATAATTTTTCCAATCCATAGAAGACAAAGAAGCCTACATGCTATCATTTTGGAAAACCAGGAAACACAACAAATGTCTGCAAGAGCAAAAGAGGTAATCCACCAAGTACTCCTAAGTTTAAAGGTCATTTTCCCAATTGTAATAAGTATGGTCATAAGGCATTTGAATGTAGAGAAAGAGTTTCTAACAGTCCAAGGAAGCCAAGGTTTGAGGGTTATTGTAACAACTATGAGAGATATGGTCATAAATCTAGAGAATGTAGATCACAAAGAAGAAAAGAAAAAAGGGTCACTAACTGATAGAATATTGATGATAATCGACAAGGACCAACTATACCATGGGATTATAATACAAGAATCACTTGTACTACATGTAGAAGATTTAGTCACATTGTTGTAAAAAAATTTAGGTTGCATGGTATGAACAATAGTAAATCATGGAGAAACACTAGAATGTCTTGTTTCCATTGTCACAAGGTCATTCATCTATCCAAGGACTACAAGTACCAAGGTAAAGACTCTACTGAGGAACAACCGAGTGAAAAGACTCACGTTAACATTGATGAAATTAGAGAGTATATGAATAAGACTTTGAGAAGGAAGTCTCAAGATGATGGAATAGAACTTGGAACATCTGATGGGACCACATCCTTTGGATCAGGTGCACCCATCTTCACTTAATCGGTCAAAGGTATGTGTAGGAGTTGATAACCCAGATTCTATCTTAAATCGGTTCCTAGAATAAGTGAAAAGATCCATACTAGCATACTAAGATGCATTTGGATATAAGTTATGAAATTAACATTTCATATATTGATAGGTAAAGTGTATGATTTATTTTACACCATTCTATGAAGCAAAGTGTAGTTAATTAATAAGTAAAATGAAGTAAGTAAGGAGCATTTAATGCAAATTTTATAGCCGTTGGAAGCCCTAACTAAGGGAAAACTATAAATAGAGGGTATTCTATTTCATTTTCACCTTACACTTTTGTGAGCACTTTGAAGAATTGACAAAGAAGAGATCACTGAGCGATTCCAAGAAATCAGCTAAGCATCTCAAGCATTTGCAAAGAAAATTCAAGGTATTTCAAGCATTTTGTGAGATGTGTTCATTGATCCTAATTACTATTCAATTGGAACCCTAGTGTTTGTTGAACTATTTCAAGATCAAGATGGCACCTAAGACATAAAAACTAATAATAGTTGAGAAGATTGATCTTGTAAATCCAAATTTAAGCTGCCTCCCACCATTGTAGTGGAAATTGACAAATATGAAGCCTTATCCTCGATCTTGTTGGTGTAGGAGCACCTAGGCTAACCTCCATTGTTTATGTCATTTTGGCTTGTATCTGACATTGGCCAAGTCAGAGAAGTGTGTATTTATTTTAGAACTTAGAAGGTCTTTGCAAATGTGGACTAGGTGAGTTAGTGATAGTGCTAAGGTCACCAATTAGTCTCTATTAGTTTTTTTTAATTAAATTTATGCTTAGAAGCTTAGAGATGGATTTGAGTTATTAATGTGTTCTAAACACATGTGAGATGTAAGAAAGATGCCTTGAGGCCATAAATGAAGTTGGTTCATCGAGATATAGAGGTTAGAGGTCCTAAATGTTAGGATGGAGGCATGAAGGAAAAGATGCCAAATGTTGTTAGGAAGTTGTCATGACAACATTTTCAATAATGGAAAATTTTGCATGCAACTCAAAAACATTGGATCCCCTAGAAGATAGGAGTGGAGTGATAGGGAAAGGGGATGAACTAATCACTAGTTCATGCTTCTAGTCTTCCTCTGAGACTTGTGGTGTCTTCCAAGATCACCTACTGAACCTATAGGATCATCACTCTACTTTTGATCCCCTAATCCAAACCCCACTCTTCTATCTTGTGCAAACTCCAATCTTTTCCATCTTCTAGGTCCTCTTTCTTGGTGAGGAACACTCTAGTCTCCTTAGCCTTCTCTAAGGTCTAACTGCTCAAACCTCTCCAAGCTTCTTGTAGGTTCATGGAGATGTTGCAAAACCTCCCAATACACTCTTTCCAATGCCTAAGACCATCCCATGTATTGATCTTCCTTACCGATTTCAAGATTTGGCATCAAAATAGGGCTACAAGGAAAGTGCCCCAATTAGCCCTCCTGCTCTGAGAAATTAGGGAATAACTCAAAAACCTCCCACTAACCACTGCTAACTTTATTTAGATACTCCTATTCATTCATCTAGGTCTCAAATATTTTCAAGGTCTAAGGCCTCCAAACGGTCGTACAGTACCTTAACTCAAAATGAGGGTTTTTAAGGGTTTCTAGGCCTTTCATAGGTCTATCTAGTTTTTAGCTTGGTTTGATGCATTCCAGGATTGGTGGAAGCTCTTCCTTCTCACCAAGGGACCTTAACACATCCCTCTATCCACTCCATGCCTGCATTCATTTATAACTTCACAACCCTGCATTCTTGAAGCTCTGCAACTTCACTCTTCCCTAACCGGGCAACCACTGGCTTGCCTAGGGCAAGAGGTTAGAAATAGCTCCATTGCTTTTGAGGGCCCTTCCTCTTGCATGAGACAATTATATTATGTACACTCACTATTCCCAAGAGTTCCTACTATTTCTACAATGGGATAGTGAGTTACATGCTTTACAATGTCAACTGCCTGGTTCAGGATAGTGAACTGATAAAAGAAAAGTATTTACAAAACTTTGAAAAGACAAACACTCACACCTAAACTAATGAAATAAAAACACTCCAAAAAGACTAAATTACAATTCCAAATAATCATAGTAATAAGATTAACATAATAGATCTTCCATTAACTCTCTATTAAGCTTTTACACATATAGACTAGCTGCTTCAGCACATTGTCCATACAGAAATCATACACTTATGGCAATATTAGGGTTTGTTAGGCTTATATTCAGTCTCCTAGGTCTTTGGGATTCATCATTAAGTTTTCTATCAGACCAAAGGTTAAATCCACCATTATAGGAGGTGGTTACAAAATGTTGTCAAGCAACATTGCAAAAATTTAAAGTTGCAAAGTGCAACTTTTACATATTTTTTACATCTTTTGCCAAATTGGCTATTTCCTAACTTCCCAAGGCTAATGACCCCTCCTAGGTGATTCCTAGGTGTTGAATTCTTGACTCCAACTCAAAATAACTTCAAAAAGTCCTTAAACAACCACTAATATCATAGCATGACTTCATCTCATGAATTAACCAACTAGCCAAGACCTATCCAAAAGGACTTATAGGACCTCTAACCTTCTAACTAACATTTCCAATCACACAAAATGGTCCTCAAACCCTTATTTCATTTACAAAGCTCACTAAGAGAATGCCACAACAAAATTGCTAATGGTGAGGGCCCATGTTGTTTAGGCTCCTGCACCATACTACCCACCTAAAAAGCTATGTCCCCTCTGGAGACAAGAGTTGAGGATCCAATCCCTTGAGTTTGAACTAGTTCTAAGGGATCCAAGTGGCTTCTAATTCTGGTTTGTCCTTCCACTATATTAGGTGCTCTTTATAAGTACCCTGCCTGGTCTTTGCTTGAATTCGAGAGTCTAGTATCCTCTCTACTTGAAGTTTGGGTTTAGGAGGTAGAGTTTCTTCTTGTGCTTCTTCCTTAGCCTCCTCCACATTCTGATCCATCTTAGTAAGGGGTCCCCTATACTTGACTAGGTCTGCAACATTGAAAATGGGAGAGATACTTGGGTCATCAGGAAGCTCAACTTTGTAAGCATTCTTCCCATACTTGGCCAATATAGGGCATGGACCAATTGTCCTCATTTGAAGCTTTGTGGGAACTCCTTTTTCCATTCTTGCTTTGTTTAGGTGGGCCATGACCAAGTCCCCTATACCAAACTATACTTATCTCCTCTTGAGATCAACTTTTTCCTTCAACTTCCTGGTGTTTTCAGTGAGGGCCTCTTTTACTTGGTCATGTACCTCTTTCATAGACTGACTAAAATCTTCAGCATAACCACTATTAGGGACTTGATTTCCCAATTTTCTTAGTTCACATACACCCCTAGGATGTATCCTATATACAATTTCAAAGGGACTTTTACCAGTAGTTCTATTAATGTTGTCATTATATGCAAATTCTTCTTGGTGAATGACTAAATCCCAAGTCAAACCATATTCTTTGGTTAAACACCTCAATAAATTACCAAGTTTCCTATTGACCACTTCAGTTTGACCATCAGTTTGAGGGTGGTAAGCTGAACTAAATGCCAGATTGGTACCTAGCCTTTTCCATAAGGACCTCCAAAAGTGTCCCATAAATTTGCTATCCCTGTTAGAAACAATGCTACTTGGCAAGCCATGAATCCTCACAACCTCTTTGAAAAAAAAATAGGCAATGTTACTTGCATCATGAGTGACTTTGCATCGGATAAAATGACTCATTTTACTGAATCTATCTACTACCACATAGATGCTCTCAAATCCACTCTTTGTCCTAGGTAAACCAACCATAAAATCCATACTTATACATTCCCATGGTCTGCTTGGTATTGTAAGAGGCTGATAAAGTCTTGCATTGGTAGAAGTGCCCTTTTCTCTTTGACATATGATGCATTTCTCTACATAAGTTCTGACATCTCTCTACATTTTAGGCCAATAGTAGTACCTTTGGACCAACTCTAAGGTCTTTTTCAAGCCAAAATGGCCACTCAAACTTCCATTATGTTTTTCTTGGATGAGGTTCTCTCTCATGGACCCTCTAGGAACACACAATTGTCCTCCCTTAAAGAGTAATCCATTCTACAATTTAAACTTTGCAAACTCACCATGAAAGTGATTAAGATGGTCTTGACACACTTTGTATGCCTCTGCAAAATCTTCATCTATTTGATACAGCTCCTTCAAGTTATCCACTCCTATGCTTTGTATTTGGATTTCTTGAACAATGAGTAGCCTTCTACTCAAAGCATCTACTACTTTATTGAGCTACCCCTTCTTATGTTTTATGGTGAAGGTGTATGTCTACAAGTACTCCACCCACTTTACATGCCTATGACTCAACTTGTCTTGGGAATTGAGAAATCTCAAAGCTTGGTTATTATTGAACACTACAAATTCCTTCGGAAAAAGATAATGCCTCCATTTCCTAAGGGATTGAACAAGGGCATATAATTCTAAGTCATAGGAAGATTATTTTTGTTTTTCTGCATTTAGCTTCTCACTAAAGAAATCCACTGGTCTATTTGATTGGCTTAAAACTCCTCCTACTACTATATTACTAGCATCACACTCTATGGTAAAGAGTTCATCAAAAGTTGGCAACCTTAGGATAGGCTTAGTAGCTATCTCCTTCTTCAATGTTTCAAATCCCTTATCTATTTCTGGTGTCCACAAAAAATTGGTTTTCAATCCACCTTTTATGGTATCAATCATGGGAGCACATATCCCACTAAAGTTCCTAATGAACTTTCTATAGTATTGGGCTAGGCCATGGAAAATCCTCACTTCACTTGCATTCTTGGGACTTGGCCAACTTAGTATGACTGCAACCTTAGTTTCATCCATCTTTAGATCTCCTTGAGATAGAACAAAGCCTAAATAGACTAGTTCTTGCTTCATAAAATCACACTTATCCAGATTGATGGTTAGGTGTTCCTCTTTCAACTTGGATAACACAACCATGATATGCTTCAAGTGTTCCTCTTTAGTCATACTAAAAATTAAAATGTCATCTAAATAGACTACCACAAACTTACCTGTGAAATCTTTCAACACCTCATTCATGAGCCTCATTAATGTGCTTGGAGCATTGGAGAGGCCAAATGGCATAACTAGCCATTCATAGAGTCCTTCAGTGGTTTTGAAAGATGTTTTCCACTCATCTCCCTCTTTTATTCTGATTTGGTGATAGCCACTTTTAAGATCTTTCTTGGTGTAGTATGTAGCCCCTCCTAGGCAGTCCATTAAGTCTTCAATCCTAGGTATTGAGAACCTATACCAGATTGTAATCTTATTGATGGCTCTGGAGTCTATAAACAACCTCCATGTTCCTCCTTTTTTGGGTGACAAAATAGTAGGCATAGCACATGGACTAATGTTCTTCCTTATCAACCCTTGGTCCATTAACTATTGCATTTGTCTTGCAACTTCTCTATTGTGTTTAGGAGTTAGCTTGTAAGGTTCTTTGTTTGGAAATGATACCCCTAGAATCAGGTCTATTTGGTGACCGATTGCTCTCTTGGGTGGTAGGGTTGCAGGTGTACCATCTGATATAATCTCCTTGAACTCCTTCAAAATCTCTTGCACTTCATGAGGTATGTATTCCTTATTACTCTCTTCTTCCTCCTTGGGTTTTACCACAATGGCATATCCCACTCCTTCTTTCTCAAGAGTTTCATCAACTCCTTCCCTTTCAACATCAACACATTTGGCCCACTTCCTTGACTGTCTGATTCAAGAAGTGACTGAATTTTATGACTCACTCCATCCTTTAGAAAAGTGTATGAGTTTTTTTCACCATTATGCATGGCCTTCCTATCAAATTGTCATGGCCTACCTAGCAATAGGTGACAGGCATCCATTGGAAAAACATCACACAAAAGCTTGTCCTTATAAACTCCTATGGTGAACTCAATCCATGCTTGTTCATTAACCAAGACATGCTGCCCCTTGTTTAACCAGGTGACTTTATAGGGAGTGCTATGAGGTATCTTGGGGATCTTGAGTTTAGTTATGGCTTCTTCAGAGATGATGTTATCAGTAGACCCTAAGTCTATGATAACCTTGCAAAATTTCCCCATAATCTTACACCTTACCTTGAATAGTGACCTCCTTTGCTTGGGCTCCTCCTTGACTGTTTCCCTAATCAGTATTCTCTTCACCATTAAATTCTCACCTCTTTGAATCCAATTGGATATCAGGAGACTTCACACTTGAAGTATCTTCATACACATATGCCACTTTCTTCTCTCCTTGTGATGTTGATCTCTTTTCAGGACATCTATAGGTTGGATGCCCCAATTGTTGATAGTGATAACACTTCATGGTAGCAAAATAGGATGGTCCCCTTCCTCTTGGTGACCTACCTCTTCCTCCAAATCCTCTACCTCTTCTTGAACCACCTCTTTGACTAGTTTCTCCTCTTTATTCAGTCAACTTAGAATCACCTTGGGGTCTGTTGTCATTACATCTACCTCCATAGCTTCCCCTATGTCCTCTGTCATCCCTACCTCTTCCTCTATTCTTTGAGGTTTGGTCCTACTTCCTCTTTCCTTTCTCTTCTACCTTTAGAGCTATTTGGTAGCATTAATGGACTATTTTAGGGGTGACAAGACTCATGTCTTCTTGAATGGACCATTTTAGACCATTCAAATATCTTGCCAATCTTATGCTTTCATCCTCTACTACCTTGGACCTTAAGCATAGTTTTTGAAATTCTTCAGTGTAGGAGTGTACATCCATCTCCTTCTACTTGAGATTTCTCCTTCTCCTATGCAGCTATATTTAATAGTCATCAAGGAGATAACCTTGCTTGATTTTAGCCACCATCCCTTTCCAAGTGACTATGGGGCTCCTTCCTTCCTTCTCTCTTTCAGTTTGGACAAATTTCCACCAGGTTAAGGCTGAGCCTCTCAACCTTGACTTTTCCACCTTAAATTTTGAGCATTAGAGACACCATCACAATCAAAATGGTTCTCCATACCTTCTATACAATCCATGATGAGATCTAGATCCATTTTTCCACTGAACAGGGGAATGCCTTCTAAATCCTTGCTATTGATTGCCTTAAGTGCCTTCAAGAAAGGTTCCTCTGGTATAATAGGGTCTAGTGTTGGAGCTTCTTCCTCAAAATCAATCTCCTTTTCTTTGGCTTCTTGCTCTTCTTTTTTTTCCATCTTGTCCTTGACTTTACTTGCTTTGTCTTGGACATCATTCAACAACTGTTCTAGTTGTGCTAATCTCTCTCTCAACAACTTGTTGTCCTCCTCTTGCTCTTCAAATTTCTTGGCCAATTATTCATTAGTCACCATTTTTCTAGATCCACTAGATTCATTTGGTGAAAGCATTCACCTTCTTGTTAAAATTACTATTCCCAAACCATTAATAGGCTCCGATACCACTTGATAGGGAGAGGGGATGAACTAATCACTAGTTCATGCTTCTAGTCTTCCTTTGAGACTTGTGGTGTCTTCCAAGATCACCTATTGGACCTATAGGATCATCACTCTTCTTTTTATCCCCTAATCCAAACCCCACTCTTCTATCTTTTGCAAACTCCAATCTTTTCCATCTTCTAGGTCCTCTTTCTTGGTGAGGAACACTCTAATCTCTTTAGAATTCTCTAAGGTCTAAATGCTCAAATATCTCCAAGATTCTTGTAGGGTCATGGAGATTTTGAAAAACCTCTCAATACACTCTTTCCAATTCCTAATACCATCCCATGCATTGATCTTCCTTACCAATTTCAAGATTTGGCATCAAAATAGGGCTACAAGGAAAGTGCCCCAATTAGCCCTCCTGCTCTGAGAAATCAGAGAATAATTCAAAAACCCCCCACTAACCACTAATAAATTTATCTAGAGACTCCTATTCATTCATCTAGGTCTCAAATATTTTCAAGGTCTAAGGCCTCCAAATGGTCGTACAGTACCTTAACTCAAAATGAGGGTTTTTAAGGGTTTCTAGGCCTCTCATAGGTCTGTCTAGTTTTTAGCTTGGTTTGATGCCTTCTAGGATTGGTGGAAGCTCTTCCTTCTCAAAAAGGGACCTTCACACACCCCTATATCCACTCCATTACTACATTTAGCTATAACTTCACAACCCTACATTCTTGAAGCTCTACAACTTCACTCTTCCCTAACCGGGCAACCACTGGCTCACCTAGGGAAAGAGGTTAGAAATAGCTCCATTGCTTTTGAGGGCCCTTCCTCTTGCATGAGAAAATTAAATTATGTATAATCACTATCCCCAAGATTCCATATTTTTTCTACGGTGGGATAGTGAGTTACATGCTTTACAATATCAACTGCCTAGTTCAGGACGGTGAACTAATAAAAGAAAAGTATTTACAAAACTTTGAAAAGACAACCACTCACACATAAACTAATGAAATAAAAACACTCCACAAAGAATAAATTACAATGCCAAATAATCATAGTAATAATATTAACACAATAGATCTTCCATTAACTCTCTGTTAAACTTTTGCACATACAGATTAGCTACTTCAGCACATTGTCCGTACAAAAATCACACACTTATGGAAATATTAGGGTTTGTTAGGCTTATATTTGGTCTCTTAGGTCTTTGGGATTCATCATTAGGTTTTCTATTAGACCAAAAGTCAAATCCACCATTATAGGAGGTGGTTACAAAATGTTGTCGAGCAACATTGCAAAAATGTAAAGTTGCAAAGTGCAACTTTTACATCTTTTTTACATCTTTTTCCAAATTGGCTATTTCCTAGCTTCCCAAGGCTAATGACTCCTCCTAGGTGATTCCTATGTGTTGAATTCTTGACTCCAACTCAAAATAACTTCAAAAATTCCTTAAACAACCACTAATATCATAGCATGACTTCATCTCATGAAGTAACCAACTAGCCAAGACCTATCCAAAAGGACTCATAGGACCTCTAACCTTCTAACTAACATTGCCAATCACACAAACTAGTCATCAGACCCTTATTGCATTTACAAAGCTCACTAAGAGCATGCCATAACAAAATTTCTAATGGTGAGGGCCCATGTTGTTTAGGTGCCCCTGCACCATGGAGATTAAGTAAGAAGGCCTAAAAATATGGAGAATAGCATCTAAGACCATCTCAGGCTTGAATCTCAAGGTAGAGGTGATTTTAATTAAGTTTTTGAATAGCAAAAGAGCTCTACAATTCTGGTTATGTGAGTTCACCGATCTTTTCAGTGTGACAGTGCTATTGAATGGATTGAATTCCTTAACTTAGTGTTTGGTTTATGTTCATAGGATATTTCTAAGACTTTTTCATTAAGAAAGCAAGTGGACTTAAGTTGATTCAGTGCTTTGAATAAATTGTTTATAGTTTAGAGGTTTCCCTGGTCCTGTCCTTACCAGTTTGTCATTTCATGGCTCCCCCATGAAATATAGCCATGGGATCTTCCTAAGGGTAGTTGAATATGTTAGGGGATCCATTGGTATATACATATCTAGAGTTATGAGTCATGAGGATTTGGATAGCTATTTTTAATACCAATCCCTAGGTGAGCAAACAATGCCCGGTTAGAGTTTGAAGGTGAAGATTTGAATATTTCTTGTAGGGAATGAAAGTATAGTATGGGGAAAGTATAGTTCCAAGTGTGATATGATCAAATCATGTCATATTAGAAGATTTGTGAACTCACCAATCCATTTGGTTGAGGTTTGATCAAGAAACCAGTAAGGCCCTACAAATTAGGCCTTTTAGCCTTATTAGACCTAGATAATAGGAACCCTATGTACAGAGAACCTAGGAGTCTAAAACCTTCAGAATCCTTCATAAAATCCAAAAGGGTATCTGAATGTGGGATTATATTTTCAAATTGTTTGGAAATTTTTGGCAAGAATTGGAAAAAGGTCTCTGCAAAAGGCTACAAGGAATTAGGCCTAATTAGGCCTCCTAAAGACTAAGTCTTGAACCCGATAGGAAAAGACTTGAAGGTCCTTCCAAATGGAATTTATATGAATGTAGATGAAGCATTTGACATCCCTACAATTAATTTCATGATTCATGAGAAGTTGGCACTTAAAGCCTTCTACGAGTAGTAGTAAGCATTGGAGAACTACATGGTGTTTGTCCTTCAAGGTGAAGCACAAGGAGTGTGGCTCTTGGAGAGGAGCTAGATAAGGCCTTAGTTAATCATATAAGCCTTTGGAGATCCTAAGGAGACTAGGATCCTTGATAGAGACAAGCTAGGTCACTTAGAAGTTGTGCAAACAAACCTTGGAACACTTACACCATATTGGTATCAGAGCCTGTTTTGATCAAGCTTATGGTTGATGTTGCAACCTACTGAATTAGTAGGAGAGAATACATAAGTGGGATCAGTTGAAGATAAAACCATGGTTACTAATGCTAAGTTAGGCAAGAAGGTAGAGGAACAAGAAGAGGATAACAGGTTGCGAAGAGAAAGATTGTCTCAAATGGAGCAACTCTTGAGTGAAGTCCAAGATAAAGTAGATAAGGTGAAAGACAAGATAGATCAAAAGAAAGAAAAAGAAGAAAGGGAAAACTAATTTTAATTGGAGGAGGAAGCTCCAGCCCCTGACCCTGTTCTTCCTAAAGAACCCTTCTTAAAGGCACTAAAGGCCTTGAGCGAAAAATCTTTGGAGGGTGTGCCACTATTCAGTGGACAAATGGATCTAGATTCAGTCATGGACTGGATAGAAAGCATAGAGAATAACTTTGAATGTGATGGTATAATAGAGGCCCAAAAATTAATGGTGGCCAAGTCTAGGCTGAGAGGTTCAGCACTCACATGGTGGAAGTTTGTCCAAACTAAAAGAGAAAAAGAATGAAAGCATCATATAGTTACATGGAAGGGCATGGTAACTAAGGTGAAGCAGACATACTTACATGATGATTATGAAGTTCAGTTACATAGGAGGAGACACAATCTTAGACAAAAATATTTGGATGTCCAAGCATACACCGAAGAGTTCCAAAATTTGTGCTTAAGATCAAAGGTGGTTGAGGATGAAAGCATCAAACTAGAAAGGTATTTGAATGGACTCAAATGGTCTATTCAAGAAGACATGAGTCTTGTGAACTTCAAAACTATCTGCCAATGTTGTCAAATGGCCTTGAAGATAGAGGAGAAAAGCAAAAGAAAGCAAGAACAAACCTCCAAGGGTATAGGTAAAGGAAGAGACAATAAAGGACAAAGAGGTGGATATGGTGGAAGGAGTTTAGAGTCAAAGGCCCAAGGATAAATCAAGTACAGTGAGCAGCAAGAGGGAAGTTCTAGTAGAGGTGGTAGAGGAATAAGCTCTAGCTTTAGAGGAAGAAGTGGTGGACAAAGAAGAGGTAACTACTTTGCCAATATGAAATGCTATCATTGCAATCAAATGGGATACCCTACCTATAGGTTTCCAAAGAAGGGTAGTACTTCTCAAGGAAGTGATAAGAGGACTAATCTACTTCATGAGGAGACAAATATAGTAGAGAAACATCCTGAGGTACCATTAAATTCAAAGGAAGGTGAGAACCTCATGATGAGGAGAACTTTGATCAAGGAGCTAGTTAAAGAAGATCCAAGCCAAAGAAGGTCCCTATTTAGGATAAAGTGCAAAATGATGGGCAAAGTGTGTAGTGTCCTCATTGACTCAAGGTCTACTGACAACATTTTGTCAGAGGAAGAAGTTAGTAAGCTAAAGTTGACAAGGATACCCCACACTAACCCTTACAAGGTCACATGGCTAAACAAAGGCCAACATGTCTTAGTAAATGAGCAGGCTTGGGTGGAGTTCTCTATAGGGAGATATAAGGACAAGGTCCTATGTGATGTGTTTCCTATGGATCCATGTCACCTGCTCCTAGGTAGACCATGGTGATTTGACCGCCAAGCTATGCATGATGGAGGAAAGAAATCCTATACTTTAAAGAAGGACAATGTGACTTTCAAAATTTAGTCACTGTTAGAGGATGAAAAGGTGAAGACAGCGGGTCCTAATGTGCTCATGGTTGGTGAAAAAGAGTTCTTGGAAGCCATGGAGGAAGGTCAAGGTGTTGGCTTTGCATTGGTGTTAAGACCAAGATAGATAGATGAAGGTAAGGCAACCAAGAAACCAGAGTTACCTAAGGACTTGCAAAGCATGCTGCAGATTTATGAAGGTATAGTAAGTGATGGACAACCATCAACCTTACCCCCTAAAAGATCCATAAGTCATAGGATAGACTTTATACCAGGAGCTACCCTTCCCAATAAAGTATCCTACAAGATGACCCCTCAACAAAATGAGCAAATTTCTAGGCAAATACAAGAACTCCTAAACCAAGGCCTTATTAGAAAGAGCATTATCCCATGTGTCATACCCATTGTCCTTGCACCTAAGAAAGGAGGAGCTTGGAGGCTTGTAATGATTCAAGGGCAATAAATACGATAACCATAAGGTATAGATTCCCTATTCCTAGGATTGAAGACCTAATGGATTGTCTAGGTGAAGCTAAGTACTATAGCAAGATAGACTTGAAGAGTGGCTATCACCAAATAAGAATACATGAGGGAGATGAGTGGAAAATAGCCTTCAAAACCAATGAAGGTTTGTATGAATGGCTTTTCATGCCATTTGGATTGTCTAATGCCCCCTCGACATTCATGAGTCTCATGAATGAAGTCCTCAAAGACTACATTGGCAAGTTTTTAGTGGTATATCTTGATGATATAATGATTTATAGTAAGACAAAGGGTGAGCATCTAGAACACCTTGAGATTGTGATCAAGAAGCTAAATGATGAGAAGTTGATGATCAACTTAGAGAAGTGTGATTTCATCAAGACAAAGCTAGTGTACCTTGGATTTGTTCTATCAAATGGAAATCTGAAAATGGACAAGAGTAAAGTGGAAGCCATCCTAAATTGGCCTTCTCCAAGGATAGCAACTGAGGTAAGAAGTTTTCATGGCCTTGCTCAATACTATAGGAAGTTTATAAGTCAATTCAATGATATTTGTGCTCCTATGTTGGACACCATTAAAGGAGCCATGAAGACTAAGTTTGTATGGAATGAGAAAGCTAACAAGATCTTTGAGTTATTAAAGGAAAAGATTGCTACTCAACCTGTTTTAGTTTTGCCAAGCTTTGAGAAGCTATTCACCATAGAGTGTGATGCAAGCAATGTGGCTATTGGAGTTGTTCTAAGCCAAGAGGGTAGACTAGTGGCTTTTCATTTAGAGAATTTAAGTGAAGCCAAGAAGAAGTATTCTTCTTATGACCTTGAGATGTATGCATTGGTTTGGGCTTTAAGGAAATGGAGGCACTATTCACTTCCCAAGGAGTTCATAGTCTATTCAGACAATCAAGCTCTAAGTTTCTTGAAATCTCAAGAGAAGTTAAGTCACAAGCACATGAAGTGGGTTGAATACCTACAAGCTTACACTTTTAATATCAAGCATAAGAAGGGAGTACTCAATAAGGTGGCAGATACCTTGTCTAGGGGAGATCTCACTATCCAAGAGATCCAATTGAAGATCATGGGAATAGATCACTTCAAAGATCTATATGCTAATGATGAAGACTTTGTTGACATCTACAAGGTATGTGCTGAATACAAGAACCATTTTTATAGAAAATATGTTGAATACACTTTGCAAAGGGATCTTTTTTTTTAAGGGAAATTAGTTATGTGTCCCTAGAGGGTCTATTAGAGAGAATTTGATTCAGGGAAAACATAATGGTGCATTAAGTGGTCACTTTGGGATCACTAAGACCCAAGAACTTGTTCAAAGGTTCTATTATTGACCAAGAATGAACCTTGATGTTAGAAGGTATGTGTAAAGTTCCATTGTATGTCAAAAGGCCAAAGGTACTTCTTCAAATGTCAGCCTATATCAACCACTACCTATTCCCACTAGGCCATGGGAATGCTTGAGTATGGATTTTTTAGTTGGGTTACCCAAGAAAAGACAAGGCATGGATAGTGTTTATGTAGTTGTAGACAAATTCAGCAAGATGGCTTACTTTGTGCCATGTAAGACAACTAATGATGCCAGCCAAATAGCCTCTCTCTTCTTCAAAGAGATAGTAAGAATCCATGGGTTACCTATGAGTATTGTGTCAGATAGAGACACCAAGTTTATGATTCATTTTTGGAAGACTCTTTGGTAAAGGTTGGGCACTAATTTATCATTTGGATTTGCATACCATCCTCAAACTAATGGTCAAACCAAAGTGGTAAATAGAAGCCTTGGAAATCTATTAAGATGCTTGACCAAGGAATATGGTCAAGAATGGGATCAATTTTTTGGGCAGGCTGAATATGCTTATAATGATACTATAAATAGGTCAACAGGGAAGAGTCCCTTTGAGATAGTATATGTTCTATATCCTAGAGGAGTCTATGAGCTAAGAGACTTAAAGGATGGAGTGAAGGGAAGTGGATATGCTGATGGTTTTCCTTATGCAATACAAAAGATTAATGACACAGTCAGGAAGACATTGACTGAGAACACCATGAAGCTTAAGACTAAAGTTGATGAGAGTAGAAGAGAAATTTAGTTCAATGTGGGAGACTTAGTGATGGTGCATCTAAATAATTCTAGACTTCAAAAGGGATTCCCACACAAGCTGCAAATGAGGAGGATAGGTCCTTGTCCTACCTTGGCAAGATATGGGAATAATGCTTATAGAGTGGAGCTGCCAGAGGACAGTGGATTGTCCCTTGTTTTTAATGTTGCTGACTTAGTTCCTTATAAAGGACCACCACCTGATTTGGATCAAAACCTTAGTGAAGTAATCCAAGATGTGGAAGATCTCAAACTACCTTCTACAACAATCAAGAAAGCTGACAGTATATTGGATACCAGGGTCTACAAGAAGATGAGAACCAAGGAGTACAAAGAACACTTGATCAAGTGGCATGGTCAATTTGATGCTGATGTAGTGTGGATCAAGGAAGTTGAGTTTAAGAAGATGGGATTTGATCCTACCTTACTCAATAACAAGGGTGGATTGAACTTTTTTTGTTTAGGGGAGGATGGTGCAAGAGCACCCAGGATAACCTCCATTGTTTATGTCATTTTGGCTTGTATCTGACATTAGCCAAGTATGAGAAGTGTGTGTTTATTTTAGACCTTATAAGGTCTTTGAAAATGTGGACTAGGTGAGTTAGTGATAGTGCTAAGGTCACCAATTAGTCTTTGTTAGTTATTTTTTATTAAATTTAGGCTTAGAAGCTTAGAGATGGATTTGAGTTATTAATGTGTTCTAAACACATGTGAGATGTAATAAAGATGCCTTGAGGCCATAAATGAAGTTTTTTCATTGAGATATAGGGGTTTGAAGTCCTAAAAGTTAGGATGGAGGCATGAAGGCAAAGATTCCAAATGTTGTTAGGAAGTTGTCATGACAACATTTGCAATAATGGCAAATGTTGCATGCAACTCAACAACATTGGATCCCCTAGAAGATAAGAGTGGAGATTAACTAAGAAGGAATAAAAACATGGATAATGTCATCTAAGACCATCTCAAGCTTGAATCTCAAGGTAGAGGTGATTGTAATTAAGTTTTTGAATAGCAAAAGAGCTCTGCAATTCTGGTTATGTGAGTTCACCGAGCTTTTCAATGTGACAGTTCTATTGAATGGATTTGAATGCCTTGACTTAGTGTTTGGTTTGTGTTCATAGGATAGTTATAAGACTTTTTCATTCATCAAGCAAGTATATTTAAGTTGATTCAATTCTTTGAATAAATTGTTTATAGTTTAGAGATTTCCCTGGTCCTGTCCTAACCAGTTTGTCATTTCATGGCTCCCCCATGAAATCTAGACATGGGATCTTCCTAAGGGTAGGTGAATATGTTAGGGGATAAATTTTTATATACATAGCTATAGTTATGAGTCATGAGGAGTTAGATATCTATTTTTAATACCAAGCCCTAGGCGAGCAGATAGTGTCTGGTTAGTGGTTTGAAGGTGAAGATTTGAATATTTCTTGCAGGGAATGAAAGTACAATACGGGGAAAGTATATTTCTAGGTGTGATATGATAAAATCATGTCATATTAGAATATTTTTGAACTCACCAATCTATTTGGTTGAGGTTTGATCAAGAAACCAGTAAGGCCCTACAAATTGGGCCTTTTAGCCCTATTAGACCTAGATAATAGGAACCCTATGTACGGAGGACCTAGGAGTCTAAAACCTTCAGAATCCTTCATAAAATCCAAAAGGGTATCCAAATGTGGGATTATATTTTCAAGTTGTTTGGAAATTTTTGGCAAGAATTGGAAAAAGGTCTCTGCAAAAGGCTACAAGGAATTAGGCCTAATTAGGCCTCCTAAAGACTAAGTCTTGAACCTAATAGGAAAAGACTTGAAGGTCCTTCCAAATGGATCAAAATGGAAGTGATATGAATTTAGATGAAGCATTTGACATCCCTGCAATTAATTTCATGATTTGTGAGAAGTTGGCACTTAAAGCCTTCTACGAGTAGTAGTAAGCATTGGAGAACTACATGATGTTTGTCCTTCAAGGTGAAGCACAAGGAGTGTGGCTCTTGGAGAGGAGCTAGATAAGGCCTTATTTAATCATCTAAGCCTTTGGAGATCCTAAGGAGACTAGGATATTTGATAGAGACAAGCTAGGTCACTTAGAAGTTGTGCAAGCAAACCTTGGAACACTTACACCACTTGTCAAGGGTTATATTGATTGAAGACATTCATGCCTTCATTCACTAAAAAATCAAATACATATACCAAGGAGAGATTGGCTCATCTTACAATAATCTATGTGTGAATGGGAATTTGAAAAGTGACCACACGCATTTGTAGACCAAGGGTCTCTTCCATGATATGCATGTGCTTAAATTTTTTAAACATGAATGGATGAGGATATTATTAAGCTGAGTGCATGATCAATTCATGTGGCTCGATGGACCAATGAAGATCACAAAAGATGTCTTGCACATAGTCACTAGATTTCTAGTTGGTGATAGACTGAGGGCATATAAGCAAACTGATAAGAACAAGTTATGTGAGATTACCAAAGCTAAATGGTATGGAAGAGGACTAAAGTTATCTACTAGAGAAGATCCTAAATTCAAGTTTACATCCAACATCATATCCTCCCAAATATTTCAATCATCTCGGGTAGATAGTGTACCCTATGGATTAGTTGATATAGCTTACAAAATTGTCAAGAAGGATATGAAGATAGATCTCTGTGAAATATTGTTGAAACAGTTGGATGACAATATGAACACCATAAGAAAAGAAAAATCAAATACATGGAAATTCAGACCACTATCTATATGTATTTTATTTTACTTCCAAAATTTATTTCCAACAGTCAATGAAGTAACTTGGAAAGCAGAAAAACCAATTATCTACCCGATTAATGAGTATATTCAAGGCATGGGTGATAATTTTAATTTGGTTATGAATGATTACTTTGTTAAATTTCAATCAAGAATGCATAAAAGATTCAAAATTCTACCTCAGTTAGTGGAAGAATACAAAGATGAATTGTGTTTTAAAGTTGATACCGACACATATATCATAAGAGTTGTGGAATCTAGAACTAGGTGGTTACCACCTATGGGATATGAGATGCACATAGATGTTGCATCAATTCAAATCAAAGGACTATTGGAGAAACCAGTTGATAGAAGTTCAACTCGGTATGGAACATTTGAGGAAGTGAAAGAGAAAATCAATTTAGGTATATTGATACCTAAGGCAATTGGGAAGACTACCAAAATGATAAGCACATTGTCTGAGAACCTAGGTATTATTGTTGTTGATGAAGAATTTTTTGAGCCATCACATCCTAAAGGGAAGAAGACTAGAATAAATAAAGAGACCCCTAGCCCAGTCGGTGTAAGACCATCCATATGGTCTACCTCCACACCAAGAGAGAAGAATAAAGTAGAAGTAGAACCAATAAAAACAAAGACCTACATCAAAGAAAAAGGCAACTGGAAGGGCTAGAAGGATTTTGAAGTTTCAAAAAGAAAGTGATACCAAATTGGAAGACATATCACAGTTTAAGGTTGCACCAAGCAAAAAGGTGAAAAGTCTTGGTGAATTTATTAAGACACTTGAAAATAATGGAGGTTATTCGGTCATGAAACAGTTAAGTATGACACAAGGAATGATGAGGAGAAGAGTAATATTGAAGAGAGTATCATTGCTACATTTCATAAGTTTAGAATAACACCAATTGAAGTAGCACCAAATATTGAAGGAGAATTATATCATAAAATAGATGCAAGATGGAAGTATGCTCTTACTTCCAAGAAAGAAATGAGAGAAAGTGATAGGGAGGTCTCTTTTTCACTAATTCCTAACTCCTTAGTAATCCTTCAACGTCTATCTCTTGACCTTTCTATGGTTCTTCCTAATACCATACACTATAGGAACTCTTCCCTCAATCACTCCTTTCACGAAGACCTCACTACCAAGTGCAAATCCAACTCTATCTTCATTCACCTTTCATGGACTCAACTCACTAAGTACATCTTCATACACCACCAAACTTTATTCTAATAAAAATAATATGGAAGGCTTCCTAATTGTTCAATTTCACTAGTTTAGAGGTGGTATTTCTTCCAACCTTCTAGGTTTAACAATCGATCTCCTCAAACTTAGCCAAAAAGTGCTAGTAGCCTTTTAGGCCTAATTAGATCTCCTCACACTCCTCTTGGGAAGTAACTCTACAACTTGCCAAGTAAGGCCCCAAAAAAACTTATGTTTTAGATACCCTTTTTGAATATCTCAAGGATTTTTAAGGTCTCCAAACCTTAATCTATCTGTACACCACTATTCTATATTTAGGCCTATTTTTAAGGGCTATAAGATTTTTCTGATTACAATGGAAAATTGGTTTCAAAATCACTTCAAAAGTATTCACCACCTCTTCTCCTCCATCACCCTAACCCTTTGGTCTCTATTCTTCACTTCCATGGTCTTGTATTGTGTTTGCCAATCCTTAAAACCCTCCATCTCTTGTCTGCAATTGTCAAGCCTCCTAGTCGGGTTCATTAGGACTCGCCTAGGGCTTGATGTTAAAATTAGATAACCTACACATTTTGGGACAAGACTCCATAATTACAATTTATATACATTTCTCTAGCACATTCCATAAGGCCATACAGAACCCACTAGTGGAACTCATGCTAGAGCCATTTTTGGACTCTCAACTCTATATGGACCAGTGAACCAGTCATAGAGGAAATTTTTTATTAAAGATAATAAAACAAAAGATATAACCTAAGTTTGCACACCAAAATGAACTATATACAACACACTATTTAAACATGTAAATTTATTTCCCAAATCAATCCATGATTACTTGGATGATTGGATTCTATTTACTGTTATCGGCTTACAAAGATTAATTTGTCTATTCAAACTTGTAAAATGATTTACAAAGATGCCAACCTTGAACATTGGTTGAGATTGGTCTTAGATAGGTCCAAATTTCAAGAAAAAACTCCCCAAACTAACCCTCAACTGATTCTTTTCAACTTTAAGCCAGCTGGTTGATCTTGTCATGACAACTTTGAAAAGTTGCAAAGTTGTCATTGACAACATTTACAACTTTTGTTGGAAACTCCTCGTAGACCACTCTAGAGAGTCTAATTTGATCACATGGGTAGATCTAGACTCATTTAACCTTTTCCTACTTCATTTCCACATATTAGTAGGTCAACTTGACCTTTGACCAATTAGATATTGAGCTAACAACTTTTACAAAGAAGACCAAAACTAAGACAAGTCCTAGATAGACTTTGCCAACCACTTGCCCACACATTCTAAGGACTTTTTAAGAGACACTTACACACTTAGGACTCTTATGTAGTCCTTATTGATCAGTTACTTGGCCAAGGTCACCTACAAGCCAAAATTAATATAGGGTAGACCAAAGACCCTAGGTGCTCCTGCATAAGAAAGGTCCCTTGCAATCACTATCCCAGACCTAAAAAAGAGAGGAATCAAAGATACCTTACAAGGATATTCAAAAATATTCCTAGTAAAGGGAAGGGCATAGAGAATTATGGTCAGTCAATTAGAAGAATTCCAAAAAGACACTAATGATCTTTGGAGAAAGATCTTCTCTATAGATCAACCGACAATTGAAGGAGTCAAAGAACAAGAAGAGGACAAGGCTAAACCTGTTGAATTGATAACAAATCAAGAAGAAGTTATAATTGAAGATATAACTGAGAAAGATCTAGATGAAATAGTAAAATTTGATGAAGATATCATGGCAACCAAGTCCATAGAGATAGAATTTATGGATGTAGATGATTCTTCTAAGGCAAGATTAATGATAGAAGATCCATTCATTTAATAGGTAATGAATTTTATTGAGATAGAGGAAGTTATCTCAATGGTAACAAAAGAAATACCTACTATTGTTGAGACCCCCACTGAGACAAAAAAGGAGACTGAGGAAACAAAAGAGTCCAAGTCTACACAAGGTATAAATGAAGAGTCGGTAACTCCTACCAAGACCATTGAACAACATAATGAGCTAAAGAAAGGACAGGTTAAAAAAAAAGAAAAGGTTGAGGAAAAGAAAGAAGAGAAACATGAGAAGAAGGAAGAGAAGAAACTAGAGAGCACATGAAATAAAAAGAAGATATAATTGAGGAGACATCTACACATTCTAATGCAAAGGAGGCATCTACTTCTAAGGGAAAATCAAAGAAGAGAAAATATGATAAAGAGGTCAACATAAGCCAACCCATTTTTATTCAAAAGGTTGATATCACAAACATGAGCCCAAAGGAACTCTCTGATTTAGGATATTTATTAAAGAGGAAAGCTTCACAAGATAAGTTCATAACAAAGAAGCAGAAACTGATGTCTTGGAGCAGGTAAAAGGTATTTTGAATGAGATTATACCTAAGGCCACAATAAATGAGAAAGGATATATCTATAGTCATTTGAGAGAACTGGTAATTCAAATTAACCAACCTAGCATAGATACAACCGATTATATGCTACAAGTTCACAAGAAGGAGATGGAGACCAAAGTGATTGAAAAAATTCTTCAATCAGTTGCATTAGACAAGGTAGCTCTTTCTGAGTTAGTAAATGAATTGGAAAATGAGATGCAATCAATTCTTTTATTATTTCCGAAGATCTATTTGATTTTCAATTTCACCAAGGAGATAAGAGAAAAAGATGATAATGTGGAAAAAGAGCTCACTGAGCAATTATCCAAAATTTCCACCAAGCCTAAGTCTATAGCAGAATATTATGAAAGGATAAAGCACTTTATGGGAGTGCAATATGAGTTAAGAAAGGAGGAAAATTAGATCAGAATGGATCTACTAGAACTCCAAACAATTTTGATACCACATGTTGAATCATTGCAACAACAGGTTCACAAGGCAAAAGATCTAGCTAGCACACAAGATGTAAGTGCTATGGACAGTATGGTAAGTCTAACTGTGGATTTAAATGAGAAAATCATAGTGTTGTAGACACTTAAGGAAACATGGAAGGCATCACTCAAGGATGAACATGATAAGTACAAAATCATTGTTGACAAGATCCCCACACCGAAAAAGTAGTAAGTTAATGTTTTGACATTTTTGTTAAAAAAGGGAGAATATTGTGTACATATGTCAAAAAGGGAATATATAAGGAAGCATATATGAGTATATGATACAGCTGAAGACATGAGGTCAATATGTATAAATGAAAAAGGATATGGATATGTATAGGAAGTATTACTTCAGGGGGAGTAATATGTTTACTGAGGAAGAGGAATGGACAAGGATAAATTTTGATTTTTTTTTTGATGAATTTGAAGGTTTTTAACAAACACACCAAACTAATGCAAAAGGGGGAGATTGATACTCCTAAGATTTATTTGGGTTGTCATTAGTTATGAGGAAGTCATATTGTTTGTCAAAGTCATTCGGTAATGAAGGAAAGACAAGTTGTAAAGCAGATAAAGTTATTCGGTAAAGGAAATAAGAAGATAGGTAATTTCAATAAAGGAAAAGCAAGTATAGGCACCAAGAAAGGTAGAACCAAGAATAGAGAACCAAGTTATACCAAGATACAACATAAACCTAACTAAGAAGAGAAGACAATTACCGATTTAAGGAGAATGTGTTACTGAGCATAGCAAGCTAACACAAGGAGAATCTTTATGTACATTGAATATGGACACTAAACAAAAAAATGGTTACAAATCTTTCGGAGATCGTATAATACAACATTGGATATTGTAACATGATTATGAGGTGAGATCCACCAATTAGAATAAAGTATGTACTATGCATTGGAAGAGTAACCAATGCTAGCACCACTTGAAGAGATGATTCTAGAACACTTAGCACCACTTCTGGAATTGTATAAATAGATTAGAAAAGTAAAGATCAGTGTAGTGTGATATGAATGCAAGAGGAGATTGCATGTATGAAGAAGATCACTGAGAAGGTGATGAGATGTGAATTCATTGAGTAAAAGAGTAGTGAAGAATAGATAGAGATTGTAATTCAAAAGTGATCTATCGAGTACTGAATTGTTAGTGTGAAAGGCACAAAATACATGATGTAATGAGTTATTGAGAATAAAGAGTCTGATATGCATATGGATGATGCAAGTTTAACATACATATTTAGTGTTACTGATTAAAGATTAATCAAAGTTGTAAAGTCTATTAACTAAGCATATCCTAGCAAATCTTATTTTGTAAATCCTGTAATTAGGTGTAGTTCTTATATTATAATTGTAAGATTGTTTCACAAGGTAGACTTAATAGTCTGAAGACTCTTAACTAAGTTAATACTCTTAACAGGGTAAGCTATCACAAATAGCTAACATTGTAGCTCTAACCGAGAAAACTTTATACTGTAGTAGTGAAGTCTTGTGGGTGTCATCCCCACCGCAATTTTTATCTGCTAAAAAGGATTTATGCAATACCAAATATTGGTGTTATGATTTATTTGTTGAATGTTTTATATGTTTCATGTAATGCATGCAAATGTTAAGGAATCAATAAATGATTAAGGGAGAAAGTTTAATTTTTTTAAAAGTGTTTTACAATACTAATTCACCCCTCCCCTCTCATTACTCACCTTTGCATACTTAGTCTGATAAAACTTAGCCCTCATATCATCACAAGGCATTTTGATACTACTTTAGTAATCAATGATGTGAAAATGCCTAAGTCCACAGTCAGTTTCTGGCAGACAACCTCAGTATTTTGGTTAGCGAACATGACACAAAACTAGTTAAGCTATGTGAAGTTATATTTGGGTAAACAGATGTATGAAGGATACTTAGGAAAGATCG
The DNA here is from genome assembly GCA_027943335.1 of Chamaecyparis obtusa. Taxonomy (NCBI): domain Eukaryota; kingdom Viridiplantae; phylum Streptophyta; class Pinopsida; order Cupressales; family Cupressaceae; genus Chamaecyparis; species Chamaecyparis obtusa. The sequence continues at coordinate 125,277 of BSBK01003523.1, read as the reverse complement.
CAAGAATTTTGGATGTGAAATGATAGAGATACAATTCTTTGAATGCATGCAAAGATAGGAAACGGTGCAACAGGGAAATCAAACAAGTATGATTCTTGGCCAAATTATATTATGATATTTATTGTATTGTATTGTATTTTTTAAGGATCCAATGATATTTTAACATGGGAAAAGTCACACAATGTAATCTATATTTGTAAATGTCTAAGGACATGATAGTAAGTTGACCCAGATTATACTCTTAATCGGGTATAAGTAAGAAATGATCTTTTGTATTTGAGGGAGGAGTGAATATAAATATGATCAGAAAACTATAAGCTAAGCAGAGATTGAGAACAAATATTTCATGATATGTAGAGGTGAATTTCTCATGTATTTTTTATACTATCTTTTGTAATACTTGACATAGAGTCTAATTTTGTAAGTGTGGTGAGTACATATTTTGTACACCCCTAACAGGGTTTATCAGTCTTCTAACAAGGACCTTCCTATTATAATACTCAGCTCCTAATGGGGCTACAACTCCTAACATGGTCTCTATATTATAGTGCAAATATTTGTGGGTACCATCCCCATCGGGGTTTTCCCTTAACAGGATTTCCTCAAAAACAAATAATGGTGTTATGAGTACTTTTGTGTGTATGTACTTATTATAGATTGTTGGATTAATTTTTTTTATTTTTAATTGGTTAATAAAAAGTATAAACTATTGTGATACTAATTCAACCCCCCCCCCCACCCCCTCTCAGTATCACTTAATCCTAATAATTGGTATCAGAGCATCATGCCCTTGAAGGAAAAGCCTAACATCTTAATAGAGATCCAGATGGATTTCAGAAGTCTAAAGAAGAAGTATGAAGTAGCATTAGAATGTCTTAATCAGGCTAATGCAGATAATCTAGATCTGAAGCTCAAGCTAAGAGGGGAAGAAGATTTCATCAAGAAACTCAAGGAACAATTGAATCATGCAAGTAGATTGAGGGAAGAACTTGTCAAAATGAAAAATGAACCAAATAAAGAACAATCTGATTCAGAAAAGATTGAAAATCTTAAAGAAGAAAATGAAGCACCCAAGGATGAATATGAGATCTCAAAACTACATCTGATTAAGGAACTTGACAAAGAAAAAGATAAAAATAGGAAATGAAAGATGAGTTACAATCGGCAGAGACAAAGGCAATAAGACTTGAATTATAGATAGAAGAAATGAAATCAAAATATCAAAAGATTGATAAATACATTATCTTGGTGACTTGCAAACTTGAAGAAATAAAGGAACGCATCAAGATACTTCATCTGATATTGTTTTTATGGGCATATAAAGATGGATCCACCTAAGTTATATGATATCAAGGATAGAAATAGGTATGAATTCAAGAAACATCCATATAATTCTATGGAGGATGATATTGCAAGCGCATTCTCGCATATGCCACATAGAGTTCTTCATGTAGAATATAATAGGGCTTACATCCATTAAAAGAATGAGAACATGGGATCACTAGAGATATTTAATGAAATTAAGGATATGATTGATGAAGATGAGAAGCTCAAACTTGAATTCACCCACTTGGAAAACCTAAGAATATTAGAGAATGCAGAACACTTTGATTTTGAGGAAGAAGAGTGGATCAAGAATGTGTTGAGCATATTTCATGACCAATTTTGTTGGTTAGAAGGAAATCCCATAATGATTAGTAAGGATTTAATTCATGTAGTAACAAGATTACCTACTGGAGGAAAGTTATTAGCCTCTGTGAAGAGCACCAAGAAGAAGGTGGAAACCCTAACCAGTTGTAAATGGAATAAAAGAGACATAATAGTTAGGATGTATTGCAAAAGGATTTAAGAGTCATTTCTATGATTATTGTCTACAAAATGCAATATAGAAGTAGACTAAACTCAATCTTTGTAGGCTTTATAGACATAGCATATTAAATTTTCAAAGAAGGTGAACAGTATGATGTGTGTGAATTATTGAGATAGCAATTGATGGAGAACATTAGAGAAAAAAAAAAGAACAGGACATGTTCTTCATTTAGATTTGGATCATTTATCCTTTACATTTTCTTTCACATAAATCAGAAGTTTCCAAGACTATAACTATGGAAGAATAATGTATCAACAATGAGGCAAATTAGTGAAGTATACCGAAAACAAGATCAAATGCAGAGGTATAGCAATCTCTTTGGTATATTCAAAGGATTTCAAAGGAAGATGAATGAGAGGGAAAGGATCCCTAGATCTCTTGTAGAGAAATATAAGGATTCCATTTTCTTTATGGTAAAGACAGATTGTCATTTCTTTGAGGTTGTAGAGCCTAGGACCATTTGGAGCACACCCATGGGATATGAGGTTGGTGAGAGCCTATTGAATCATCATGCTGAACATGTGCTTACAACACCTAGGGACCCCAATGCAAAGAGATAGGGAGCATATTCTGAAAAAAAATCTCAATCAATGCAAGAAGATCTCACAAAGAGAAAAAGAGAGAAGAAAGTTGAGACTTTTGTTGACAAACTTGTTGGTGAGTAGGGGATTCCCAAGGAAGTGATGGAAGATTTAAAAAATAAGATAGCTAAGTTAAGGTTTGTGACTGGTACTTCAAGAAACAAGACTAAACTAGAGAAGGAAAAACCTTCTATTTCATCTGTACCAGTGGTCACAGTTGAATCATCTTCTCCTACACCCCCTAGGAGAACTTCTTAGAGGTAGGAAGTAGTAGCTCCAATAAAGAAGGAATCAACCATATTTGTAAGGATGAGACCTAAAGTGAAGGCCACCAGAGCACAGCTGAAGAGAAAATAAAGTGAATCACCACCAAACAAAACTTCGCAAAAGAAGAAGAAGGGAGATGAGGATAAGAAGACAGAAGAGGAGAAGAAGGAAGATGAATAAAAGAAGGAAGAAGATAAACTAGAAAATAAGTGGAAGCCAGACCTTCCTACTAGACAAAAGAATAGTTGATCAAGGTAATCTTTTATCAGTTGCTAGATATTATGAGAGGTATAATAAAATTGATAAGGTCTGTGTAGAAGAAATAATGATTAGATACATGGTGGCATTGAATAAAAATCTAATTTAACTTGAAGAAAGTATTCCTAAAGATTTATTTGATAAACTAGATGGTAGGAAAAGAAGAACCATAGATGAAGACTTTATGATAAGACAAGATGCCTTGAGCATGGAAAATACTATGATGATAGTAGAAGAAAATCAAAGGCTTCTTGAAAAGATCAAGCCTCATCTAAGAAACAAACTAATGTTAGTCAAAATAATGGTTGGAATGTATGAGGAAGTCATTGAAGAGACCCATAAAGAAATAGATAAGGTGTTCCTATAGGACATTCCTAATGTGAGTAGGTTGCAATCTATTTCCACTAATCCCAAGAATATTAGAATTGGTGAATCCTCAAAGACAACAAAGGAAGACAAAGAAGCAGAGGTAAGGGAAGAGAATGAAGACATGCCGGTGCAAACCCATGTACCTGATTTCTTTATTCGTGATATTGGAATTTCTCAAAACCCTTCATTTGAGACATTATTAAAGGTAGAAAACATTTTTAAAACCTTAATATAGATGAACCCAAGAATACAAATCAGGCCTTAGAAGTGGAACAAAACAAGGAGACTCATCAAGAGGAGGACATTTTTAATAATACTAAAGGTGAGATAGAAGAGGAAGACAAGGCACCTAAAGAGGAACTTCATAGTGATGAGACCACTATGGTTGGTAAGGAAAAATCTCTTGGCCTTATTCCACCATTGTTGGCAAGTGGGTCTGGGACACTTTCATCAATCATTGAAGACATGGAGGTAGATGACCTAATGCAACTATCAATTTTGGCATTTGAGAAAGAAAAAGAAAGATCAGTACAAAAGGTGGATAAGAGAACCAAGGTAATTGAAAAGGTAGTGTCATTTTTGACAAATATTTTATCTTCGTAACCTAGCAATAAGAAGTTCACATCGTCAGATCAGTTGGATCTCATTTTGGATATTTTTTATGCAAGCTTTAAATCTCTTGAGGAAGTAGCAAAGGCAAAGGCAGTAACATAATTTGAGGCCAAGATGCTTGCAAAGATGTAAGAGGAACAAAAAAATGATATGAAGACCCTAGAGCTAATCGTGAAAGCAATAAAGGTATGCTTGAAGGAATGGGTAGATATGTACAATATTTGTATTAACTCTTTTAGGCATGTAAAGAATAAAGTAGATGTAATCAATAAGGAGGAGGATACATTCTCCAAACTGTTAGAGAAAAGTGAAAACAAGAATTTTACTAATGTAAATAAGATATTTAGTAAGAATTTTTATAAAATCAATGTTTTGGAATTGGAGAAGAGTAGAGGGTTGAACAGATTTAGTGATCTTAGGAACCTACTTGTTCCTAATATTTCTATCTTGGAGACTACTTCAGTGGACTTGGAGCAAGGTCTCAAGTCTTACACAGGTTTCACTCCAGATGATGTGTGAAGTGCAAAGTTGTTGCACACACAATAAATGGGCTTCTACATGTCGTAGAAATAGTCAAGAAGAATTGGAAAGTAGATCTTCAATCCCTAAAGGTGAACTTCAGATATGTACTTCAAATTGTAAGTACATAGTTTTAGAAATCACAAATTTTGTTTTTAAAATACAATTTTTGGCACCTTTTTCATTGATGTCAAAGGGGGAGCAATAGACATTAAATTAATGGGAGTATATAAACTATATAGGAAGTTATAAGGAGTTAAGCCAATTTTTTATTTTGGAGTTTGTGTTGATGTTCTACACTTAGACATTTTTCACTAAGTGTTGCCATCAATGCCAAAGAGGGAGATTTTTGGCAAGTGGATAACATATGAGCACATATATGTTGTCATTATTGGAAAAAATTATCCCTTATATCATCACAAGGCATTTTGATACTACTTCAGTAATCAATGATGTGAAGAATGCCTAAGTCCACAGTCAGTTTCTGGCAGACAACCTCAATTTTTTGGTTAGCGAACATGACACAGACATAGTTAAGCTATGAAAATTTATATTTCAGTAAAAATATGTATGAAGGATACTTAGGAAAGATCACAAGAATTTTGGATGCGAAATGATAGATTTACAATTCTCTGAGTGCATGCGAAGATAGGAAACAGTGCAACACAGCAAGCGAAGAAGTATAGGTCTTGGCCAACTTATATTATGATATTTATTGTCTTAACTGTATTTGTTAAGGGTCCAATGATATTTTAACATGGGAAAAGTCATACAATGTAATCTATATTTTGTAAATGTCTAAGAACATGATAGTAAGATGACCCAGGGATTATACTCTTAATCGAGTATAAGTAAGTAATCATATTTTATCTTTGAGGGAGGAGTGGATGTGAATATGATCAATGAAGTATGGGATGAGAAGACATTGATAACAAAGACTGCATGATATGTAGAGGTGAAGTTCTCATGCATTTTTTATACTATCTTTTGTAACACTAGACAAAGAGTCTGATTTTGTAAGTGCAGTGAGAACATCTTTTGTACACCCCTAACAAGGTTTATCATTCCTCTAACAAGGACCTGCATATTGTAATACTTAGCTCCTAACAAGGCTAGGACTCCTAATAGGGTCTCTATATTATAGTTCAGATATTTGTGGGTACCATCCCCACCAGAGTTTTCCCTTAACAGGGTTTCCTTGAAAACAAATAATGGTTTTACGAGCATTTTTGTGTGTGTGTACTTATTATGGATTGTTGGATTAACTTTTTTGTTTGTTAATTGGTTAAGAAAAAGTATAACCTATTGTGCTACTAATTCACCCCCCCTCTCAGTATCACTTAACCCTAACAATAACAAATGTAATTAATTAAAATTAACTATAATGTTATTATGGTGATTAATTAAATTTAATTTAATTAATGTTAAGTATGAGAATGGAAAAATTTAGGGGTCTATATTTTTCCCCTCTTTCATGTGGTGCTAAAAAATAGCATCGCGTCAAAGAAAAGAAAACATAGATGCCCCAGAGGAAAAAGGGAACCTAAGGAGTGCGCAGAGGAAAAGGTAGTAGGAGGATGTGCCCCCTCAAGAAAATGGGGCAAAAGAAAGATTTTGGCCAATTTTTCGTGAAAAGAAGGAAAAAGAGGGGAAAAGAAAAACTTTGCATGACTTAAAAAGAAAGGGTAAAAAAAGAAAAAAAGAAAAAAAGAAAAAAAAAGGAAACCCACTAAAAATCTTCTTATAAAAGGGAAAAAGAGGGGTCATAAAGCTCATTTTTACCACAAGAAAGGAGAGGAGAAGAGAATAGAGATGGCAAGGCAGAGAGACAGGAAACAACTAGGAGAGCCAGTACAAGTCTATTAGCAGGAAGAAAATAGGGGTGATTAGGTAAGTTCAAAAACTCACCTTGATTTTCTACTTTTTTAAGTTTTTAATGTTTTATGATTATTAGTATTTGTTTCTTTTTTGTGTGTCAAGGGGTTTATATGTTAGGGGGAGGTTTAGGTTGAATAAATATATGTAGGTGGCTTCCAAAGTGTGGCACAGAGATTCCCATCATCTGACGGGTGGCTCAATCTATTTAACGGTGACATGGAGCCAATGGAAGGTGGCTTCACCCACCCAACGGTGGGGAGGCCGTTGGTGAATGGCCCACCCACCCAAGTGTGGGGAAGGCTATCGACAGATGGCCCACCCACCCAGAAGTAGCACCACCTGCTCAAGGGTGGGGAAGCCACTGCCAAATGGCCCGCTCACCCAAGGGTGGCTCAGGGCTGACAGGAAGCTCTACTAGCCAACAGGCAGAGTGTAGTCATTCATCTAAAGACAGGTGGCTCCGCCTTCCTTCGATGGTGCCCAAAGATGACATAGATTCCCATTCGAAGATGGGTGTCTCCATTTATCCAAGGGTGAAGCCTAAGTATGAAATGCAAGGATAGGGGTGATAAGGAGATGCCCAGGGATGGGGTATTGAAGAAGAAAGATAGGGTAGGGATGAGGGTTTGCATTGACTATGAAAAAAATGAAGGTTGACAAGGAATCTGATGGGTTGGTTGGATGCAAGATACTAGATTAGATTAAAGGGGTGGTGGTCAGATATGATGGTGTTGTGAGAACAGTTGACTGACATGGAGTGGGGGTATGTAACACTCTGCGGATTGCACCATGTGCATGATTGTCTGCATCTGAGAGTGCAAAATGTGCTCAAGACAACTTTGATCAAGAGGTGGCACTCAAACATGTCGAGCTTCCACCTACCTATCAAAGAGGCCATAGTGACACTATTAGATGTATTGAGTATTTTATAGGTGATAGATGCCTTAGTATCATTTGGAGAGAGCGGAGGAGTTCTTAGAGGAGAGATTCAGGAGGTGGGTAGACTAGCTGCATTTTGATTAAAAGTAGATTTCATGGTGAGGGGGGATGGATGTGAGACTACCCCAACTAGCACTGTACTTAGCTAGATTAATTAGAGAGAGGATAATTCCCAACCATTCAAGGCATGGATTTCCTATTGAATAGGAAAGGGTACTGAGCCAAATGTTGGAGGAGGAGGAGGGGATAGATTACTGCTGGAGATATATGATATTGGTGTAGCTATACTATGATATTCGTATATGTGTGTATCACACCCAGTGTATGATGGGACCTAGAGTGATATTGCTACTTGTCTGGGCCTGGGATTACATCACAGTGGTATGACCATTGCAAGGAGAGGGGAGGCAATAGTGATATAAGCCATTCACATGTTGGTACAGGACACCATTATCATATGGGGATGTGAGATTGGTAGAAACTTGGTGGAGGATTCTGGATCAGTTAGTAGGAATCAAGTGGATGCCATATAGAGGTTGTGATGCAAGGGATTACTAGGATGATCAAGCAAGTAGAGAGTAGGGTATCCTAGATGTAGAGTATCTAGGATATGTAAAGATACACTATTGGCTGATTGGGAGGATGATGTTTTAGATAGCCAGGTATATGCCATCATGGGTTTTCAAATAGTTTGGCAGTATATAGGATATTGTTCCAAATAGCTATCAACATCTCATCATCTCTAGATATATTGGATCAGTATGGGAGATCAAAGTGGATCTTCATAATGCAAGGAGAAACTAGAGGGGGATGAAACTAGTACTATGAACAATAATAAAGGGACAAGTAGAAGATGTAGGAGTGACAGTCAAGTATGAAGCATGGTCAAATAGGAACAAGATGGTGAGGCTGACAGATCAGGAGTGGTAGAGGAAAGTTCAGAGTAGGATGATGATGAGGATGGTGAGGATCCATATAGGGAGGATGATGGGGAGGAAAAACTAGTAGCAGTGTTAGGTTTTAGGTTATAGAGACAAGCTATAGAGTGTAGGAGAGAGATAGTTTAGATACTAGCTATAGGTGGGCCTCCTCATACCCTGGGAGAAGCATAGATGGAGAGAGATGAGGTAGCTCAAGGGCCACTACAAAATGATGAGGATATGGGACTAGGAGGGTTAGGAGGGGATAAGATATAGGGAGACAATGATCAAATAGCCATCCTTCAAGCTAAGGTGACATGGTTATAATTAGTAGTAGCAGAAGAGAGAGACATAGCTGACAGGGTTGAGGAGCAGAGGTGGGATAGTTCATAGACTAGCCATAGGTGGCCCTCCTAAGGCTCTAGAAGCACAGAAAATGGAGAGAGATGATGAAGCCCAAGGTCCACTACTAGAGGATGGGGATATGGGATTGGGAGGACTAGGAGGGATGAGAGACAGGGGGACCATGAGAAGATAGGCATCCTTCAGGCTGAGGTGACATGGTTAGAGGCAGTAGTGGAATAAAAGAGGGACATAGTAGATAGAGTTGAGGCCCAGGAAAATACTGTGCAATGATACCTAGCCATACTACAAGGATGAGTGGAATTAGGAGAGTACACCATGATGGAGACATGTAGACATACAAAGGAGATATAGGGAGATAGTTCAATTATAGGGATAGATAGTGGATATGTAGAGATAGATAGACCAGCTTTCCCAGTAGTTGATGGTTGATAGGTATACTTGGCAGAGACAAGTAGAGACATACAAAGGGGAGAGGGAGATAGAAAGACAGGAAGTGACCTTATCTAGGGTGGCATATTTACTAATATCCAGCATGGATGCACGGAGAGAGATAATGAGGGCATGGAGATAGGTGACCTAATATATGACCCTCTATCATCAGTCAGTACCTCTAGAGAAAAGAGAACCACCCTACACAAAGAAGTGGATCTTAGAGAGGACCCAAGGTGGTTCATCAGGTTCAGTGGCCATGAGTCCATCGAGAGATAGGGATAAAAGAGGTGATAGTGGTAGAGGAGCAGGGGGACCTGCTACATGAGGTTTCATAGGGGGAGGTCAGGATAGGAGGGAATCTTCCCAGGGACCACTTGATCTAGTTGATCATATAGGATACAAACTTGTGTAGGTTTCTGGATGAGATGCATGTGTGTAGCAACACTTGGGTGCATGATGTATCATTTATTGATGTACTACGATGACATTATATGATATTTTTGTTGGGACATTTTATGGACTTATTTGATGGATTATGATGGATTGTTATGATTTATGGTTATTATGAGACTTTATGATGTGTTATGTGTGTACAGGACAAGATTATGTTATTGACATGTGTGATGTAGGATGTGATTGATTATGTGAAAGTTATACTACATGATGTTCCAATATGTTTATGATGCAGGTCCTATGTGGAGTATGTGCATGTGAAGAATTAATTTCTCTATAGATATTATGTATGTGATGCGATTAATTTATAGATTGTTATGCATATATGACATTTATGGATGCAAAGTATGTTTAATGAGTTAATGATTAATGATTAATGCTGGCTAATTAGATATATTTGACATACAATACATACTTAATAAATAGTGGTTGTTAATTATATATATTTGACATGCAATGCATGCTTAATGAGTACTGGATATATTTGGCATGAAATGGATCTATATAGTAACTAGGTGGTGGATGAACCTTAATGAAAGTGAATGTTATTAATGAACTAAATGAATTTAATGAATGTGTCTAATAAGATGGAATGAACTAAATGTCAGTAACAAAATCAAGACCTTTAAATGCATGAACTCAACTATATGAGGTGGAGTGCAACAGGATGAAAAAAATTTTGTTTTTTGTTTTTTATCCAACATAACTAATAGGATCAACTAACCACTAAGGAAAGGGGAGGGGAAGGGTGAATAAATAGGGCATTTGTCTCAAACAAAAAATACAGAAAGAAACTAACTACCATGCAACCTGACTACATGACTTAGTGGGATCACTTGTGTTTATGTTGAAGAGCACACCCTAGTTTGATTTTTCAAAAGGAGGTGTGCCTCGTGTGTTATTAAAGCATATATGACATTGTTTCTTTTCATGGAATACACTCTCAGACACACTATATATCTTTAGGAATGTAGATGTGGGTTTCATATTTATGATGGAACTAGTGACATAAACTTATTGGAGAGGTCTGGGAACACCCAAGTCTTTTAAGGGACATAAGTGTGCTAACTCATTTCCCCCAGTAAGATACACACAATCATAACTTAGAAACTAACAAGAATACTCTTAAAGTACCAGCAAACAAATCATACAAAAAATGATGCATGTATCAAGTTTTGTCATTCACAATATACCAAGATATGAATGATCAAGGAAACCATGGGTAGGATACACTAATACAAAAGAATAAAGTCAAAAAAGAAGGCCTCATGACCAATTAGTCTGGGAAAAGCTTAGTGTGATGGGGTTAAGCTCATTTTGCTAGGATTTTGCTTGAATATTTATTGTGATGCACAAAACAAGGACTTGAAACTAGACTAGGACTAGGACGAGGATGTGCTACATGGATACAGAAAGGTAACGAAGAACGTGGATATGTATAGGGGGTGGTAGAAGGTAATTGATCCAAATCTACTACCATAGTTCCTAAAATAAGTTTTTATCATGGTACTTACCCAGAGTGCTTGTTTGCCAAGTTTTCACTACAAGACAATTTTTTTTCTTTTTTCCATTTTTCTCAAGGTGCCTATTGACCAGGTTTTTACCAAGACAATGATTTTTTCAGGAAATTTTTCTACTGTTTAGAATTTTGATTATTTTCTTATTTTTTAGAATCTTATGAATTGTTTATAGGAATTTTCTAACTTTCTATTTTTTTGGATTTTCTGCATAACTTTTTCTAATTTTTAGGATTTTTTGTTGAATAAACATTCTACAAGAACTGAATGTTGGCCTACATATAAAATTTCTTTAAATGCATAATATTTATAAGATCAAGGAGTGTATCTACCTTAGGTGTTTCTATTTGATATGCCCATAACTGAACTTGGTAGTAACAAAAAATGGACCCCACCAATTGGGTTCAAACTTTCCTTTCTTTTCTCAGCTTTGGAGTTTTTTCATGTCGTGTTGCAGGACCAAATCTCCAACCTCAACTCGCAAGGTTTGATCTTCTTTTTAAACTATAATAATAGTTTATTTTGATACAGACATAGGTGGTTAAGAGAATTGAGGAATCTCTCATCGAGGAGATGCAACTCTTGCAAGAGGGCAACTTGATATTCTTATTTAGACATCAGGTTCTTGAGAGGAATTATGAGGGAAGGGAGCTAGATTTCAATGGGACTATTTTTGGTCCCAGAAGGTACTGAGAAGGGGTTAAATAAATACCTTAACACATTTATAGATTTTAATAATTAACTTTAATATTACCAAACATGTAAATGTAAGTGCAATAATTAAACTTAACATGTAAAGAAGTCACACATAGTTGACACTTTGACACAATATTTTTCCCATGGAAACACTTGTAAGAGGGGAAAAACCATGTGTGGTATTGATTCCCACAAATCCACTAGTGCACTAATGAATTTTCTCTATTAGGAGCTTTACATAGACATTGTTAGATGCCACCTGGTTAGGGGATTTCCCTCTAGATCTATTAGGATATTTACTCTATTAGGAGTATCCTTGTTAGAGGAATTAATAATACAAATTAATGTATCACCTTGTTAAAGGAATTATAATTATGACCTATAAGGATCCACCCTATGTAGGGATTTAGCTCGCTATCACTGTTAAGAAACAACAAGTGTGAAATCTATGATTAGAAACTTATCTACTTGATCAGATCCATTGAAATGCATTAACTTATCAATCTTCAATCCTCTTTTTTTTGTAACTCCACCAATATCATCAAATTTTGCATTGCATTCTCCTCTTGCATCACAATCCAACTTATATATCGATAAATTAGGTCTTCACATTCTCTAAGAATAAAAGAAAATGTTTTACTCACCAACTTAGATTTAGTCATCCTAACATCATAATAATTCGTCCAATCATACCAAATCATGAAATTAGGTTTTTTTATGTCATCTGCTATATCTTAACCAACTATAACTCTTTAACTGATCGGTATAACAATTCTTTCACCTTTACCTCAATCGGTTAACTATTATTCCTGATACCTTCTGAAATGTTTCACAACCTTCACAAAACTTCTCAAAACTTGGTGTGATGGTAAAAATGAATAGTAAATCACATTTAATTACCAAATATATAATTTATGTCTCTTGATTGACTAGTTGTGTCACATAACTCTATCTTCTTCTTGGTAGACTCAACACAACCAAATTCCCTATTTCTATTGATCTAATCCTTCGGTATCACTTTTCCAATTCATCCACATGAATATAATTGACCTCAATGACAACATAAATGTCAGACATAGAAAATAAAAACATACTATTATCAAATACTAACAATCTCCCCCTTTGGCATTGATGGAAACTCTTAGAAAAAATTTCCAAGCATTGACAATACATTGCACTCCTTCCTATACTAATACAATACTTCCCCTTAACTACTACATAGATCAATATATAAAATTTTCAACAAAAAATTTCATCTACTCCCCCTTTGATAACAATGACAAAGTTTGAGTCAAAAAGATAATTCAATTTATTAATGTAAAGAGTAGATATACAATTACATCCACAGGAAAATTGATGAATATGTAATCTTCAATCTTTTTAGATTTGTATCCCATTGATTTTGCATGTTCTTTCTTACTTGTATCTATCCTTTAAGTAAAAACATGAGTTCTTCTAAGCCATCAACATTGTGTCTGATAGGTATTGTCAATGCTTTCTCTACTTCTTTGACTCCATGTTGAAAAATATCAATTTTAGGGAGAAAATTCATAGAAATTATATGAGTTTTGTAGTCCTTTTACCTTCCCTTCTCTTATATTGCCTTAGCTTGTGCTGAACTGCACTAACCTTTGTACCAAAACTTACAGCATATTCTATGTTAAGCTCAAAATTTGTAATATAGGACCAAAGTTCTTTCTCAATGTCCTCCTTATTCTTTTCTAGATCCTTGAGAAAATTAGAATGACTTGCAATAGATTTCAAAATTTTGGTACCTTCACTAATTGATAATTTTAATTGGTTCACAGCCAATATTAGAGTGTTTTTGTTAGTTGCAGTGGTCTTTGAAATTTTTGTAGCCCTTTTTTCTTCATAGGCCTTCTCTTCTCTTTTCTTTGTAGCCTCTTCTAGTGATGTGAGTTCATCAGTGGTATCAATTACCAAATGTGCCAACTTCTCAATTCGTGTTGCAGCTTCATCATAACCTATACTTGTCAATTCTGAGAGTAGATCCCTTGCACTTATTATAACCTAATTTTTGGCTTGATTCTTAAGGATTTTTCAAAATCTATCAATTCTTTGGCACTCAATGTAGCCACTTTGTTGAAATTAAGTTGACCTTTTTCTTTTGTCTTATCAGCTTTGCTAGATTCATGTTCTTTTCTTATCTATATAGTGCTCACCAATTGTTGTATCACTTGTGGTTATTGTGAATGTATACTAATATGGGATTCATCAGTTGGGGGTAGACTGGTATCAACTTCTACTTATTCTTCTCCCTTTTTCTCCTCATTCACTTCTTGTGTTACAGGTGTACCCGATTGGACTTCTATTGCTTGAGGCTCTTCATGTACCTCTAATTATGTGTCCATAGTATCAAATTGATCAAGAGTGATTTGTACACCATTAATTGTTAAACTTTCATATGTTTGAGTAATCATTGGATCACTTTCCTTCATCAGTTATTCTGACCTTTTATCCAGTTTAAAGTATTTTCTCAAAATTTATTTTGTCGATAAACTTTCACCAACTAAGATTCTTGTTACTCTTTTTTTGCTCTTGAACAGTACTCTAACTTCTTTAAATTTTTCTTCGATCTCTTCCTTTGATGCTTCAGTTAATAAATTTATCAAACAAAATTTTATCAATATTTTGTCATGTTCAAGAGCAGTCTTCCATCTTCCATCAATAGAATTATATAGGCCATCTTGGATTTGACCTTGCAATTTAATTAAAACTTATTTCAATTTGTTCATGTTTCCAATTAAAATAGCCTCAATTCTTCTTTTTTCTATCTCATCAAATATATGATAATATTTCTTTGCATCAACTAATTGACTATACTTATTAATATCTTCCAATAGTTTTTCAATAGATGTAGCCTTACGCGATTGACCTTTTACTATTTTAGGTGTAGGGGCACCTACCACCTTTTCCTTCTTTCCTGATGCTCTTAGTTCCTTCTTCTCTTTGTCAAATCTGGTCTCCTCATCACTTACTTTGTGTTTATATGCCTTATTTGGCCTTAGTGCCTTTTCTCTCTTTATTTTTCCAGCAACAATAGTGGTTACATCAACATGGGTTTAGCCTTCTCACCTTTAGTAGCTCTTTTTATATACTTTTTAACTGGTGAGGTTTTCTCTTTGTTTATTTGGATTGATCTTCTAGTTTTTTGGCCGATGGGGGAACTACCGGTTGTCCCTATGACCTCCACTTCTGCATCTTCACTTCTTGTGGCTTGTTTGGTTTCTTTCACTGCATGCAATTCTCTAGACTTTTCAAATTTCTATTTTTTTAATACCTTTCAAATCATGAATATATCTACTTTTTTTACTTTCTTCTCTATCATCGATTGCATCAGTTCACTATGAACTTTCATAGACTTTTCATGGAATGGTCCATGCCTTGATGTGTTGGGATCAAGAGGTTCTCTTAATATCTTTTTTGCATACAATTCCAATATGTCTCCTTCCACTTCATATCCCATTGGCATATACCATTTTTTCTAGGATCTACCACCTCCATTATGCATGTGTCGGTATCTACTATAAAGAAGATAGTGTATTTTTTTCTTACTATATCTGAGGGAATTCTTTCCCTTTCATGCATCCTCTTCTAAAAATCTTTAAAATAGCCCCATATTGTGCTAGTAAAGCCATTTCCAAAAATATTAATATAGTTATTTATCTATATATATATATATATATATATATATATATACACTAGAGAATCAGTGGTCCAAGTAACATTACCAATATCTGGAAACAGGTTTTGGAAGTAGAAGAATAGACAGGTGATCAACTAACCATATTTGAATCTTTTTCTTTTTTATTTCTTGATCTTTTCCATATTTAGCATCAATTGTTCTCGCATCACCTCCACTAGATCATACTCTTTATCTTCATTTATCATCATGTGAGTGATGTGAATGGCTCCTCTTGGTATACTATTTATTCTTCTCAACATGTAAATCTTGTAATCAATAATCATTGAGGTGAACTTTACCTCCTCATCTTCAATATCATTCACAGTCATCGCTCTTCTGTCCCATTTTGACGTAGTGAGATCAATTACAGTGTTTTTAGAAATTATTCTCAAAACTGGCACTTCACTGGTTGAGCACAAACCTGTTATTGCATGAATAGCCTATTTTTTGATTTTGTGTACTCGGTTCAACCATATGAATTGGTCATGAATATGGCTAAGAAAATATCTCACTTTTTCCTCCTCAAATTTGTCTGGAAAGTTTACCATGTTCTCTAAACTCTTATCGAAAATGTATTTGTGTTCATTCTTCAAAATTAGGTTTTCATTGAAAATAATTTTTATTGTGGATAGAGGGAACTAGACCCCAAATTCTCAATTTTTTAATGAATGTACACCCTTACATCTTATGCATGTAGAACTTCATAGGGCATGCTAGTTAGGGAACTCAACATATCATTTTCTATTGACTTAACAGGGTGTCTCTTAAATTATTATCTAGGTTTATCATTAATGTCTACTACCATTAATGCATCCATCTTCTCTTAAAAAAAAAGTTTTTGGATTTAGATAAATACCTCAAAATGCTTTGTAGTTATGGTTTTCAGTGATAGTTTCCCAATGATTCTCTTTCCTTTAGGTAGATGCTAGCAATCTTTGTTTATCTGCACAGATCTTCAGTAATAAACTCAAGTGATACTTATTCTTCGTTGTGACTTTTTCCACAATGATCTTAGTGAGAAATTAAGGATGAAACAATCTATTTAACCTTGCAAATAGAGCATTAAATGCTTCACCGATAGGGTTTCACCTTTTTAACCGATAGCCCAAATACTAGTCTCGATACTTTAACAATACTCCAAATTCTGTCAAAGTTCTATAACATATTCTACCATACCTTATTACATCTAGAATGCTAATAGTTTGTGTCTCACATTTATAGGGGATCTTTAGATGAATTGAATTTTTCTTTATCCCCCTAAGTCATGGAAAGGACTTAGCTTGAAGAAGAGTTCTCCACGCCCAATGGGGATATGGATCCTTCTAATGTATTACTTTCTTCTTTCTTCTTCCAAAAAAATTCCATTTGCTTCCTAACCTCATCAACATTAACATTTTTTTTCCTTTCTAATTGTTGGAATGATTTATCAATTGGTTTCTTGCTCTGCAGTTCCTTGCTATGCGTCCAATCTTATGAAAATGATAATAGACTATTCGGGTTGACCTCTAGGGTCCAAAATTACCTCTAGCACTCCTCATTTTGTATTTTACGACCATGTTACCATAGTTGTTGCATATTGAGCATGTAACATCCATTAGTTTTGACTTTGGATAGAGTCTTTCCTAATTTAATCGTGATCTCTAATTGTTCATTCTTTTCTTTCACTCATTAACTTTGTGTCCATATATATTGTAGTTGAGACAATAACCATCAAATATATTATTGACCTCTCTAGATCTGTAATCATGTTCTTTATGACCATATTTCTGCCAAGTTTAATAGTTTCCATCAAATGCATTAAATCTAGTAATTCTAGTGACCAATTGACTTCTAAAAACATTTGTAGTATGATCTACCTTATGACAGTTGAAAGAGATAGGTTTGTAAGTTTTCTTACCAGTGTTTCTTGATGTTATCTTTTCTTCTAGTTAGATCTCCTTAGTTCTAGATGATTCTCCTTTTCCAAAGGTTGAATGACCATTGTAACCTAATCCTTTAGTTTTCATGTTTCTCCTATGATTCCTCAGTTGTTCATCCAATTTCGTAGTGCTCTCATTGTACTTATATTTAGTAGACCATTTGCAACATTCAATTATCCTTTTATTTTTTTATTATCATTCTTCAATTTTGCATTCTCATCTTTGATCATTTCATTTTCACTCAAGATTTTCTAGTTTTCTTCAGTTGCGTCTTGGATTTGTTCATGCATGACTATGTTCTCTTATAATATCCTCATCAATTCTAAATTTCTAACTATTAGGGAATCTTGTGTAGTTTTCTTGGCATCTTCAATAGCTTTCCTTGCATCTTCATCTTTTATTTTTCTCTCTAGGTCTTCACACGTCCTGATAGACTATCCTTCAAAATCTCCTTTCATATTAGCCACTTGTTCTTTAAGTTTCTTGTTCTTATCCATCATATATGTAATTACTTCTTCATATTCATAGAGTAAGCCACCTTCAAACATTTTATCCATGTATTCATGATTTTCACATAGCCTCTCAGTAAGTTATTTCCTTATTGCAATAGATTTCTTTAGTTTTTCATGTAATTCATTGATCACTTTGTGTGTATTCTCAAGTTCCATCTCATACCAGTAACTCTCCATAGATGTAAATATTTTTTCAAGTTGTCAGACTTGTCACCACAAATACTTGAGCTCTGATACCAATTTTTGGTCCCATAAGGTACTGAGAGGTGGGGTTGAATCATTACCTTAACACATCTAAATATTTTAACAATTAACTTCAAGATTACCAAACATGTAAATGTAAGTGCAATAACTAAGATTAACATGTAAATAATTCACACATAGTTGACACTTTGACACAATATTTTTCCCATGGAAACTCTTGTAAGATGGGGAAAACCACATTTGGGATTGATTCCCAAAAATCCACCATTGCACTAATTAATCTTCTTTGTTAGGAGATTTACATAGACATTGTTAGAGCCACCCAGTTAGGGGATTTCCCTCTAGATCTATTAGGATCTTTAATCTGTTAGGAGTATCCTTGTTAGAGGACTTAATAATACAAATTAATGTATCACCTTGTTAAATGAATTACAATTAGAACCCATAAGGATCCACCCAATGTAGGGATTTATCTTGTTGTCACTGTTAAGAAACAACAAGTGTGGGATTTGTGATTAGAAACTTCTCTACTTGATCAGATCCATTGAAATGCATTAACTTTTCAATATTTAATCCTCCTATTTCTATGAATCCACCAATATCATTAGATTTTGCATCGCTTTCTCCTCTTGCATCACAATCCAACTTATATATCGATTTAATTAGGTCTTCACATTCTCCAAGAAAGAAAAAAATGTTTTACCCACCAACTTAGATTTAGTCAACCTAACATCATAATAATCCATCCAGTCATACCAAATCATGAAATCAGGTTTTCCAATGTTGTCTCTCAATGTTGAATCTCATAGCTTAACCAATTATAACTTTTTAATTGGTCAGTATAACAATTCTTTCACCTTTACCTCAATCGGTTAGCTATTCTTCCTAATACCTTATGAAATGTTTCACAACCTTCACAAAAATTATCAAAACTTGGTGCAATGGTAAACATGAATAGTAAATCACATTTCATTAAAAAATAAATGACTACATCACCATCACTTTAAATATTTTTTGTCTCTTGATTGATTGTCTGTGTCACATAGCTTTGTCTTCTTCCGGGTACACTCAACACTTAACCAAATCCCTTGTTCTGATTGATCCAATCCTTTACTATCACTTTTTTAATTCATCCACATGAATATAGTTGACATCAATGACAACATAAATCTCAGGGACAAAAAATACAAACATACTATACCAAATACTAACAAGGACAGCCCCAGTACCATAGACAAGGGTTAATGGACTGGCACCAGTGGGAGTATGGATGGAGGTGCAATAGGCCTAGAGGGTGGGATTGAGTTGGAGGTGCCAATTGTGGCTAGCATCATTGATGGTATTTTTGATAATTTTCAATATGATTTTATTTGTATCATCTTGACTATTTCCCTATGGGAAGTATTTGGATGAGTAATGTTGGGTAATGCCAAATTTCTTACAAATTTTTATGACATCTTTATTCTTGAAGGGAAATCCAATATCAGTGTGGAGGTCTTTTGGAATGTCATAGTGACAAATGATATAGTTCAAGGTGAACTTGTAGATCTAGTTTCTGGTAGTGTAGGTGACAACAATTGCTTCAACCCACTTGGTAAAATATTATGTGGTAGCTAGAATGTACTTGTGGCCACTAGAAGAGTTGGGGAATATCTGGCCTAGAAGGTCAAAAACCCAGTGAGAGAAAGGCCAAGGTGTGATGGTGGGTTGGAGGGATTGAGTGGGTGCATGTATCAAATTTCCATGTTGTTGACAAGGAACACATTTCTTTACATAGTGATAAGCACCCTACTCCATTGTCTGCAAGTAGTATCTAGTGCATAGAAACTTCTTTTCTTAGGTGAGGCCACTAGAATGGGCTCTACAATTCCTTGATGTACCTCTTCAAAGGTTTCTTTTTTTTCCTTTGAATTCATACATCAAAGGAGAGTTCCATAAAAAGTATTTCTGGAATAAGGTTTCTTCAAGGATTGTGTCACAAGATGTACGATGGATGAAGGTTTTCTATTGGTTAGGCATAAGAGTGAGGGGGATGATCTTATTATGAAGGTAGGAAAATATTTATTGGTACCATGGTGATTCAGGACTAAACTTATATCACCATCTCATAATCCGACTAGTCATAGGTAGGGACCATGAGATTCTCGACAAGAAATTTGCATCGTGTACTTGTCTCTGGAATGGATATTAAAGAGCTAATAGTATCCATGGCATTTGTTTCTTTATTTTTTTCTCTAGGAATCTACTGCAAAATGATATTTGTAAAATTTTGTTTAAGATCTTTGACCATGTGGTGGTAAGGAAGTAGCTTATCATCCTTTGTGTGATACTCATCGGTTACTTGTTTGATAACCAATTGGGAGTCACCAAAAACAAGAAAACTTATTATCTTCCACCCCACAGATTGGAAAATCTCTATGACCAAAGCCTCATGTTATGTTATGTTTTCATGTTATGTTATGTTGTTGGTACATGCAAATTTCAATTTGTATGATTTAGGGATTAGGTATCCTTGTGGTGTAAAAAATTGAATACCTTCCCCCAAAACTTTTTGAGTGAAAGGTCCATCAAAGTAGAGCCTCCACTAAATAATGGGGGTAACAATAATGATGGTTTCATCTGGAAAATATTTGATAATAGGATGATCTATTGAGATGGGAGCTTCTGCAAGATGATCTCTGATTGTTTTCCCTTTGATTTCTTTGTGTTATGTGTAGAAAATATCAAACTCACTGAGTATCATGACCCATTTTTTTGTGTGGCTTGTCAGAGTGACTTTAGATATAAAATAATTGAGTGGGTCAATATTTTATATCAATTGTACCTTATGATTGAGCATGTAATGACATAGCTTCTACATGCAAAAGACTACAACTAGGAAAGCTCTCTCAATAGTTGTATAGTTGATCTCATAACCCACTAAAGTTATACTAAGGTAGAAGATAGCACAATCCTTTCTATTTTCATCTAGTTGTGTTAGGAAATCACCCAGTGCTACTTTAGTTTCTGATATGGATAGGACTAAAGGTCAATCTGGAACAGGAGAGACCAACATTGGTGGATTAGCTAGATATTCCTTGAGTTTTTCAAAGGCCTTGTAGCACAAGAAATCTAAAATGAATTTGATATCCTTTCTTTGTGGGTAAGAAAAAGGATTTATTTTGTCTTCCAATTGTGACACAAATCTTTGAATGGACTGAAGTCTGCCTTGAAAGTTGCACAATTATTCAGAGTCTTAGGAGGTGGAATATCCAAGATGGATTTCAACTTCTTAGGGTCCACTTCTATTCGCAACTTTCCTTAGAGTACACCAAAGACACATTTTTTCAGGATTCAAACGAACCTTGTATTTCTCCAATCTTTGAAAGATTGTGGTAAGGACAACATTATATGATTCTCATGTCTTGGGTTTGCCTAAAATATCATTCGCATAGTCTTCCATGATTACATGAAGGAGTTATTGGAAGATGGTTTTCATGGCTCTCTGATATGTGGCACCTTCATTGTTTAGATTGAAGGGAATGACCTGGTAATAGAACGTACTCCAATGTGTGGTGAATACAGCTTTGTGTTGGTCCTCTACTGCTATACAAATCTAATTGTATCCATAAAATCCATCCATGAGGGACAACATCTTGTGCCCAGCAATAAAATCCACTATGATATCAATATTAGGAAGTGGAAAATCATCCTTAGGACAAACGAGATTGAGAAATCTAAAATCAATATAGATTTGGATGCCCCCATCAAGTTTACCCACTGGTACAATGTTGGAGACCCATTCAGGATCATCTATAGGCCTGATGAACTCTAATTTGAGCATCTTTTACAATTCATCTTTTACTAAGAGTGCCACTTGTGGATGCATCTTGCGTAATTTTTTCTTTACAAGTTTAATTTTTGGATCCACAGCAAAATGATGCACAACTAGATCAATATCTAATCCAAGAATATCTTTGTAATTCCATACAAAGTTGATTTTTTCCTTCTTCAAAAATACAGTCATGGCTTCTTTTTCTTGTTCATTGAGGGAAGTTGCAATGTATGTGATCTTTGGATCCTCTTCAATACCAAGATTAACTGATATAATATATTCTATGAGAATAGAAGATTCTTCTGATGGAAATGACATAAAAGGAAGTTCAACTTCCCCATCCTCTAGCACCTTGCAAAGATTTTCACTAGAGGACACATCCTTTATTTTTTATTTTTCTTCATCCAGGGGTGTGTCTTAGAAAGGTTTTCAACCAAGCATGTTTTATCATTTTTTGGATTTTTATCTTCTTATTCACTTTTGTGACTAAGGGAGCTAACTTGGCTACTAAAGTAGGCTTTCTCATTATAATGAATATGATGATCATTGTCTTGGAGACTCCTTAGTCTAAAAAGTGCAAGAACTTCCTCATCTGAATCGCATATGTCTAAGGAAGGTGGTGAATATTGTTGGTCCCAATCAACTAACTCGAGGTTGGTAAGAGGAAGAATAGGTGAGGAAAGATCTGATTTGGTAATATGAAGAACATAGGTATTTAGATCATCTTTAATATATTGGAAAGGGACTTTTAAGAACTCTTTCTTGGTGTGTGAATCGAATTCATTCACAAAATAGTTCTCAAAAAAAATTATCTTAATTTCTATGGAACCCAATCCTTTTTTGTGGGGATACCTAGTTTCTTTGATGAGACTTTTCCTTCCACTTTCTTTTTCTCCAAGTCCAGTTGTTAACCTACAACTGATTGAATATCTTGATGAAGATTCAGGAGGTCACCGAGTTGTTAAAGTAATATGTAAAATGATTAAATCAGTCAGTATGTTATCATTGATGTCAAATAGTTTTGACTATACTTATCATGATAGTTACAAACATCTAAACATCTATAGAATGAAGAAATGGTGAAGAAATGAGATATCTACATAAGGACAAGATGAATATGACAGATATGGATAAGGTATACATTGGGTAACTTATTGATAAGTCTATGGCATTATGTTGTTGACTTGAGCATGTTACATTATTCTATTATGAAGAAGAGGTCAGAATTGAAAAAGTTAATATGGTCGGTTGTTGTAATTCCTGGATCGTCCAATAGAGATAATGTATATATATAGTGTGATATTGTAGAATACAATTGCCTTCGTTATTGATTGATTCTACAATAACAATAGGGTATATGTATATATTGAATAGTCATGTAATGAATAGACATGACCGTATATACTTATGGTCATGTCACTTCATTACATAACTATTAGTTAACATATCTTAACCAATAGTTTATTCATACTTTGCATAATATATATATATAAGCACACACATATGCATATTAATATATACTTAATTTTCAATTATATTATATAGTATATATATATAAATATATCTATATTTATATGCATATCATGATTGTCTCATCATTTATTAAACATGAATGAACAATACTTTAACACTCCCTCTTGAGAGAGAGTTTAATAGAATTTGTAGAATCTTTTCATATCATGATATCTGGCACATCCAGGACAGACCCTTTCGGGAGTTGATCATGATAGGCATCAAGATATCTAGCACATCGGGGATAGACCCTTTCGAGAGTCGATCTTGACAAGTTATTACACACCAAGTAATAACATAAGCAACAAGATATCCGGCACATCTGGGACAGTCCCTTTTGGGAGTCAATCTTGAAGCCTGGTTAACTATTTTCAAGATCGTCACCTTGAAATAGTAACCCAACACACATGAAAGATCGTCACCTTTCATAACACAAAATGAATGGGCCCATAAAGTCTACCATGACTTTCGACACTTTGGGACACACAATTTAATGTAGTCTTGTCATGAAAATAGACTTGAATATCATGATCTCCGCACAGTCGGGACACACACTTAAGTAGTCTATCATGATATGGTTTCATTATTACACATCCAGTAATAACAAGAGTCAAGATCTCTGCACAGTCGGGACACACAATTAAGTAGTCTATCTTGACACTTTGGTTCACTATTATCAAGTGAGGAAGGCTTCCACCTTAAACTTGTCTATCAAAGACAAGAATCATTTAAGATACAAAGTGATAGATCACTAAGGCTGAAAATCAACATCAGGAATACTTCCTCTAAATTAATATGACCATGATCCTGGGTTGCCATCTTAATTTGATCTTCTAGCTTCTCCCACTGACATGAAAGCATAGCCTTCTCACATGGTAATTCATCATAATTCTCTGCTACAGTTTCTTGATCACTAGGTAACCAACAAAACATGGTCTACTCCCTCTGGATCAAGATCTTCGAATATCCACTGATGCAGATCCTTTCACTTCCTCTTCTGTCATGGAGGCATACCCTGTTTATATGCTCATCTCAGTGTTACTACAGGACGTGACTCCATACCTTTCTTCCTAAGAGAATCGATGTCTCATACATGAATAATCTGAATAGACATATGGTTGCCAACTCACATTGACTAGCATAGGATGCATTTTGATCTTTTTCAAGGCCACAACACTAACACTCCCTCTTTGACTTGAGGGAAGATAATAAAGACCTCTGGTATGATGTTCATCTTAATAAACTATAGTTTCAAGATGTATGAATTACTTCAATCGGAGATCCTATCCAGGTGCATCTCATCTGTGATTCTATCCATGAGTTTCCACTTCTATAGCCTCAGAATTGTTTCACCTTTAGCAATGATCTCCCTCTCAATCAATATGATCAATTTTGTCACAAGTTGACTGAATCATCTGCTCCCTCTGAAGCTCAAGCTCATCAATTCTTAAACTTTCTGAAGATGTCAGGACTCCCTCTTAATCTGAATTTCTCATACTTTCATCCTTTTATATTCCCTTTCGTAAGGTGAGCCCATACAAAAAGTATTTTGAAGAATCCATCTCGCTATAGTCCAAAGGTTGTACACAAATCCATGAGTACTTATTATGAAATTTCACTGTCGTAGTGTAATCAAAATCTAGAGTAGTGTAGTTGTAGGAGCCTGTCAGTGCCACATGTGCAACGGACCCTACACTCAGCAGTCCATAAGTACTTGTGATCAAAGAATCATCCTACACTTATTATAGTACGGAACAACCCTGCATAATGCCTTGATTGCATCATTCTTCTTTTCCTACAAGAACATTCTTGGAGACAAATGAAAAGATCAAGGCAAGTAGCTCTTATAGTACAAACATGAATACATATAAGAAAATGACTACAAAATTATAAAAAATTTAACTCAAAGATGAATACTTATCTTAAGTTTCAAATATTTCTTTCTTTAAAGTGAGCCCATAGTCACTTGATATCCTTGATAAGATATCAACCAATTCTACCTCTTTTCCTTAGCACACTTTGTTGGAATGCAAACTTATGTTGTTTAATTTACCCATCTTTCTTGATCATTGTGATGCCCATAAATGATCAAACATTATCTATAGAGGTCTAACAAAACTAACATAAGTTTTGTTAGTTTAGGATATAAGAAAACATAAGGGAAAAATAACTTGTACCCGGATTGAAGCAATTCTGAAGATGACTTCCAAGTTGCTCTTGAAGGTCTTCAGACCTGGTCTAACATCACTGATGCATACCATGTTGACTAAAATTATTGCTCAATGTATATATAAAGGATGCAATATGATAGGAGACTGACTTTTAGATTTGCATTGTATGGTTATGTTGATTGTTTGTATGTTCCTTTGCTCCACTACTACATGTAGCTACTTTCCACACACCATTCTGATCCTCCTCTGAAGTCTTTCGTAGCTACATATACCAGATCTTCTATCGTCGAATGGAGGCCCTTCTCTGCAGAACTAATACTCCTCAATTTTCTCTTGTTCAATGATTTTAGTGAATCCCCTGCTGCAACGTATACACCGGGAGTGAAGATTTATAATCTCCAATTGAGACTCACTATCAAAGTCTACTTTTCTATTTGATGCATTGACAACCTGTGAGGAAATGGATTATTACTTGTGCCTCTAGACCGCCGTGAATTTTCCTTTATGTTTGACTATGTTGATCTAGATATCTCAGGTCCCATAGGTCTTAGTCCAAATACAGTGGAGATGATATGTTTCTTACTCCTTGAATTTCTATATGCTATAGGGAGTGTTCGCTGGTGATTCCAATAACTATATCCTCTATTTTATTAATATCACTGGCCTCCAAAATATGTATCCTTAAGATGCTTCCTTCGTATATGGGGATAGAAACGTACAAACCATCGTTCACTATTTCTATACGCTATCAACCTCCTTTTGACCCGCCATTATTGATGCTACACTCTTTCTTAAGTCAAAGAATGATTGACTCATTGTCATTTCTATAGTTAATAGTCTCTATTTGAAGTCGTCTACCCATCGCATGTTCTTGAGTTTCTGTAGCATGATCTGGCATACTAGTCCAGCCCTTTCGACATCTCTCCTTCTGTGTAATGTTCCCACTTTCTGACTTGAGTAATGAAGGCTAAACCTGGAATGGCTTTGGTACTCTGTTTTAATTAAACTTTGCCTTTTGGTATGATCTTCTATTGTAATGTCCCATGTATCGAATAGCATAAATAATGTTTATCACTAGCTTGTACCAATAACTCGTTTATCATTAATCCACAACATTCTTCTGGTTCGAATGTCCACCTTTAACTATTTTTGATAATTATTATTGGGTTTATGTAGTATTACATCATTCACTGTTATTTGAAATCATAATACGATTGGTGTCAATCAGAAATCATCCTTTTATTTGTAAATAATTAGTCCTATTCGAATCCATGTGATTGTGTATATTGCACTTATCGTGTCAATGTTGGCTATCGTCGGCACATAGATCCAACTTCAATTATAAACTTTGCTATCGGTAATCATCTATCTTAGTCAATAATAAGTAGTTAACTTAGATGGTTGATGATAGATATCGCTAGCCATGGGATAATTTGCGGATGTGGAACCATGAATTCGTTCCTAAAATAACATTGATTTTATTTAGCTTTTGTGACAGGAATCAACCTCATCATATTGGATATCTCCCAAAATAATTCAGCCTCTTTTCTTTCGTTCAAATGGTTCGATGTTGAAATTTTCTTATTCTATTTTGACCACTAATAATATTTATTCACTGTAGATTATATTAGCGATCGCTAGCCATTCCGTGTGTAAAGATAGTAATCACTGTTACTTATGGATAACTTAGCAATCAATGATGTTCCATCTGCGATGAATTCCTCTTCTTCGTGTAATGGTCCCTCTTTTAATCTGTTGACCGACTTATCCCATGTAATTCCAATTTATATGTCAATGACCTTCTACATATATTGCGGCCTATAATGCCCTCTTCATTCGCATGTATTCCTGTTAGATTCTATCGTTGACTGTATGAACTGGGTACTGAGTATCCATCCCGTTTACAACCAGTGTTCATCTTATCTCCTCCCCATCCTGAGATTTGTCGAGTGCAGGATTGAACACGATGTTTCCTTATTTTACTTACTGGTCTGTATATATATATATTCTCTACATGTTAGGCTCTGATACCATGTTGTAATTCCTGGATCGTCCAATAGAGATAATGTATATATATAGTGTGATATTGTAGAATACAATTGCCTTCATTATTGATTGATTCTACAATAACAATAGGGTATATGTATATATTGAATAGTCATGTAATGAATAGACATGACCGTATATACTTATGGTCATGTCACTTCATTACATAACTATTAGTTAACATATCTTAACCAATAGTTTATTCATACTTTGTATAATATATATATATAAGCACACACATATGCATATTAATATATACTTACTTTTCAATTATATTATATAGTATATATATATATAAATATATCTATATTTATATGCATATCATGATTGTCTCATCGTTTATTAAACACGAACGAACAATACTTTAACATTGGTAATTGAATATTTTTGTATACATCAAGTCAGTCTTATGTATACCAAGTGACAGTAATAATCAAGTCAGTTATCACCGACGCATTTTGTATTGACCAAGTAAAAGGAGAATTAAATGTTTATAATAGCCGACTGAAATTGATGAGCTAGTAGATGCTTATGATTTCGAGGTAAGAGATAGAGTTTGTTATGAAGATCAAATGGATGAAAAAATTCAAAGATAATCAAAGTGAAGAGATTGAAACGTGTTATTGATACAATTATCAAAGAATCTTGAAGCAGCAAAATGAATGATGGAGATTAAGAGGCAAAATCTAATGGATGAGATGAAAATGGTTTACATGTCTATTTAAGAGACATGAGATTCATTTTTTAATCTGTCAGATGAATTAAGATTGTAGGATAATTCACGTGAAGACATTTTTCATGCACCACTGATCAAACTGGTTACAAAAAAAATTGAGCTGGACTGCAAGTATTACCGAGCATCAGAGAATTTTACACCGAGTGAAGTAAGTTGGAGGATATAATGGACTGAATTGATTATTGATCAGAAGAGTTATATTGAGCTTAGAATAGATCTGAATACTTGCAAATTGAGTTGTATTTGAATCAAATCACTACTATATCAGTTTAACCATTGTTATAGCTAAATCTATTAACCGAGTGGACTTAACAGTCTTTTGTATTTCAATATGACATTGAAGAAATGTTAATTATTTTCTTGTTGACCCCATAGTGATTGTTGGTTGAGGGAGAATTGTTAGTGATAAATCCTCTAACAAGGTCACACCTTACTGTGTGTTTTGTAACTTTTGATAGGGTTGGATCCTAACCGAGCTGAATTCAGAACAATGAAATATTTTGGGTTACCAGTCCCAGGTGGTTTTTCCCTTAGCAGGGTTTCCACGTTAAAATCTGTGTTATGTATTATTTGTTGGGATTGGATTGCTATCATACTTTAAACATATTTCATACTTGATTAATCGGTAAACACGGTTTTGGAAATTACTACCAATCAGTAAATGAACATAAAGTTAATTTTAATATCTTACCGAGCTGATTATTTTGTTGAGGAAGTTTGAAAAGTACATCTAAGAGTTTGGGACTGTAGGATAACTTATTTAACTGATTCACCCCCCATCCCCCCCGCCCTCAATTATCTAACAATTGGTATCAGAGCTTGTGTGCTTGAAAAGGAAGTTTGAAAGACTTGAGCTGAAGATCACAAGATGTATAAAAGGGAGGTTCCTAAGATGAACAAAGATAACTTCTCTACATGGAAAAGCAGAATGAAGTTGCACATATCTGGAATTGGAGAATCTGCACTATTCTATCTAACTAATGAGTATATACAACTGTCTATTGGACCTTTGACTGTTGATCAGTTGAAAGATAGACATGAACATAACATGACAATGATAGAGATTGTTGTTGCCCTATCTGATGTAGAATTTGAAGATATCAAATCATGTACTTCAGCAAAAGTAATGTGAGACAAACTTGCACTAGTTCATGGAGGAGATGCAAATGTACTAAGGGCCAGAGTTGAAAGCCTTAGAGGTAGATTTGATGATATGAAGATAAAAGAAGGTGAAAAAATTACACAGTATAGTAACTGAATCAAGGAGGTTGTCAATGCTATTAGAGGGGCATGAGGTATTATTGATGAAGACACTATTGTGAGTAAAATTCTTAGAACCTGGTTGCATGTCTATGCTATTAGAATCTTTGTTATTCATGAAATGAGATCTGCACCGGGTAATGTTCTTACACTTGATAGCCTAATCAATAAATTGACTACTTTTGAGTTGAATAACTATGATAATAGTATTGTACTGAGTGTTGAGTCTACATTTATGTCATCCTTGAAGATCGGTAAGTCTAGCAATAAGCATAACATAAAAAATGAAAGTGACAATGACAGTGAAGATGAACTTGATGAGCTTGAAGCACTTATGGCTAGGAGACTTCAGAAAGGTAAAGGAAGGTATAAAGGAAAGTTATCTTTAGCATGTATTAACTGTAAAAAAATTGGCCATATTGCAGCTAAAGGTCCTAACAAGAAAGATGATGATAAAGATAATGATCGATCTGGTGAAAGAAAGTCAGACAGAAGAGATACTGAGAACACAGATGAAATAACCAAGACTATAAAGATAAAGGCAAGAAGGCTTGTTACCTAGTTGGAGATGATGATATTGATACTGACACTGACACTGATGAAGACATTGAGGTGGTATTCATAGCTATGAAATAAGATTCAGAAGAAGAAGAAAGGTATGTTAAAACAGCACTTATATCTAAAGTTAGCAAGAATGATACATGGATTATTGATAGTGGTTGTACACATCATATGACTGGTGATGAGGACAAATTTGAATATCTTGAACACTATAATGGAAGATCTATTAAAATGGGAAATGATACACCTTGTCTAGTGAAAGGAAAGGGATCTATCTTGCTAAACAATAAGATTAGATGTGAGAATGCATATTGGGTGAAAGGACTTAACTATAATCTGTTGAATGTAGCACAATTAAATAATTCAGGTCACCGAGTTGCATTTGAAAGTAGAAAGGTGAAGATCTATGATGAAATCGAAAAGTTGGTCGGTACTGGTGAACAATCCAAAGGTAATCTATTTTATCTTGATAATGCTAAAACTTCTTATTTGTTGGCTTAAAATGAAGATGTGTGGTTGTGGCATAAGAGACTATGTCATGTGAATTTTGATAACATGGTTAAGACTAGTAAGAAAAGAAGAGTTAGAGGTTTACCGAGTCTAACTAAACCTGACTATGTCATGTGTAATCAATGTCAGAAAGGGAAAATGATTAAATCTAGTTTTAAGAGAAAGAACTATTCTTCTAAATGTATTTTGGAGTTGGTGCATACCGACTTGTATGGTCCTATGAGAACTCAGAGCTATTATGGTGACAAATATTTCATTTTATTTGTTGATGACTACTCTAGGATGATGACAGTTATATTTTTGAAAGATAAATCTGAAGCTTTCAAAATGTTTAAGTTGTATAAAGTTAAAGTGGAAAAGGAAACCGAAAAAAATTTAATATGTTTGAGATTAGATAGATGAGGTGAGTTTATTTCTGATGAATTCACTAACTTTTGTAATGAGCATGGAATTAAAAGATAGGTTTCTGCACTGAGGACACCACAGCAAAATGGTCTTGCAGAAAGAAGGAATATATCTATAGTTGACTATGCTAGAACACTGATGATTGAAAAGGATGTTGCACAAATGTACTAGAGAGAAGTTGTTAGCATTGTTGTATACACATTAAATTGAGTTCAACTGAAGAAAGATACAAACAAGACACCTTAGGAGTTATGGTTTGGCTACACACCTAATGTAAGTTATTTCAAAAATTTTGGAAGCAGATGTTACATTCTGAAAGATGATAGAAATGGAAAATTTGATTCTAAAGGTGATGAAATATTTCTAGGATATTCTACTAAGAGAAAAGCATACAAATATTTGAACAAAGTTACTAACAAAATGATTGAAAGTGCTAATGTGAAAGTTGATAAGTTTTCTTAGAAAAATGATGAAGAAAGCGGGAAGGAACCTGAAGACTATGGTAGATTTACATATATTGAGCATCCAAACTATCTACCTGAGCCACAGGTTGAGTTTACTGAGCGACAAGAAAATGCTACCAAGTGTCAGCAAATACAAACTAAGAATCAGGAAGATGTTATCAAGGAAGAAATTGAGCCTACACCGACTAATGAATAAAGAAGAGAACAAGTGTTGGAAAAATTTGTGAGAAGACACCATCCACAGAACCAGATTATTGGAGACAAGCAAGCTAGAATGATGACATGAAGTAAGTTAAGGCACTACATGTGTTTAGTTTGTGAATCTGAGTCTAAAAATATTAAAGATGCACTTGAGAATTAAGAATGGATTAAAGCAATGAATGAAGAAATTGAGCAGATAGAGAAAAATAAAACATGGACATTGGTACCGAAACCGAGTGACAAAAATGTGATTGAAACAAAGTGGATATTTAAAAACAAGTTGAATGAAAATGGTGGGTGAAGTGACTAGAAACAAAGCAAGACTTGTATGTAAGGGATATGCACAAGAAGAAGGAATTGACTATGGTGAAACTTTTGCACCAGTAGCAAGACTTGAAGGAGTTAGAATATTACTTGCATATGCTACTTATAAAGGATTTAAAGTTTATCGAATAGATGTGAAATCTGCATTTTTAAATAGAATTCTTAAGGAAGAAGTCTACATAGAACACCTGAAGGTTTTGTTGATCAAAATAAGAACGTTGTTTGCAAATTGAACAAAGCACTGTATGAACTGAAACAAGCACCAAGAGCATGGTGTGAAAGATTGCATGCTTATCTTATTAGTATTGGTTTTGTGAGAACAAGTGACAATAGAAATTTATATTTGAAAGATGGAATTGGTGATAATATTCTTATTGCTGAACTTTTTGTTGATGATATAATATTTGGAGGACATGATAATCTTTGCAAATCTTTTGTTGTTGAAATGAGAAAAGAGTTTTAAGTGTTAATGTTTGGAGAGATTAAATTCTTTCTTGGATTGCAAATACTACAAGAGAGTGAAGGCATATTCATCACACAATCAAAATATATCAAGAAAGTATTGAAGACATTTGGAATGGAAGGTTCAAAACCAATTGGAACACCTATGGTTACCGGATGCAAATTGACAAAAGATGATGAATCAAGTGAGGTAAATCAGACATTGTATAAATCAATGATTGGTAAATTGATGTATGTTATACACAGTAGACTTGATATAGCACATGCAGTTGGGATTGTAGCAAGATTTTCTGCTAATCCTAAGGAATCACATATGACTATTGCTAAGAGAATTTTGAGATATTTGAAGAACACCAAGCATCATGGGTTATAGTACAAGAAGGAAGGCAATTTTGAACTACAAGTTTACACTGATGCAGATTGGGATGGAAATATTGATGACTGGAAGAGTACTATCAGTGGAGCATTCTTTTTGGGAGAAAGACTTGTAACATGGATAAGTAAGAAACAAGCATGTATTTCTCAATCAACTGCTGAAGCAGAGTATGTTTTTGATGCTACTATTTGTTCAAATATTGCATGGATAAAATAATTGTTGAAAGGAATGAATGAGGAGATCGTCGATTCAGTGATTATATATTGTGATAACACAAGTGTCATAAATATTTCAAAGAATCTAGTGATTCATGCAAAGACAAAGCACATATTAATCAAGTATCACTATTTGAGGGAACAAGTACAAAAAAAACAAGTGAAACTGGAGTTTGTGAAGTCTAAAAAATAACTTGCAGATATATTTACTAAACCCTTACCGAAGGATACTTTTGAGTACTTGAGGACTAGACTAGGTGTTCATCCCCTGTCTATCGGTCACTAAGGTGATCAGGAGGTTGCATCAACTTGTACTTTATCAGAAAATCAAATAATGTTGATGCATGTAGCTCACACTTTAGGATTCCTAAGGTTGTGAAGGATGTGAAGATTGTAGAAGCTGAAACAGAGAAGTGTATATCAGTATATGAAGGTACTTGATCTAGACCGAACAATAGAAATACTATTTGGCTACTGAAGAGTTGTTTGAATATTTTCTTTTGGCATTGTTGTCAAAGGGACAGAGATTTTTATGAAATATCATTTGAGAGAGAAGGATTTCAAGAACACGGGGAGAGAGATATATGTTGGCAAGTGAACTGAAGAAGATCAAATCCGTAGGGAGAGTCTACATGAAATGTTGTTGTAGTGATTAAACATATTAAATATCAAACTAGGGAGAGTTTATTGAGCTACAGCATTTATCTATATAGTTGTAGAACGTATGTTTGGTATTCTATGGCATATTTCATATTGTGTTTCCATCAATGCCAAAGGGAGAGATTGTTAACCTACAACTGATTGAATATCTTGACGAAGACTCAAGAGGTCATCGAGTTGTTAAAGTAATATGTAAGATGATTAAATCAGTCAATATGTTGTCATTGATGTCAACTAGTTTTGACTATACTTATCATGATAGTTACTAACATCTAAACATCTGTAAAATGAAGAAATGGTGAAGAAATGAGATATCTACATAAGGACGAGATGAATATGACAAATATAGATAAGGTATACATTGGGTAACTTATTGACGAGCCTATGACATTATGTTGTTGACTTGAGCACGTTACATTATTCTATTATAAAGAAAAGATCGAAATTGAACAAGTCAATATGGTCAATAATTAAAAAAAATTGTATACACCGAGTCAGTTTTGTGTATACCGAGTGACAGTAATAACCGAGTCAGTTATCACCGACGCATTTTGTATTGACCGAGTAAAAGGAGAATTAAATGTTTATAACAGCCGACTGAAATTGATGAGCTAGCAAATGCTTATGATTTCGAGGTAAGATAGAGTGTGTTATGAAGATCAAACGGCTAACAAAATTCAGAGATAATCGAAGAGAAGATATTGAAACGTGTTATTATATTATGAAGAAGAGATCGAAATTGAACAAGTTAATATGGTCGATAATTGAAGATTTTTGTTTACACTGAGTCAGTTATCATTTTGTATTGACCGAGTAAAAGGAGAATTAAATGTTTATAACAGCCAACTGAAATTGATGAGTTGGCAGATGCTTATGATTTTGAGGTAAGATAGAGTTTTTTATGAAGATCAAACAGCTAACAAAATTTAGAGATAATCGAAAGGAAGAGATTGAAACATGTTATTGATACAACTACCGAGGAAGCTTGAATCGACAAAATGAACAATGGAGATTAAGAGGCAAAATCTAATGGATGAGATGAAAACGGTTTACATGTCTATTTAAGAGACATGAGATTCATTGTTGAATTTGCCAGATGAATTGAGACTACAAGAGAATTCGTGTGAAGACATTTTTCATGCACCACTGATCAAACTAGTTACAAACAGAACCAAGCTGGGCTGCAGGTATTACCAAGCATCAGAGAATTATACACCGAGTGAAGTAAGTTGGAGGATATAATGGAGTGAATTGATTATTGATCAGAAGAGTTATATTGAGCTTGGCATAGATCTGAATATTTGCAAATTGAGTTGTATTTGAATCAGATCACTACTGTATCAGTTTAACCATTGTTATAGCTAAATCTCTTAACCGAGTGGACTTAATAGTCTTTTGTAGTTCAATATGACATTCAAGAGATGTTAATTATTTTCTTGTTGACCCCATAGTGAATGTTGGTCAAGGGAGAACTGTTAGTGATAAATCCTCTAACAAGATCACACCTTACAGTGTGTTTTGTAGCCTTTAACATGGTTGGCTCCTAATCAAGCTCAATTCAAAAGAGTGAAATATTTTGGGTTACCGGCCCCTTCCATGTTAAAATCTTTGTGTTATGTGTTATTTGTTGTGATTGGATTGCTATCATACTTTACATATTTCATACTTGATTAATCGATAAATGAATAGAAAGTTAATTTTAATATCTTACCGAGTTGTCAGAAACTAACTAGGGATTTTCTATGGGAGGGAAATATGACAAATGAAAAAAAAATCCACTTATTTCTCTTCAAGACATGGCACACATTCCTGCATTAGGGGGGCAGGAATTCATGATTTATCAAAGAGGAACACAACTTTCGGTGGTAAGCTCATTTGGCAAATGTACAGTAAACCACAATCAACATGGTGTCAGGTAATGCAATAGAAATACCTAGATAACAATGATCCACACAATATTTTCCATGTTGGATCCTCCCAAGGGCTCTGTTATCTGGGATTTCATGATTTCCTCCAGAGACATTGTCCTTGAATACATTTCTTGGGAACTAAATTGTGATGACAAGATTAACTTTTGGAGAGATTCTTAGAATGAACAACCCCGTTAATCACAATGCCAAACATTCAAGAAATTGTATCAACTTCATAATCAACATGGGGAAATCATGTTATTCATTTTATTCATGCAGTCTGTCTATTTTCAAGGAAAGTAATATGGAAAGATCTGGATCAACTTCCTTTAGATAGCCAAGGTAGAGAGTTGTTTCGATCTATTCTTATAGAAAGACAAGCATTTGTATCCAATTGTGAGGATTGATTATTGTGGATACCAAACAAGAATGGTAAATATTCAATCAAAGAAGGATACAAACTTCTACAAAGAGTTGCATCAGAGAAAAGTCCATCTTGAGCCTATCAATTCTGTTGGAATCATGTGGTGTTACCAAAGGCAGGTTGCTTTGTGTGGCTAGCAATTAAGCATAGGATCCTAACAAGTGATCAGTTGGAAAGGTTAAGTATTGCTCCTCCATTCAAGTGCGTATTATGTGATGAAGAATATGAATCAGTTGATCATCTTTTCGTAAGATGTTCCTTTGCGTATCAGTGCTAGATGTTTGTTCTCAGAAAATTAAATTACTTCACTCCATTACAGAATAACATTTGGGATATTTTTCAAGCATGGCCAATCCTTTTCCCCGACGATTTCTTTGTGGGAATCTGGAAATGCACTCCAGCATTAGTAATTTGGGCAATTTGGTGGGAAAGAAACAAGAGGATCTTTATAAAAGAATTCTCATCCCTACACAAGGTGACAGAGGGCATTGAAAAATCGATATCAGAAGTCACTTATGCAAGCCTTAGTAGATGTAAAATCAATCCAGTTATCACTACATGGGACGGATGTATCATTCGTGAATGGAAATCACTATTTATTCCATTAGGAGTTGGACCAATCAGGAGAACACAAACAAAAATAGACAGATCAACAGTGCATTGGCAGCCTCCGCAGTCAGGATTTGTGAAGCTCAACTTTGATGGAGCATCCAAAGGAAACCCAAGCAAATCGGGGTTGGGGGCATGTTTAAGAGATTGTAAAGGTAAAGTGCTTGCAATTACAATGGCACCTTTACCAACAGGAACTAATAATATAGCAGAGGCTCAAGCTTTGCTTTTAGGATTAATTCTTGTAAGGAGAGGGGACTATCAACGAGTCCAAATCGAAGGAGATTCTCAAGTAATAGTTACTGCTTGCATCAAGAGAAACGTTTTCATGGTAACTTCAGTATGTTCTCCAACAAATATGGATCTTAATTGATCAAATTTCTGAATTGACTATATCGCACACATTTAGAGAGGGAAACAAAGTTGTAGACTATCTTTCAAATTTAGGTTGCAATGGCATCACTAACTTTACAACACAACCAACGACACTTATTGAGCAGCACATAGATTTGCAAATGTTAATTAATCATGAGTTAGTGGATTGTCAGAGTTAATTGTAACTAACTGCTCTCAGTCGAAATCATTACCACAACATATGGAGAAGTTAGTGAATTTCATGTCAATTTAATTTCAGCCGCCAAGCTTCAAGAAAAAGGACGTCATCTAGATACGGTTAACTCCCAAACTAGCCGTGTGGTGTATCTCGCATGATGTGAGATCACTACGGAGATTGGATAAGTTCATTATTCACATGGTGTTTAGTCCTTCAAATTTTCTGCACATATCTACAGGAATGTGATAATTATTATACATGCATTGGTACTATGGTGCCCTCCATCAGTTGCACTTATAACAAGCGGGATTGACCTCTCTTTTCATTTCATCCAACAGGTTGTAGTGTTCTCGGATATTCTTCGTCTGAACATGTCGATGCCTTCGGAGTCTTGCGTTAAGTGTGATTCTTGCAATCAATTTCACAGGACCCTGTTGCCCAAATATTACCGAATTTGGATTATGTTGAATGTGGATGAAATTTTTCTGCCCCTGCAAATTGATGAAATCGTAATGGATGCAATGTTCTCTGTTAATTCTCCAACTATTCGTCGGGCTATACGACAAGTAATTGGGGAAGAAGTTTTATCCCCTTCATCTAGACATTTTCTATTTCCGTCAAACGTAGTGTCCATATTCTTTTCGAATGCCATGGATCTATTACAGTCGGTCCTTCTGTTAGAAATCTTGGCGAGAAAGGTTGTCCATCCACAGTTTTGGAATGAAAACAAGCTTACAAAGGCTATGCAACAGTATGATTTATGGTCTGGTAATGCATTAGTTGGTAGTTTGTTTTTGAGGTCTCAATTATTACAGAGGCATGAGTTCATGGTCATGTATGAAGCTCTACAAAAATCGTTTGAGAAGCAAACTCCTCGCTTCATGAAATCTGCTCTACAAGCTACAGCTAGGGCTCTAGGGTATCAGTTAGAAGAAAGAGTGAAGCGTACTAGTTACGCTATTCTGGATATGTTGAGCCTTTCCAATATGGACTATGCTCTACAGAGCTCTGAGGGGCTTTCTACAGGGGTCTCTCTTCGAGCGCATCCTCTGGATCGGGGAGTGAGGCGTGGTTCGCAAAATGTTAATGTTGAAGCTGCCCAGGAACATGAACATGGAATGTCGGCTTTGTCTAGTGAGGCGGCTGCTGGTTCAGGTTGGAATATGCCTCATTCTGGTGCTCAAATTCGTCAATGGAAGCAAGAGGCAACCGTTCAGTCTCCTATTGATTTGGGTTTAGATGGCAGGTCAGGGTGGGAGGCTTCTCCTCACATCCATTCGTCTGTTGGGGGCGCACATTAGCTGATCTGGTGGCAGCACATGGGGAGGAAAGCGCAAAAATGGAGTAAAAAGATGAATATTCAAATTTTTGAGATTTTGAATTATGATCAAACTTTCTTACATTCTGATGATTTTGTATTTTAATTGCTCAAATTTTGTAGCTATGGGAGGAAGGATAATCTCTGAATTGTATGATGGAGCAATTTATCGTCGATATAAATAGTTGTAAATATCAATGATTCTTTCCCGGTTGAGCTTTTTTGATTCAGTTTTATAAAAATAATAATATATTCAGTGGCTCGTCCACTTTTGTCAAAAATATATATATATATTACCAAGTTGATTATTTTGTTGAAGTTTGAAAAGTACATCTGAAAGTTTTGGACATGAATAAAGAGCTTTTTACTAAAAAGGTATTTTCAATAAAATAAATAAAAATGTGAAGTGAAATGCATGATCTTACACTTTGCACATAATATTTATAGTGAGCAAATGGTATGTTTTCAGATGTTTATATATAAACGTGGTTGTGCATCTATTATTTGCGTGCATATACTCTTAGATCATATGCTATGTATGTAACATTACATCTTCTTCATCATCAAATAGATAGGATAGGACATTATGTTCCATGTGCTCATTTGAAAGGGATCCCCATTGTTCAAATGTGGTCTTCTTACATTCAATGGTTTCCTTATCTCCCTTAGGGAAGAGTTGTGAAGGTTTACCATAAGACTAGATGGAGAGGGGGAGGTGACCAATACACATGGCATTTTCAAATTTATACTCCCCCGTACCTTGATCTATGAATTTGGCCTTCATTTTAGACTCAATTTTATTCTCGAGTAAATTTCTCCTTTCCTTTGGTCTAGTTATACATATTTTCCTTATTGTAAGAAGTGGGCTAGACAAGAGTTTCTTATTCAATAGGATGGACATATTCATTCAATGGATTGTAGTTAGATTTCTTACCTTTGAGTCTCTTGCAATACTGGAAGGGTTCAAATCTCTAGGGATTGTTATTTCAGACTGGATCTGTTGTGTATGAGGACTATTTATTCGTGTGTTATGAATTGTGACTTGGATATGCAAGGGCTTATTGTGGTGAGGATCAAGACCTTATAAATATTTGTTATTAAATACCAAGTGTTGTTAGGAAGCTAAATTTCCAATCATTGCTTGGAACTGTAATGGGGAACAGGACTCATTCAACACCACCCCTTCTCCAGACCTTGAAGATGAGCAATTTCCATCAAATTCTAGAAGCCAATTTAGATGAAATGTCATGTCCTCATATTTCTTTTATTGATGTATGATAATAATAAAAAAATAACATATAGTTCCCAAATTCTATTTCTTCATATAAAACATGCAACCTAAGATTATATGAATTCAACACATTAAATTTAGCCTTGCTTCTAGTTCTAATTTGACTTTCTTACTTCCAAAAGGTGTAAGAGAATGTGACTAGTCCATTTGTATTTCACCAATGAGATCTTTGCAAAAAAATCTACTCACAAGCATTCCATAACTAGTTGGGATGTCTACAACTAAGATAGTCAATTTGAGCTTCTTGGCTAAGTGGACAACTAGTAAGACTTGAACATCTCTAATCTAGCCAATGAGAAGGATCTACTTTGAATCCATGGAGGGTAAGTGCACCAAGTTGATGGTCAAAGAAGTGGCCACAACGGGAAAAAAAAACTAAAAATTTTACAAAACTCATGCTGGTTATTTGAAATTCAAAAATTTAGGCTTGGAAAAGCACAACAAAATAGGCAACAAAGACCTTTTCTTGCACAACCAACACAAGAAAACCTTAAAAATGTTGCACATGAGAAATAAAAAACCCTCAAACCACTCCACAAAAACAAAACTCTCAAATTGTTTCTCTTGAACAACCACAACTACCCCAAAACCCTCCACGTCCTCCAACTAAACATGTATAAGCCACACGAGGATCTTGTCAATCAAAACACCACCCAAATTTCTATATTAGTGAATAGGTTGAGATCTTCTATTAATGATCACAACTCATCCCGAGACTCAGCCCTATAAACAATAGCCAATAGTGTGAATGAGGTATCTAGATAAGTTACAAAATGGAGTTCATAGAAGGAGATATGTCATGAATTTTATGTAGGTTGATTGACATATGATGAGGTGAAAAGAAATGGCATTTTATGTAGGTTGATTGACATATGATGAGGTGAAAAGAAAAGGCATACTTAAAGATGACATATGTGCTCTTTTTACCTATCCTAAAACTAGTAACAGTCTACTTATTAATACAGCAGATTTCCTATACATTGGTGAATGCACATTGGGCTGAAAGAAGGTTTTTGGGATAGGTGGTATTTTGTCTTTGACCAACCACCTTGTAACAATTGGGAGGTGCCTCTATATTTTTTGAGAAAGATATATTGTAATTTTGTCTTTGGCTTAAATCTGAATTAATTTTAAAAGCACTATGATGACATTGTATATGCCATACCAATCTTCAAGCAACACCTTTGAAGCATACAAGTGAATTCATTGTGGCAACTTCAGCGAGGTTTCCAATTGATGGCCTCACAGTATGCTGGATTAAATTCTGGCCCAGCCTATTCATTCCGTGGTCTTGATTATTTTGACCTGTACGCTAGTAAACCCCTTTTCTACGAGATCTTTTCAGATCTTTTGTTTTACGAGCCATTAAAATTTATATTATAAGTCCGTTGCTGGTTCAGCCTCAGAAAACAACCACAATTAAAAGTCCTGGAAACTAAAACTATGCGTACTCTATCATTTAAAATAATTGTAGTTCACCAATACAAAAGGGTATTTTTGTCACTCCCTAATCATCCTACCTGCCATATGTTTCTTCGGACATTTTTCACTTTCATGTAAAAAATATAATCGCTTTCAGTAAATGTAAGCCATGAAATTAGACAATATCAACAGTGACATTCAAATTAACACTAAATCAACCAAGTGGTCAGCTGGCCATCTCTTGAAATAACACTTGAATGTTTTACGAGATAAGAGATCAGTCTCGAGATTATTGTTAGAAGCTATCAATGCAATAGAAAAGTTAAAATTCCATAACCAAGTAGCAGAAAATTCAAACTTCCAACCATACCCAATCAACATGAATATGTAAGAACATTAAAGCGCAAGAGTACAGTCATTAGGATATAAATCCCTCCCAAATTTTTATGCCAAAACGTAAAACAGTAAAACTACATCCTTCAAAAAATTCAGCTAAATATTTTTGTTTAAAAATAAATATTCTTTTGGATCCAATATTTTAAAACCAAATATTACACTCTTCTACCCATTTTGTGCCACGTTTAAAATAAAATCAGTGACCTACCCAATATACTAAAACCTATCAGGAGCAGGGAGAATATACTCATCCATGAAGAACCTGTTTGATAGAAAACTATTTCAAAATTCGGTAGGATAACCTTTTTTGGAAAAGGTCAGCCCAAAACTTGTGAAATGCAAAGAAATCAAGTCCAATGTTCTCCATGCATGCAGTGCTTGTGACTACTTTGATCATGAATGAAGCCAGAGAACTGCGCATTCCTATTTTTAATAGCTAATAAAACAAATAGTTCAAATAGAACTAAATAGATTAAAATTTTCAGAAGTACAGCTCAAAACCATTTCAAAATCAAAGCTCTGCAACAATTAACAAATTTATCTGTCCTTTCATGACCAAAATTTGTATCTCTTAAGGGTTATAATTAACAACTAATACCATGAAAATGGATAGAACTATCAAGAAATTGACTGACAAATTTGTATTACACAAATACAATTCATCATCAGGTTGTTACAAGTAGAATCCACTTGTACAAAATGCACACCAAATTAGTGGCTCAATATTTTCTGCAACTCCAAAAGAATCTCAAGCCACGAGAGTGCTGGCAGTTGCCGATTCACTGCAGTCACATAGCATAAGTTATAAATTAGCCAAACAAAAAAAATATTATTACCTACACGGCAAGCATAAATTACAGCACAATAAAAAATAAGAAAAAAAAACTTAACCAATAAAAATTTTCCTTGTACCGAATTAAAGGCATCCATGCTCACTAGAATATATTGCAAGTTTATGATAGTACTTGACTTTAAAGTTAATGAAGAAATTTTTTTCTAAATGATCCTTATATTTATTAACATAAGTTCTAAATAGAAATGCTAAATATCACTAAAGACACAGCTAGTAATGACCAACTCCATTCATTACCAAACAGGTTAAAAGACCAATTTCCACCAATTTCCACCACGCCATTAGTTTCTACATAATCCTATAACTAGTTCCATATGTTTCCCACCATCATCAATGTCACTGTCCTTTACTTCACAAAGCAACAGTTCAGTAACCCTTGTTCCATACATTCACCTTTTAATGTGGATAACAAAAGGCAGGAAAACCAAGCTAGAGCCTCTGATATATATAGACAGAAGTGAAGGGCATTAATCAGTAAAAAGACTATTATTTACACTAATAAAATCTTGTCTGAGTTGAAGAGACAGTGTATGGCCCGAGAGCAAATTTGCTAGAAATGATTACAGATTATTTGTAGGTGAAAGGTATAGGGAACAATTTCTTGCTATGAATGGGATAGCGCATGGGATAGC
The DNA here is from genome assembly GCA_027943335.1 of Chamaecyparis obtusa. Classification (NCBI taxonomy): domain Eukaryota; kingdom Viridiplantae; phylum Streptophyta; class Pinopsida; order Cupressales; family Cupressaceae; genus Chamaecyparis; species Chamaecyparis obtusa. Next base: position 82,134 of record BSBK01003523.1, on the reverse strand, counting down.
GCATGCAGAAGGAATGTCCCCTGATCTACTCATAACTTGCATAGAAAGCCCAGGGACACTCCTACTGCATCATTAATCACGGGGAACATTGACGAGGAACATGCCCCATTGATCATACAGTTAACAATAAAGATTTGCAAACATATACCGAAGCTATATTTCATTATATGCCTAACAAATATAGTTAAAAAAGAACAATAGAATGAGGAATATCTTACTATTTCCAAACAGGTGGCAGCTTCTTGACCCTCTTGTAATATCTTGCCAACCTATGGACTCTACTCTCCACTAAAATCAAACGGAACTTAGAATCCTTATCCTTGCGATTCCTCTCAAGATGCTTCCTTACTGCAACTGCCTTCTTAATCAGATGATATAGATCCTCTGGTATTTCTGGTGCAAGGCCTGAAAGAATCTAGTCTTAGGAAAAATACTATAAAAGTTCATGGTGATAAAAATAGTTTTCTAAGCAAGTCATCAAAAATTAGAATGTCACAATGCATATATAATGTCTAAAGACCAAATTTAGCTACCATGTGCTTTCAGAATTCGCAAGATTTTACTGCCTGTCACACTCTTGACCTGAGCAATCCCATGGGAGTCACGAAGAATTACACCAATTTGTGATGGTGTCAAACCTTTCTTAGCGAACTTGCAGATATTTTCCTCGACCTGAGGAAGAAAAACATTAAGAAAATTATGTGCAGTTGGCATTTATACAAGATAAGTAACAGTTGCACATAACCAGCAATCGTAAGAAGAACATGCAAAGCAAGACAGCATGCAATACAATCTGCAGAGATGATTGGAAAGTCAAGTTAGGTATATAACATCTCCAGAAAATTAGCAATTGCATAAGTTTTGTAAGAATGTTATTAAATGATTAAATAGTAAAAAATATAAATTTGCCTTTAAATTTTAATATAATGGAGCCAATAATATTTAAGTTAAACACAGGAGAAAATACTATATGATGAATGGAGATGTCTGCATAACCCTCCAAGTATCACTGATTATCTAAATAATCAATATCCCGTATGGATATGACAAATGATCAAGAATTATAAAATTGAAATGCCATTGCTTGAAACTTACATCCGGAGCTGAAATCTTCAGCCAACTTGGTGGAGTCCTCTTGTAGGGAAGTGCTGAAGAGGAAATACCTTTTCTGCAAAGCAAATAAACCTATTAAAATCAATGTAACTTACTCTATGCATTGAATTCTCATTACAGGACTAGTATAAAATGTAACTTGATGAGTTATAACTTATAATACTGTCAAAAAATAAATAATGACACAAAAATATAATACAAAATTTTACAAATTGAAACCATTGTACCAAAATCACAACAAAAACAGCACTCGCTAAAAGTGTTTTTACTCACTCATTCACACTAAAAGAAAATACTTTGTGCTTATCTTCAACCCTAACCTATGCAAGTATTTAAAGGCACGTGAACATAGGAAACTGCTAAATGGTATTACCATACAATGGGTATAAAACCATAGGCTGGAACAACATACCCGCCTTCAAAAAAATCATTGACCAAACTAATTGTAGCAGTGTGTACTGTATGTATGGCAAGTAAAACTCGCACAATATACTACATAAAAAGGACTCTCTGGTCCCCAAAATATTAAGCCCAAGCAATTACCAAGAAGTCGCAACCTCGCAATGCTTTTGTTTGGTGCCAATGAAAAATATATATACCTATTATGAGAACAATACAATGAATGCAAGACACAAATTCACATAACAAAAATAAAAGGCAAATAAAAAAAATTATGAACTAAACCGCCACAAATAATAGTTACTTAGGAAATGCATTCAAGGCCCCATTCTTTACGCTTTATCAGATGCAACGGACCAAAGCATTTGAATATCTACATATTCTAAAAACTAAATTGAGAATTGCTTACTCTCACTTCATTCCACTACTTTTGAGGAGCATTGCAGATATGTCTACCAAGAGACAAATAAAACTTAAGATTGTGAAGCGGTTGGGGTATTGGGTGGATTAAAATGAGTGAATGCAGGAAGTTAAAAAACCGATGAGGAAAATGAGGCAGCGTACAACTGTGAGTAGAGAAGACCAATGGTGTAACATCTACTCATTCATCACTTAATAAAATATGTAAATTCATGAGTAATTATAAAGATGATGTAGATCTACTCTAGGAATTAAACATGAATAGTTTTTTCTAAGTATATAAATAAATTTTTATGTCCATTTACCATACTTTGTCATAACTACAAAATGTAAACATTTTACATTAATAGGACAGGCACACACATCATGACACCACACTCAAAAGCTGCAACAAAGGAATAGACAGTATATAGAAGAATGCCAAAACAAAATTTGAGGCCAGGTCACAATTAGGGTCGTACTTGTAACACATGGACCCTGTATAAGTATCTTTTCTCCATAAACAGGACCTCTAACTTACTTGCATTCTATCACTACTATAATGATATTTCCACCATTTTAGATGTAAAGGAATTGGGTCTAAGTAATGTATAGTAACCGATCAGAAAAGGTACAGTTTCACATGACATTGTCATGCCAAACAAAGTTGACTTTATTCTTGAAATTCAGGACAAATGAAAAATGAGAAGTGATTGTCGACTCTTTAGGTTTACAGCCTCAGGAAATATTCAACAACACTTGCAGAACTGCAGGAAAATGATTAAAAGACCAACACATCTGAATGCAACTGATACTGGTCGAATATTTGTTCCTTTGATCTGGGCTGCCTATGCAAGAATGATGAGTTAAACAAAAATTAATGAGACAATTGTTTATTATATTGTGAAATTTGGATTGGGAGATTTATAGCAATTAAAAAACAAATATAAGTTTGATGATAATCCAAGGCAATTGTTTGTAAGAAAATACCCTCTGTTGCCATTAGAATATTATTTAAGGAAGAAAAAGATAAAACCATGCACACAACAAATATGATAACAGGTGGCAACTGGATTTCATTAATGATGATAAGATAAAGGTTTGTTTGTGGTTGAAACCTATGTTACCCCAGGTTTTGAGATGAGGGGACAGAAGGGCCAGTAAACTGGTTTCCACAACAGATTTTTTTTCACCGAGCAGGGGACATCAGTGGGGACACCTATATAAGAAATTGGGTATTTTAAAATAAATAGGAAAATTTTAAATATTTGTATAAAAACAAGGATAAAGAAAGCTTATATACATAAAACCTTAGTTACCGGTGCGCTCGGTCAAGGGGCAGAAGCGGAGGAGGAGGCTTCAGAATGCAGATGTGGATCCACTTGGGAAGCGCACAGGGAGCGTTAAATCTCCTTCTGGATGTGCTTGGATGCACGCACAGGGAGCGTTAAATCTCCCTCTGGATGCACTTGGATGCACAGGGATGCGCATCCAAGTGAATCCACAGGGAGATTTAACACTCCCTGTGCGCTTCCAAGCACATCTGGTATTGCTGATACCTCTCTTTCCAACAGCAAAGCAAAAAATAAAGATAGGCAAGAGCCACAAACTAGATAAAAGCTCAACGCATGAGAGTACTGTATGTCATTTCAAAGCTCAACAGTATGCCATTTCAGAATTCTGGAAATCCATAGTTAGAGGAGATCACATGCAGCACTGCTCATACACCAACCACTAGAAACATGAATATTTGCTAAGCCTCCTATGCTTGTGATTGATATGCAGAAATTCTTCCTTGCTCCGCCACAGTGTCTGTTGGTTATAATGCTGAAACAAATGCAATGCAAACGTCTGGGTGTGTGAATGGCTGGAGCCAGTAAGAAGGCCCAATTTATCAATTATTTGCTTTCAACTATAATCTTTTTCCAAATATTTCAATATAACTTTACACCCGATAATGTTACTCCCCGGTTTTAATTCATAAAGCAAATATACATAACCCTATAAATACAATTTCAAACAAGTAATCTCAAAACACAATATGCTATAGGCAGGTGTATTTACTATTAATTCATTTAAAATAAAATTTGATAAATAATTTTTCTAATATTAATGTCCACTATAACTTTTTTAAATATTTTCGGTAAATTTAAATCATGAAATATCAGATTCTGGACTCAAACCTGCAAGTTCAGTTTTAGATGCAAAAATACTGTTTTTAAATTCTTGTGTCATTTAAAATACATAGATAAAAACTCTAAAAATTTGAATTAATAAAAATTAAAACATCATTAGAAAGAAATAAATGAACGAAAACAATATAAAATTGAAAATAAAGCAAGTGTAAAAATAAAATAATATGAAAGCTGTGGAGCATGGAAACTCCAACACGTAATAAAAAAAATAAGACACGTTTTAACTTAAGGCTAAGTGTAAAACAAGTGCCTCCTGTATTTCATAAGAATTGTAGTTGTGTCACATGTTGATGGACAAGGTTGACAAATTGATATGTTACTATATGCTGCTACAGCACCCCACTTGCCATCCAAACTAAGTAAACTAATTATATATTTAAGATGCCTGTTTGGTATAAGTTAACCACAAAAAAAAACAGTAGGCTTCAAGGATGAAACTATGGAGTGGAAAAAAGGCAAAGCAATGTGTGAAGACAATAAAACAGCCCATGCATTGTGTTGGCTTAGTGTTTGATGGACAACATTGGGAAAGTCATATGTTACTATATGCTGCTACAAAACTGCTCTTGCCATCCAGATTAGTAAAATAATTATACATTTATGATGCATGCATAGTATAAGTTAACTACACCATTAAAGTTTAAAAGAATCGTAATTAGTCTTCAAAAATGGTTTAATGCAGTGAGAAACAAGAAAAGCAATGTGTAAAGACAATAAAACAGCAAATACATTGTGTGAGCTTTGTATTTGCTACATGCAAAATGACATATATTTAGCTACAAATACATGTCCTTTGTCAATTGACAGTAGTTGTCAACTTCAAGTGATTAGATTGAAAATAGTTAATCAACAATCTGATGGAAAAAGCTTAAGAGAACAATGACTTGAATTTTAATTTTCCCAGTCAAGCCTGCATAATTTATGTTTATTGAGAGAAAACACATAAGGATATTTTTTGTGTATTTTTTAGATATTATAATTTTATTTGTTGATTATGTAAAATTAAATTAGAGTCAAATTTCCACCTTATAGTTATCAGAACGAAAACATTTTATGCCAATTGAAAATGTTTTATTCAGTGCTATGGAACTTTTCTACTCCACTGTTATCTTGTTTTCTGAGAATAAAAATAAATGCCAGATAAGAGTGAGGATGGGAAGGAAAATGAATCAACCTATGGAAATTGTTCACGAGGCTGACTACTACAAAACATTGCTTCTATTAACTTGGGGTTAGGATGCTGTGAGACAAAACTGTAGAGGTATTTTCTTCCTACTTTTATTATTGGTTAACCTGTGAAGTGAATAGGTTCATTGATGATTTTCATTTGGACACTTGCCTGCAAGCTCTAAATTATGACTGCATTAATGAGATCTGTATTTATTGCACTTTATGTCTTTGCTACCTACATGAGGACTTCTTTATAATTAGTACATTTATAACTGATGGTGACTGTAATGTTTGTAGGTATGCCTTTGCTGCACATGTCATCATTTGTCTATACCCATTAGTCCAAAAGGGTTTCATTGTGTGAGAGCTCTTGAGAGTCAAAACAAATTACAGATAAGAGTGAGGATGGGAAGGAAAATGAATCAGCCTATGGAAATTGTTCACAAGGCTGACTACTACAAAACATTGCTTCTATTAACTCGGGGTTAGGATGCTGTGAGACAAAACTGTAGAGGTATTTTCTTCCTACTTTTATTATTGGTTAACCTGTGAAGTGAATAGGTTCATTGATGATTTTCATTTGGACACTTGCCTGCAAGCTCTAAATTATGAATGAGATCTGTATTTATTGCACTTTATGTCTTTGCTACCTACATGAGGACTTCTTTATAATTAGTACATTTATAACTGATGGTGACTGTAATGTTTGTAGGTATGCCTTTGCTGCACATGCCATCATTTGTCTATACCCATTAGTCCAAAAGGGTTTCATTGTGTGAGAGCTCTTGAGAGTCAAAACAAATTAACTTACTTGAAATAGAATGTACAGTTTTCACATAGCCATTTCTTTGGTAAGAGATGCAGCATTATCCTATAAGTGCTCTTGCTGTGATTAATATTTGTTGGTGTGAATATTCTTTCCGTTACCCAACTTGTAAAATAATTCACCATTCAGAAATTATCAGCATTGTAAGAAATTTATAAAAAATAGAAACTAAAAAATGCTTTTCTAATCTGAGATTTCATGCTCAAAATTAGTCAATCAACAGCAGCTCTGATGAACTTGGCTAAATCTCAAATGAACCTTACAGGCACTCAACCTGACACCATTTTTGTATTTTCTAAGATCTAAAGATTATTATAGGAAATTGATTTAGATCAAAGAAAATTTCATGGAGAACAAGTCTTCTGTATTAGCAATTTAGTTAGTTTTTGGATTGCTCACCGTACAGGTATCTCCTCAAGATTGGGGTTCACACAAAATAGAGACAAGACCATGAATGTGCTGGGCCCATTCCCAACAATTGAAAAATACTTTCAAAGCAGGTGAATGCATACATCAGCCATTAGGTTAATGCTAGTCAGAAAGAGTTGAAGATCTCAGTTGGTAGGAGCTATCTCAAACAGATCAGAGCAAGCAAGTTAATAAACCTAAAATTTGAGTAATGTATCAGACAAGACATAAACAGAGGATGAATATGAGCTGTGTGGATGGAAGATACAACAACTACCACAAGTTTAATGATAGTTGGAAAATGGTGTTGATCCCAGTCAGTATGGGCTATACAAAGTAAATTAGTATTCAATTTATACTGCAAACTCCAATGTCAAGGCTTAAATTTATTTAGGAAGATGATTTAGCTAATGTCTGTAACATGCAAATTGCTGCTTCAAATGCAATTAAAGAAAAATGTCACCTTTAAAGTTTCAACTAAAGCAAAAACATTTATGCTATCAGAGAATAAATAATCTGTAGGACGAGTGATTAAACAGGACATCCACCCAGAATAATAAAGATGAGTAAGGAATAAAAAGCTGTATTTTTTATATCACAGCTTGATAATAGCTGTGTAGAGTTAATGCAGAAATATCAAGAAAAAATTAATTGCTTGGATTCTTTACAAGTAATTTAGGAATGACTAGGGAAGGTGCAAACAATTCAGATGAGCAGGGCCAGTTGGCGATTGCACTTTGTTTTGACAGGGTAATGGGTACAATTCTAAAAGTCAGTGTCAACTTCCAGTGACTTGCACAGTTAGACAACACTTTACTGATTCGCATTTGTTAATTGATTTTCTCATAACTTGTCATTTCAACCACCATTTTGGATACAATAAAATCAATGTTTTTTCGTATTATCAGGCCTGCTAAGAAAATGTACTAGTTACTTGTTACAGAATTTTGAAAATCCTGATTATTGAAGTACTCCATGGCTATCTATGTAGAGATTTGTACGTAAAGTCACAATCAAGAAAGACCCCAATTTAATATTCAAGCAGTGAACATTTTTAATCCACTTAAATTGTATGTTCAATAAGATGTACAAAATTACACCCTCTAATTTCAAATATGCAGCCACATCTATTCGGTGTACTTTCTCTTTGTCCACCTAGAAAATGTTATATCAAGAAGTCCACCTAGAAAATGTAACCCATAGCATAGCACATTTTCGTGAGCGACAATACTTTCTAGTTTTGATTTAATTCTCAAAAGATCTAATTCAATGAAATGCAAAATCTTTGAAACTTCAGTATGTTCACAGCGTCAAGCATGGTAGATCGAGCGTACCCAGCCAACAAAAAGGGCCGCAACTCCGGGGCGAATTTGAAGGTAGTGGACACCTTATAACTCTAAGCCATGCAACCAATGCAGAAGACTACATCAAGAAAGTAATTTACCAAATAAAAACGGAACGATTTCTTCGCTGATTGTATCACGTTTAGCATATTACAAAGCTACAGGTAAAACGAAAATAAGCAGATATTCCCTTCACACAGAAAAGGGAATAAAGGCAAAAAACAATTCTACCGTTTTCTAAATGAGCAAGTATGAGACATTTCGCAACGCAGCAGTCGAAGAAGTTCTAAAAGAAAAACCAAAACTCCACGATTCACACCGTGAAATGTATGAACAGCACAGCCGACAGATTCCAGACCAAAGCCATGTACGTTGTAAACATTACCGATGTCTGACATAGCTTCAATGCTAACTTGAGAATAATTCATAGTTTAACAAAATGCAAAACCAAGCTAATAAAAACTATGTTTTGACGATTCTTATCTACTGTGTTCTGAAAAATTCCATCTATTTGACGGTGCTGAATCTGCAACATCTTTTACCGAAAAAAAAAGGTGGAAATGGTAAAGAGAGTACCCTCGACTGTGCATACGCCCCATGATGAACGAATGAATGAACGATCGATCTCCCTGCTGACTCGCCCGCCCCTTCTCGTCTTTCCTCTTCAAAACCCTGATTCAAATGGGTATTTCTGAAACACCTAGAAGTCGATATATTTCCACCACATCTAGGGTTTCACCTCAGCCGCTCTCAGCCGTCGATTGCGGTTGTAAATCGACGGTTGAGGTTGTCCGTACATGGGTTTTACAAGCGGGTATAAAATGTTTAGGTTTCTTTTTATGGAGTTCATTCAAACCTAAGGAAGGGCCTCTTGTTTTATACTTTAGAAGGATTTGTAGTTTAGAAAAACAAAAATAACTAGCTTTCTTTTAATTAAAAAGAATAGGACATCAAAATGTTCAATTAATTTTATTTTAAGAAATTATTATTATATTTTTATTTTTAATAAAATAAATATGTTGATAAGTAAGATTTGATAAATATGTTTCTAAACTATATGCAATCTAATCTAGAAATTCAAAAGGAATGAGAATTTTTTTAAAAAAAAATTTTAGACTCCGAAATAGAGTAGCTCCCTATAAAATATGTGAGGTAAACTTTTTTATTAACTCTGATGTCGCATGCCCTCTAAGGCAACTTTTTCATTCACGGTGTACAATAAATACATTGATTAACATATATGCTTTTAGAAAAATTGAACAAAATATCATTACAATTCTTATTAGTACTTGTCGATAGGCTAAGTACTATTGTATCAATTTTTTATCTTAACTAGTGATTAAATTGTTCTACACCAATGAAAATAAATTCTATTTTATATTTTAAGTTAAGTTTTTTCATTTGTAAAATATAGATGCAAATTATTTAACTTTATAATATCTAGAAATTAGTTTTTTAATCATCTCATTGGATGAATGCATTTGAAGTCTTATACACGAACTTCTCGCATTGTTAGAGTTGTGAATATAATACTTTATGAAAGTTTTTTAACCTCCATAATCCATCGTTCTCGCCCTATTTTCCTCCCATATTCTGCCTATATTCTCGGTATTCTCTTTATTTATTAAGCATCGAAATTCTTCTATAAGGGTTTTTTTCCCTTTCATTTTTCCTTTTGCATATTTGTTATTGTAGATCCGTGTTTGCAAGAGATTATTATTTTGTGTTTTCACAAAAAATGGTTATGTTTCTTGTTTTATATATTTTTTTATTATAGATTATAAAATTTTAGAAATTTATATTTAATAATTATATTTTTAATTTCTACAATTATGACTATTGAAATAAATTTTGAAAATAAATATGATTTTTTTATTAATTGAAAAATAAAATAAAATAAAATTCCTCTAGCAAGTATATAATAAAAATTTTAAAACTAAATGACACTAAAATGCTAATTTTATTATAAATTATTTAATATATTACATATTACACTTATTAATAATAATATTATATAAATATAACTATTATAAAATCTTTTTTTTCTATTAACCATAATATATATTAACATGAAAGAGAATTACATCTTGAGCAAGAGTTTTACATCATCATACTTTACAAAAAGTACAGTGTCCCAAATATACGCAGGGAGAACCAAGTATTCACCACCTTACATACTACTATAAGTCTTTAGATTGCCAACATATCAAAAAGAAAGCAGTTAAGCAAGTCTATCTAGGGAACTAGGTCATCCATGGCCTCTGATGATCAGCCCACTTGAGGCACAGGTCTCCATGAAAGATGAGGTTATAGGGATTGGAGAAGAATGCCTCCCATGGAAGCGGAGGTAGAATAGCTACAGGTGGAATGTACACGAATTCTACCCTGGAAGGTTGGATGTCTGAAGGCTGTTGGTCTGGGAACGACCATGCCGATCCACTACTGGTGCTATCCTGCTCTACTACCTCAACTGGCACTTGCTTTGCTACCTCAACTGGCACCTGCTCTACTACCTCAACTAGCACCTGCTCTGCAATCTCAACTGGCACCTGCTCTACTTGTTGAATCTGAACTTCTTCCTCTGTTGAAACTCCTATGGCAATCTGAGCATCTGGCTTCCTTCCCCATTTTTGGACCTATTGGAGCATCTGCCCAATGGTGATATCAAAGTCAAACTCAGTATCAGCTCTGGTGGTCATGTTATACGCAATCTAATCTCTGTCCAAGACCTCCCTAATACCTCGGACTACTCTTAATGCTTTGTGTTCTTTTACTTGCATAACCATGGTGACTTGCGAGGAAACATTAAATATGATGAGCCTCCGCAGAGACTATGTGAGAGATCTATTCCTACTATTGAATACATTATCATTCCTTAATTTCCAAATATGCCATAGTATATGAAAAGAAAGAGAAGCCCATAAATGATTGAGAGCATTGCTCAAACCCATCAAGGAACCGAAAATAACATTAATGATGTGAAAGTTGAGGTCTAAGTTTAAGCCAAATAGGTTCCACAGGCCGGAGGCAAACTGGCATTCAAAAAAGATGTGAGTGATAATCTTTGGAGTAGAGCAGAAGGAGAAGGGGAAAGGTGCACTACAGGGATCCTTAACCAGAAGCCTGTGCAGAAGGAAATGCCACATAAAATAGAGGACTTTAGGTTCTGCAAGGGTATGCCAGAGTCTGGTAAGAATTTTACTCCAAGTGAGGGGGTCAAGACTAAGTTGCCACTTGGAGTTAAGATGGTTAATAATATCTTCTATGGTGGTAAGCAATTTGTATATGGTCTTAACTTTGGTTTGCAGCAGAGGGGTGCCATCCTTCCACTTGACGAGGTCCATCCTGTTCGAGTCCACCGAAGTGTCTTTGGGGAGATTAAGGGAAGAGCAAGCGTCTCTGACAGTGGTGTATGTTCTCTAATGGGAAGAGGGCAGGGCATATCTATTTGCAAGAGTATCCCATGGTATAAGGTTCTCATTCTCAATGATGTCAGATAGATAACTAATGCCCAGTGCATTCCATTTCTTTGCTGAGCATTCCTGCAACTGAGCAAGAAGGCTACTCTCTGATAAGAAGGGTCTAATCTCCTCCCACCCCTTCCAAATGGATTGAAACACCTCGGAACCTACAACTGTGACCCTAAATTTCCTTGCCATGAGGTCAATTAGAGGCAGATTCTTCCATTGCCTAGCCCGGGTAGGGGTGCCTCTGCTGATATTATGCCTCACCAGTATCTTCCAAGGTTCATTGCCTTGTGTTGCTTTGGCTATCCACTTAACAGCAAGTGCATTACCTTTCCATCTAAGGTCTTTCAGTCCAAGTCCTTCTTGATCGGTGGATCTAGTGCACCAATCCCATCTCACTGCATGTGCCTTTTTATTTCCTTTCCCATCTGACCATAAATAGTTATGGATTGCTTTTTGGATGTAATCAATTTGTCCTTGGTTAAAAAGCTAGGCCGAAGAGTAGTATATAGGGTATGCTGCCAAAATATTTTGGCATACTTGAATCCTTCCTGCCAGCGACAGGTATCTGTTGTTCCATTTCTTTAACTTCCCTTCTATCTTGCTCTTCACCCAACTCCACATGTTTTTGAGGTCTAGTTTGACTGAGAAGGGGATACCAAGGTACCTGATTTGGTGGAGAGGGCCTCCCCAAGAAAAGCCAAATTGGTGACACCATTCTGGGGGTAATTCCTCCCAGCCAAGCAGGGTAGACTTAGCTATGGACACTTTGTTGCCTAAGGCAAGACAAAACATGTCCAATTTATCCATGAGGCACTTGAAGTTACCTTCACCCATCTCCACCATGAGGGAGGTGTCATCAACAAATTGGATGTTTATGAGCTCCTCATCATTGGGTAAGCTAATCCCTCTAACTTTAGGGGATATGGAATTATCCCTTAAGATATAATATAGGGAGTCTACTGCAATCACAAACAGGGCTAGGGCCAGGGGACAGCCTTGTCTAATTGATCTGGTTAGGTGGAATGGTTCATATTTCTCTCCATTCACTTCCACCATCATAGTGGCCCCATTCATTAATGTCCAGACCATACTATTAAACTCTTTAGGGAAGCCCAGTGCTTCCAGTATAGTAATAATAAATTGCCATTCTATTTTGTCATAAGCCTTCTCATAGTCTAGTAGAAGCATGCTAACTTGTTGCCTAGAGAATCTTGCCCAATCCATAGCCTCCCAGCAAGTGATGAGATTCTCCAGGATATATCCCCCTTTTACAAAACCGGTTTGAGTGGGATTGACAACCTTGGGAAGGATATCAACCGGTCTTCTAGATAGTACTTTGGCCAAGATCTTATATGACATATTCAATAGGGCAATGGGTCTCCAGTTCTTAATCAAGGTTTTATCCCCTTCCTTGGCGATAAGCTTAACGCACCCGATGTTAATTTTTGTCCCCAGGGAACCATTGTTAATGGCTTCATTGTAAACCACCAAAAGATCTTGGGCGATCCAGTCTATGTTGCGTTTGTAGAACTCAATAGGAAGCCCGTCAGGGCCCGGGGCTTTGTCATTAATCATATGTTTAATGGCTTCAATAATCTCTTCAATAGAGAGTGGTCTACTCAAGATTACTGCATCCTCTTGTTTGAGAGTGGGGGGGATAATAGCTTTAACCCTGTACCTCATTTCTCTCATATCTGAACCAGTGTCCTCTGATGTGAAGAGGTTGGAATAGAAATCTACAAAGGCTTGAAGAATGCTCTCTTGAGATGAGAGAGTATCCCCATTTTGACAAATGCAGCTAATACTACTCTTAGTCTCCTTAGCTTTTAGAAGCTGGAAGAAGAACTTGGATCCTCTGTCTCCATCCTTGATCCAATTGGCCCTGGCCCTAACCTTAGCACCATTAATCTTGTATTGTTGCAACCTCCTGAGTGAGTCTCTAGTCCAAGCTAGCTTACTACTAGCTTCTTCATCTGCATGGAAATTTTGGCTTCTCAATTCTGTTAGGCAAAGCTCCTTCTGCAACTCTGCTTCAGCTCTTCTAGAATCCTTAGCCCGCTTCCTTCCAACCACTTGAAACATTGTTCTCCAACTATTGGTGCATTGATTCCAACACTCAATGGCACTCTGTTGCTTAGTCACTCCATGATTGAACCATCTAATCAAGAGGGTAACATCTCGGGTATCTCCATTCTTCAACATAGAAGTGTTGAGGGCAAAGGAATGTCTACCTCTCCTAGGGGATGGGCAGCTCCCTAATTGAAACAAAGAAGTGACAATAGGATGATGATTCAAGAGGGAATATTGGATCACCTTGATGCTTTCACCCCCGGCCTCCTTCCTGAAACTGAAGAAGTCCTTGTTAGTGTACACCCTATCCAGCCTGCAGTAAATCCTCCTGCTACCTTTTTGGTAGTTAGACCAGGTATGCCAGATACCATTATGATCTTTCTTCTGTCCTGCTAGCGGGTCAAACAATTTAAGCTTACTCGTCATCTTAGACCAGAAAATTTTCTCATTACCTCTCCATTCCACCCTAGAACCTCCTCCCTTATCCTGAGGGGATTCAACCATGTTGAAATCCCCTGCAACCACCCATGGTATATCTTTCAAGCTATACATCCAGTCCCATAATTGAAATTTGTCATAGTGATCATTTGGTGCATATACTGAGCAGATCCCAAATTATGAGTTTCCATCCCTACAACTCACCCAAACAACTCTATTGCATGGGGAGCATCCCCAGTCAAATATTTTGTTGGCCCATCTGGGGTGGATAAGTATAGCACTCCCCCCTTTTCCTCTCAGGTGTTGGGTGAAGATATTCCTAGCTTAAGGCCAAATACATTTTAAAGCTATCTCTAGAGAGAACCCAACTGCTTTAATCTCCTGCAGCAGAAGCAAATCAAATCCTCTATGCATTCTGATGAACCTTTTAACAACATATTTCCTGTCAGGGGATTCAAGACCTCTCACATTCCACGTTGCTAGTTTAAATTCCATGTCCTACCTAGGAGTCTTGTTCCATAGGAGCTTGAAAGCTCTTAAAGCAATTGGGGAGGGTCCTCTTTTGGATCTTCGAGGGTTTAATGTTGGAGGTGTGATTGGGAGGTCTACCTCTCTTCTTCTTGACTAGGGGGGACACTCCAACAACTTGGGGTACTCCCTCTCTAGCTAAGACCTCCAAATTAGACTCCCTAGAAATGGGCTTCCTCCTCTTTTTCTTGGCTTTGAAAATAAACTCCTGGGATTCTTCTTGCACTGCTTCAATTACGACAAGCTCCATCCCTACAACCTCTCCTTCTTCCACTTCATCACTTAATCCACCGGGGGTGTGAGCAGGATGGTCATTGGGGCCAAATAGACCCTTCTCATTAGAGAGTGGCAGGCTTCGGGGGGAAGATTCTAGGGCCGGGGGGGCTGGGATCACTGCAAGAGAGATATTGTTAAGTCTCTCCTCTTTATCATAGGCCTCTTTGATGGCATCAAGGGCACCAGATGGGCAACTCTCCTGGGGACCTTCAAAACTCTATTTGGGAGAATCATCTCCGAGGCCTTTATATGCAAAATTGGGATTCCTCTTCCTGAGTGCTGCAATTTTCTTAATCTTATTAAGAACAATTTGTTGGGCATTGGGTTTACAGTTTTGGAAACCTGAGTCCTTTAGCTTCAGGCCAAAGTCCAGTTTCTCAACAACATGTGGTTCCAGAGCATCTTCAATATTGGGTCCAATGGGGGGCTTACGACCAGAGTCATTATTAAAGGCTTGCTTGAGTGAATCTAGGGATACCGTAAGGGCTTCAGAAGTCTTAGGAATGGGAAATGCAAGGTTATTACCGGGAGAGATTGCAGCACTAGTGTCATTCCTTCCTTTGTTACTCTTGGAATCAAGGTTTCTCCCACCTTTGGTTCTCAGATTAGGGTTCTTTTTCAATAACACAGGACAGTCATGTCTTTGGTGGCCTTCCCTTCTGCAAAGGAAACACGAATTAAGTCATCCTAAAAAGGAGGTAGGGAAAAAATGGGACCAATTATTAAGGTCGAAGTAGATTCCCCCAGGGAGATCAATCCCGAGGTTAATGGTGATCAAAATCTTGGCGTCAGCGCGAGGAAGCAAAACGTCAATTTTGTCAACCCATAGCACAGTGCCGAAGGGTTCCATGGCTTGAGGTATCATATTCCATAGGAAGGGCGGAACACTACATAGGGTAATCCAGCAAGGGCTCGAAAGGGCTAGAACTTCATTATGAGCAACATCGGGCAACCAAGGGAGGGCCCTAAAGTTGGCAGAACCAATTTGCCAGAACTACCTGACAATAATTTCCTTTTGGGAACTAAGGTTCTTGAGGAAGATAAGGAATAGTCCTCTCTGGATCATACGCAAGAAGGAAAAATGATAACCATATTTCTTACCCCAAACATTGTGAAGCCAATCATTAAGGAACGTCCTAGAAGAGAGTTTATTTAGGTCTTGAGCGGCCAAAAAAATAGCAGAGTTTCTAAGCGACTCTTTTTCCTTTTCAATGACTAAAGACACCTGAGCATTCAGTTTGATAACACATACATTAGAAGGCGTAGAACCCTCACCTCTAGTGTCAGCTCTGCCATCTCCTTTCACAGGTTGGTCTCCATCGATCATGAACTTGGCTTTAGGCGGGATAATGATTTCCTCGTTGAGCACTTGCTTGAAAGACTTCCCTTGCACTCCAAAAACCGGTCCAGGTGAATGTGTCGCCATAAAATGAGGGCAAAGGCAAGGTATGGGGGGTGCATTGAATGCTTGTCAATCCGACTGAGGGCCGAGGACGTTAGCGGCCGCCTAGTTGCAGAGCCATCCTTAAACTTTTTTCATAATTTTTAGTCTTGATCTTCCCAACTATTATAAAATCTTAATATTGTACATCATATATATTTCATTATTAAGTATTCAACATATAAAAATAAATTATGATAAATTATAATTATAATTAATTACAAAATTAAAGGCAAGTACTTGGCCACTACATGGCACTTTTTTCTACATAATATATATATTTTAACATATTTATTAGTTCCTCCAGGCCTAGAACTATAGGCATTGTGAGAACTTAACTAGTGGTTAAATATCATAAGTTTAGCCAATCAAATTGTACTGTTTTTTTAATAATATTACATTCTAATTTTTCATAAACTTAAAAATAAAATATTTAACAGAAAAATAAAAATAAATATATTCAAATTATACTGAAAAATTTAACCCTAAATCTAATCTAATCATAACTTTACCAAAAAAAAATTATTATATAATTTAAAACATTATATTCATATCATATTATAATAGATTTAAAGATTATATTATATTTATATTATTATATTATTATTTCATATTTAAAATTATATTTATATTTATTTTATTTTATATTATATTATAATTTATTTATATTTATATATTATTTAATGTTATTTAGATGTAATATTAAATACATATATTAATATTTATATTATTTTATGCTATATTTTTTTATTATTATTGTTAGAGTAAAGTATTAATTTTATTAATTAACTTTACTCCCTTCTTAAGATGTCAACTCTTTTGCTTTAGTTGTTTATATTTAAACACACATGCACGAGTTATTTTAAACTCATGCACTAGTTGTTTTAAATATAAACTTGCATGCATTAGTCTTGTAATAATTTAACTAATTATTACATGCACTAGGATTTGCCTTTCAAGACTTTTGATCTCCTTTATAAGGATGATCCATTGTACATTTAATTTATTCATTATTTGAGGATATTTTCTTCTTCACATTCTAAGTCAAACGCTTGCCCTCTTCGTGTCTCTACTTCATTGTAATAGGTTTTTGTATGCAGGTGATCTTTGGGTTTTGTGGATTTGTATTGCTCAAATCCTACATGGTATCAGAGTCTAATCTGCTATAGCTTGTTCGCATTATAAGGATTCAGATTAGGGCCTTTTTTTTTTTTTTTTGAAATTAGGAGGTCTCTAAATTTTGGTGCACTTTGAGCTCAAACGGACCTCATTGTTGAGCTCGCAGCACCCAAAAACCCCTATTTCAATATAAGGCACGTCCAATTTGGACAACTTTGCATTTTAGGGATTTTTTTGTACCATAAGCTTAATAGGCTTCACGATGCAGAAATTGTACAGATCTGCATGTTTCCTGAGGCAAAATTTGTACAGATTTGTATGCAAAATGAGGCAAAAAAATGGTTTCCTGGCACATAAATCAATACTTTTTTTTATTTTAAAAAAAAAAAATGGCACGCAAATCGATGCAAAAATCTGAAAGCTTGGCACAGATCCCGAGGCATGTATGCGATTTTTTTAAAAAAATCTTTTTGGGCAATGACAGCCATTTGGCCGTCAAATTTAAGCCTGTCATTTGATGACGTCAACATGCATCATCCTCATTTACACTATTTTTGGGCTCTCTAGCACACCAGTTGGTATTTTGCTCATAACTTGAGCATACGGTGTCGAAATAGGGCAAATGAGATATCATCAGAAAGCTGGTTCTAAGCCTGACGCTCTCATGGTGGTTAATCTAGTGTTTTTATCATCTAGCTTGCATTTTTTTTCTATCAAAGTTAGATTCTCTTTCTTGCATTCTGGGGGTGCTAATTTGCTCAAATTAGCTCCATTTTTTGATCTAGAAGAATCACTGGAAAGCTCTTCTCGAGCACCATCCATATTTTTGCCTATTTTCATCAAAAAAATTTCAAGGTACACAAGATTCAAATCTGAAGCTTTTTTGCTCTTCTCTTGATAAAGCATATCATTCTAGGCTTAGGGGTTCGATATTTGAATTATGGGGGGGTGTTATTTTCTTATTTCTATCAGTTAAACCAGATATTTATCAAAATAAAAACCCCTTCTAAAAAATATGGCCAAGACCTATTCTTGTCTAGAACTTCTAACCCCACATAATTATCACACATGGAAAACCCTAATGACACAACTTATTAGTTCAAAAGGGCTCTGGTCTTGTCTAGATGCAGTGCGACCAATATTACAGAGGTCCTTTGAGATCATGCAACATCGAAACAAGATAGATGAGGCTATGGGGTTGATTGCTTTATAGGTATCAGACAGCTTGCAGTTTCATCTTGATGGATGCACTACCCCTCTACAGATGTGGGCTAAATTTGAGACATTATTAGGTACCGTCAATGAGTTCAGAGCACTTCAAATTGAGGTAAAGCTTACCTCTCTTGTACCTGATTCTTTTCCCTCTATTGAGGACTTTTTGATGAAGTTCAAACAACAAAGATCTTTGTTACATGGATGTGGAAAGTGAAAGATTGATAAAGAATGCATTTATCTGATTCTGTCTAAGTTTCGGGGAAACTTTTAGATCTTCTCTTCTACCTTTCATTCTACCATGGATGCTTTGGGACCTACATTCACCATGCCCACTTTTGAGGTGTTCTGTGATCATTTGACTAGAGAGTAGACCAAGCTTACTTAGTTGGACTCTCTAACAGGATCAAAGAACCAAGCATTGGTTGCCCAACCATCTAAAGAAAAGTAGAAGTAGAAGTCGAAGCAGATATTAGATTCCTCTTCTCAGCACTCTACTGGCCCACCATCTTCTTCTAAGAAGGAGAAATAGAAGACTGAGAGACCTACATGTTCCTATTGTCAGAAGGGACCTCATGATGAGTCACATTATTTTTAGAAGAGATTTGATGGCTATGAGAAACAGATTGCAGATTTGCAAGCTCTTCTTTAGAAGAGCACTGTTTCCTCTCCATCCTCTTCTACCTCACAAGGGTCTGCTTTTCAGTCTTCTTCCACATCTTTGACATCTGGATAGGATTTTGGACAGGGTCATGCATTACGGGCATCCATTGCATCCCCTTCACAGGTCCCTTGGATACTGGATTCAGGTACTTCTCACCATATGGCATCTTCTCAAGGGGTCTTCTCTACTGTTGAGGCTTCTCCCATTCCTCATATTCTCATGGGAATAACATTGTCCTGACATTCTACGGGAAAGGTTCAGTAGGCATTCAGGATGGCACATTCAATGATGTATTGTATGTTCCATCTTTGTCTGTAAACCTTCTCTCGATTTATCAAATTACACACAGTGGATCAAGAAAGACAGTTGAGTTCACTGCAGATTCAGTTTTCATTCGGGATAGTGTGATAGGAGGTATTGTTGCTACAAGGATAGTTGATCATTCCACCCATCTCTACACCTTCTCACACTTTGGTCCACCATCTCCATTATCAGAGCACAACTCTCCTCTTTTGAGAGAGCCTCGTGTGGTGTAGTCAGGTCGCTTGAACTTTTGTATTGTTCCTGAGATCACTGCTATGACTGCCACACCACATCCTATTGAGGTCTTTTCTCTTCAGCAGGATTCTTCTTCAGCATTGCCTGACCCTCGAGCTCCATTCATCGAGCCACTAGGTGCACTTATTGAGGATTCTACAGAGGATGTTCATCTCCTCTTTCATGACAGTGTCAGCACACCTGTCACACCACCTCCATTGGGGATTCCCTTTCTGGATCCTCATGTTTTCTCCTTTGAGCATCAGTTAGGCCTTCTAGTTTCACCTCTCATTTAGGGGTTTCCTTGTTTTGTGCCTTTATTTTTCCCGCATTGGAGTTGCATTGGTTCGATCATTTCCACAGGGGTTCCATCATTCTGGGGGGGCTTTGGTGTCTCATCCCTCTCTCATGGGGGGCTGGTTGTACTTATGGTTTTGAGAGAGTCTCTTGAGCGATTTCTTTTTCTGCATTTTTCTATCTCTTTTTGGAGTAGGGTTTTTTTCCTACTGGGTTTTCTCTATTTCTCCATTTTACAGAGATTTGGTTGTGCTAGGTACCTCATCGGGCCATGTTGTCGGGACCCATTTTTTTGCTTTCTACACTGTAGTTTCCTTTGCTTTCTTCTTGCATTGTTTGTAGCTGCATTGTTGCTCATCTTAAGGGGGGGTGTTAGAGTAAAGTATTAATTTTATTAATTAACATTACTCCCTTCTTAAGATATCAACTCTTTTGCTTTAGTTGTTTATATTTAAACACACATGCACGAGTTGTTTTAAACTCATGCACTAGTTGTTTTAAATATAAACTTGCATGCATGCATTAGTCTTGTAATAATTTAACTAATTATTACATGCACTAGGGTTTGCCTTTCAAGGCTTTTGATCTCCTTTATAAGGATGATCCATTGTACATTTAATTCATTCATTATTTGAGGATATTTTCTTCTTCATATTCTGAGTCAAACCCTTGCCCTCTTCTTGTCTCTACTTCATTGTAACAGGTTTTTGTATGCAGGTGATCTTCGGATTTTGTGGATTTGTATTGCTCAAATCCTACAATTATATTATTTCAAATTATATTATATTTATATTAAATCACATTTATTATAACATAATTATATTGATTTGTTCATTATTTTGTGTTGTAATTATATTTATATCAATATTAAACTAATTGTTCTTGTGAATTACTTACAACAAGATTTTCAAAAACTCTAATTTATTTATTAATAAATCATGCTCATATTTTTTACGTAACAAACCTTACAAAGAAGTTCAAATCAATTAACTCTGAATTTGTGACAAAGTTTAAACAACCCTACTAACATTTTGGCACGAACTTCATTGTGTTGTGCCTTATTTTGAGAAAGAAATATATAAAAGATGTTTTCTCAAAACACAAATTTATGATATAAGTAGAACAAGTGTCAAGTAGTGGCAAGTTCTTGCCTATAATTTTTAAGTAATTTAATTTTGAATTTTAATTTAAATTATAATTAATTTTTAAAATATTAGAAAAATAAAAAATAGAATAAAATATGAAAATTATAATGTAATTAATTTTAATTGTTAATGTTAATTATAATTATTTTTTAAAATATTAGAATAATAGAAATAGAATAAATATTAGAATTATAATTATTTTTAATTTCGTTTAGGATATGTTAAATTGATAGTAAAGTGTTTTTTAAGAATATCTACAATGAAATATTAATATCCTATTGTGTACAGTGGAAAGTGCCTTCATAGGGTTAGTTTGTCAATAAATGAAAAAATAACTAAATTAAACCACAAAAATGGTGAGCTATTTAATTGCAAATAAAGACAATGAGCACTCTATGACTCTCTATTTAGATATACTAATGATAAGCTCTCAGCAAGCCTCCATTAGTGATAGCTCTAAAATGAGAAATGATGAAGTTATTTAAGCTAATTAAGTGTATTCTAAAGAAAATTATGCTCAATTTAAGCTTAAAATGCCTTTCTAGCTAAAATTCTCAATAAGTTAGATGCAATTTTCAGATATGTGGATTTATTTCTCTTGATTTTGGTCTTGCTTTTATAGATTTTGGCAAGCATAGGGGGTGGAGTCAATTTGATCACGGTTGCGTTAAGGTTAAGTCCATGGTTCCACCTTTAGGGACAATTTAAATGGTTTGTCCTCAAAGCTCGGGACAATGAGACAAAATGAGGGGTCAAGATGCTCTCACCTTATGTGTGATGGAGATTCGCTTTGAGCTTGATCCATATGTATCCAATCCTTAATTCCCATTGGTTGAGACATTTTCCTCCCCCATGTGGTGGGTGAGGGAAAATAGGGATTCAATAATTGAATTTAATTGATTTGTTTAGCCATGTGCACCCCTTCAATGGGTGTTTTGATTTAAATTGAACTATACAATTAATTAGATTAATTGCACCATTAATTGATTTATCTTGATTTAAATTGATTTAATGGCTTTTGATTTTCAATTATTATTGGATTTTGACTTAATTGCAATTTAATGCATTGATTTTGCCTTGGTTGATCACTTGAATTGATCTTCACCATTTTTAGGTGATTATAAATGCCTCTCTTTGAATCGATGGGCGAAGCGCATTGGTTCAAAGAATGTCATGATGTCCTGATGCAGAGCCACTGATTAACTGATGTCTGATTGGATGTTGATAAAAGATGTAGATACTGATGATAGATTTGATTAATTTTTAATTCATTTGAAGTTCTCGATGCTTGTTTCAATGATGGATCATTGATATGATGTCTAATTTGACCTGATTTGATGTTTTGATGCCACACTTAATAGATGCAAAAAAAATCATGTTGAAAGATTTATGCCTTTGATTTGATTTTAATGATGATGATTCTGATAATCCGAGTGTATGCCCCCTCAAAAATGAAATGAAATTTGATTTTGGTGAAAGATGTTGCATTTTTTATCATTTGCGTTGAATATTTTCAATGATGTGTTAATTTTGATTTCATTTCTGATATTTTTTTAGTGATGCTCTGATGACAAATGCCCCTGATTTGGCTGATTGGATGTTCAATTTGGGTCCTTGGTCATTTTTTGGTCAAAAGTGCCCCTTTTTAGGTCAAAAGGGCTATATAGGGGTAAAAGGTCATTTTTACTATTCATTTTCACCCTTCCTTTTTACTTTTTCCCTCTGACCCCTCTGAGCCCTTTACGATGGTTGTCCCTTACCGAGAGCACAGATTCAAGTGAGGATGATGCTATTAGCGCCTGCCTGGCTATGGACCTCCTGTATGTACCCCTGAAAACTTGCTTTGTCCATTTCAACATTTAATTTCCAAAAAATGGTTTTTTTGAAGAAAAAAACATATTTTATTCCTTTTTTAATTTTAGTTGTGCATCCAAGCAATTTAGCAACGTGTACAAGTTTATTTGAGCACATCTGTGGTTTTTCGCAACACTTTCAATCATTCTTGTTGCATATTCAAACTTGTACCCTAGGTTAAGTTTTTGCCTTTAGGATTTCCCGCATCGCTTTCAAATTGAATTGTGCTTTTAATGATTTTAGTAGCACGTACAAGGGTTTCTTATAGTGCGTACAAGTTTCTGCAGTGCTTACACACTGTTTCAGCATGTACAATTGTTTTTTTTGTGCATTTAAACTTTTTAGTAGCACATTTGAGTTTTACTGCGTACAATCATTTAAATAGCACATACACCCTTTTTGGAAAAAAAAAATTGAACCTTTCAGTTAGTTTTTCTGCTTGTCTAGTTTCGTCGATTGGTCGATTGGCTTGGGTGTTGAGTCTTGTCTGAAACAAGTCATTGGATATCAGTTCTAGTCATTTGATGTTGAATTTTGATTTGTCAATCCTAATTGGTTGATCAATTGTGATGATAAATCTTTCATCCTCTCTGAATAGAATTTAGAAAATTGATAGTGGATTGATTTTATTTTGGTTGGTCGATTGACTTGTGATGATTCAACATGTAATGATTTTGATTTCTAATGTGTTGTAACTTGCTTCCGCAAGCTCACCTTCGAAAGTTGGTCATCTGAGGTTTGTTCTTGTTGCCATTCGAGATGATCGATGACTTGAGCAAGCAGGAGCACTAGCTGATCGATTGTTGCAGCTTATCCTTTTTTCTTTCCCTACCTCGATTCTGCATGAATCAAGGTCTCTTGATAGCTATGGCAGAGTGGTGGCACTCTAATCATAACATGTTTCACTTGTCGATGGCGAGATGACTATCACCCCAGAGGACGTTTACAAATTGCTCAGGATCCCTACTCATGGGGAGATAGTCTATTATGACCAGGTGTATAACGACACTACTTGTGGGGATATTTTTGGTGACCCTACTATCGGGGATGATAGTATTATATGGATGCAGTTCCCTTCCTTTCTTGTACTTCCAGCAATACTTGAAGTTCTGGTTGGCAGTTTCTTGGTTCCTGATCAACGTGGGCATGGATTCGCAGTTGGATGGGGCTGGATCTTAGAGGATTTGATTAAACATCCTTGGAGGTTTGATTGGGGGTCTTGTGTTCTAGCACAACTATATCATGAGCTGCATGATGGTGTATATAGGTGTGGGGCTACTCTCTCTATAGGGGTAGTCCTTTTATAGCTATGGACGTGGGATCATATTCCTATTACTCATCCCATTGCACTATGACGGTGTGATCCTAGTTGGTCATTCACATTTATATATGAGGGTATAGTTGTCCAGGCTCACTTGGGCAAGCTAGACTATTGACGCCATATCATTGATGATCTTGATCAGGCTGTATGGAGGGCGTATCTATGATGCAAGTTGTGGGCTGAGGATGCTCAGAGATTCCTTATATGTGTATGTCAAGATGGATGATAGGGCATACACCCTTGGATATTGAGAGATTTTGTTTCTTCGAGGTGCTTCAGCAATTTGGTCATCCTCAGAGTTTGGCACTTTATGCACATGTACAGGTGGATAGATCCATTTGGGATCCACATATTGATTACAAGACTGCTCGAGATGAGCTACTGGCACTTCCTCACCTAGCCTAGGACATGAGGGACCATATTGTGGATGCAGTCATGACTGATGATTATGCATAGTGGTTCTTACAGAACCCATTTCCTAGATTCACCGATCTGGTTGAGCCAGTACCTGGGATTGATGAGTAGTCAGATGATGATGGTGGTGATGGTGGTAGATGCGGTTGTCAGGGATGACGAGCAGACAAAGCGAGATGAGGCAGTAGAGTTGTCATTCTTGTGGTCATTTCCCCCACTCCTGCTAGAGGTGGAGTACGTATGAGAGGTGGTCGGGTTAGAGTTTGAGGTGGCCCCTTCTGGGCTATACATCAAGTTAGACAAGAAAAATTGGCCAGGTGGGGTCAGCACAAAGTATGGATATTTAGGCTGATTGCACCATAGGTGGTTGCTAATATAGACGCACAGGTTGCATAGATCTTGGTTGATCAGGCACAGGCACCTCTGGCACCTCCTCCTTAGGGT
Source organism: Chamaecyparis obtusa (assembly GCA_027943335.1). Lineage (NCBI taxonomy): Eukaryota > Viridiplantae > Streptophyta > Pinopsida > Cupressales > Cupressaceae > Chamaecyparis > Chamaecyparis obtusa. The sequence goes on along the minus strand of BSBK01003523.1, from coordinate 57,051 downwards.
CCTCCTTCTTCTACATAACTTCCATCTTCTTCTTCTTCTTCTATTCCATCTTCTTCTTGGACTCCTCCTCCATAGGCTCCTCTGGCACAGGCACTAGTGCAGGTTTCTGATGTTTAGTCTTTATGGGCTGAGGTTTCAGAGATTAGGTAGGAGGTCACTCAGCTGAGCACCATGATGTAGACATTTATGGCTGCCATGAGTCAACACGGATTACAAGAGAGCATGAGCCGAGGTCCTAACATAGTTCCTGGCACAAATGGTGTTGGGGGTTCTGGCAGTTGATACATATATTTGAGCCATTTTTGGATGTATATTATGATTTGTACTATCGATACATAGTATATTATTATTCTTTTATCAGATGATGTTCATTTGTGATCGATACTTTCACGTGTATGGACTTTGATTGATATATTGTGATAATACCATGGAAGTTATTTGCTTTGATAGATTTACTTTATGTGATGTCATCATGTGTTGGACTTTCTTTTCAAGTGCTTTATGATATGTTGTTCTATATGTTTTTATCTCTATATGCTATGTTTTTATGCTTTTTAGATGCAGTTTATGATATGAATGCACATGTTATGCCTAATTATGCAAATGAACGTCTTATTTATGACAAAGATTAGATGGATACATTGATTACATGGTTTAATGCTTAATGATTTAATGATTAATGCTATGCGATGATGTTTATGGATGCAGATGGAGGCATTTTATGATTTTATGGATGATGTAATGCAATGTAATGAACTATATGGGTAATGAAATGTAAATGCAATTAATGAACGTTTATGCACTTATATGATTTTAATGATTTATGTATGTATTTAATGATACATAGATGAAATTAATGATAGATGGATGCAAAGTGTTTTAATGATTAACAATATCACCTAATAACATGATGATTAATGATGAATGATGGATTTAATGCAATTAGATGACCTAATGCGATACACTTATATGTTTGAATGTAATTCAATTTCTAAATGTAATAAACCTTAAATGAATGCAATGACCTAATGATGTGAAGTGAATGAACTTAAAGAAATGCAATGATATAATAATACAATCTAATGCAATGATAACCTTATGATGTAAATGCAATCTAATGCAATGTTAAAATGGTGATCAATGTAACTAAGATGATGAAATTTATAATAAATGTAAACCAATGCAATGATATTTAAAATTAATGCACTTTACATGATAACCTATAATGAATGCAAATTATATGATGACATAAAATGAATGCACCTTAATCTAAATTTGATTTTGATTTTTTGATTTCCAACACATTCTATCACATAAGGTATTGATGAACTTTTCAATTTTAGTTTACTCCACCCCCTCTTTTTCTTTTTCCAAATCAGTTTTTGAGCTAAGAAAGCAATCAACTTAAATGCATTTAATCTAATATGGATGCAGCTAGCTGTCACTATTCACAATTTAGGAGCTTATTCTCATCATTGCGCAATTTTGAGACCTAAAATTGGTACAGTCATCATTGATTCAACCATGATGATATGAATACCTTTTCCCTTTCCATGTTGCATTCCTAATCTTGATACAATTGTCACTGATTGAATTCAATCATGAAAGTATGAATAACACTTTCGTTAGATTTAATGTTGCAAGTGGATTTTGGTATTATGATATTGAACATCAAAATATCCAAGGTATCCTTTTGCGTAAACAAACAAAGATCTCATTTTTTCCATATGTACATGTCCTCGATGATTCTTTGATGATCATGTCCTTAGACAAATGATACATATTTTAAGACCTTGATCTTAAGACACTCATTCAGAAACCAATAAAATATCATGCTTTCATCATTACTTATCTAGTTCAAGACTTAATCGATTCGCTAGAAAGACATGATTTCATAAATCAAGTAATCACTTAGAAAAAAATTGCCATGTTTTTCAAACCCATATTTCAAGTATAGTTCCATCCATTTCATATTTTTAATCCTGATAAAGGGAAGGTCTTTGTGAGATCTTGGATCAAAAGTTGGCATTGTTTGATTTGAAGTTTTGATTGTTTAAGTGTTTCACTTGTGTTTTGATGAATTGATTTGTGTCAAATGATATTTGATTTGATGAATCCCTCTTATTTTTAAGATAGATTTTCCCCCAGTTTGATGTCATTGCATTGTTAGACTTGGACACTTTTCAGCCCTATGACGAAAGATTTAGGTATTCGCAAATGCAATTATGGGGTTTTATTATGCAATATATACAAATGTTGGTGAATGCAATATCTACAAGGATGATGACTAGGCATGAGACTTGACTTGACTTTCAATGGTGCTTGTTTACTAGGTTTTCACCAATTGAATTGATTTTCTCTTTTTTCTCTTTTCAAGCTTTTCTCCTTTTTTGCTACCAAGGCGCCTATTTGCTAGGTTTTCACCAAGGCACTTTTTATCTTTTTTCCTTTTTTTGTATTTTTCTCTTTTTCATATTTTTATTTTTTTGGGTATTTATCATCAAGGCACCTATTTGCTAGGTTTTCACCAAGACAACATATTTTTTAGGAACATTTCTGAATGTTTTTGGATTTCTTCATGCTCAATTTTCCATTATTTTTTATCTTTTCTTCTTTACTATTTTTCAATATTTTTGAATTTTTTCAAGATCACTTTTGACTATATATAATAAATAGGATGCTTCCTCATCTGATTTTATAATACTCTTTCTCTCTATACCCTTTTGTCTGCTTCATGTGTAAAACCTTTTCAGGTGTATACTATTAATGGGTTCTTGCAACTCTTCTTCATCATAATCAACTAGTTTATATGTTCTCATTCCAAAAGAAGAAGTAATCACAAAAGGTCCTAACTAGTTTGCTTTCAATTTCTCTTTCTTCTCTCTTTCTGCTTGATTTTTAGGGTTTTCTCGCAACACTAGATCACATATTTGGAATGTCCTTGGTTTGATGTACTTATTATAATTCCTTGACATTTGATTTTGATACACTTTTAGATGTTCAAATTCATGTTGTTGTCTTTCATCTAGCAACTCTAATTATTGCAGTCTACCAACCCTATAGTCTTCCTCACTTAGCAATCCATGTAGTGAAACTCTTAAGGATGGGATTTCTATCTCCAAAGGCAAAACTGCTTCAGCTCCATAGACTAATGAGAATGGTGTAGCTCCGGTTGGTGTTCTGATACTTTTCCTATATGCCCATAGAGTAGGGTTTATTTGATTATACCAATCTCTACCTAAATTGTCCATTGTGCTCTTCAATATTTTTAAGATGTTCTTAGTTGTAGCCTTCACTTGTCCATTACCTTCCGGGTAATATATTGAAGATGAATGATGTACCACATGGAATTTTGCACATAATTCTTTCAAGTCCTTGTTCTTGAAATGTTTAGCATTATCAGTTATGATGGCTTGTGGGACACCATACCTATAAATTATGTGGTTCAATATGAACATGGAAATTTGCTTTCCTATGGTAGTGGATAATGGCACAACTTCTACCCATTTGGTAAAGTATTCAGTTGTCATAATAATGAACTTATGACCATTTGATGATGGCAGGTAAATCATCCCTATCAAATCCAACCCCCATTGATAAAAGGGCCAAGGTATAGTCATCAAATGCAGTTCTTGAGCTAGCACGTGAATCGGGTTCCCATGGTATTGATATTTCTAACAAGTCTTCACGAAGTGACATGTATCTTTTTCCATAGAAGGCCAATAATATCCTAACCTAAGAAGTTTCTTTGCTAAGGTTAACCCATTCGAATATGACCCACAAATTCCTTCGTGGATTTCTTGTAGGGCTAAAATTTGTTCCTCCTTATCTAAACACCTTAAAATCATTTCATCTAGACTTTTACAGTAAAATGTGTTGGATACAAGGGTGTAACGAGAGGCTCGTCTTATGAATTTTCTCTTTTGGTTTCAAGTTTGGTCCATGGGTAAAGTTTGGTCTTTTAGGTATGTATAAATGGATCTATACCAAGGTGATTCATCTCCCACTAATAGGCAAATGGTGTGGGGATGGGAAGGGTCAAATACGGGTTCTCCCACTTCTTCTACCAATAACTCATATCTTGTGCTTTGGTCCAACATTTAGAGAAGTCAAGCTAATGTAGCCATAGCATATGCTTCTTTGTTCTTGTCCTTTGGCACTTGTTCAAATGTGATTAATGTGAAGTACTTATTGAGATCTTCTATCATGTTTTTATAGGGTATTAAATTATCATCTTTGGTTTGATACTCATCATTTATTTGATTAATGACCAATTGAGAATCTTCATATATCTGCAATTTTGTCACCTTCCATTCCAAGGCCAATTCGATGCTGATGACTAGTGTGTGCTATAATTGTGTCACACTTCTATGAATCATTACATTCAAGAACACTCAAGAATGAGGTCTCAAAAATTGACCATAGCTCCCTAGGCATGGAGTGCAAGGGTTTTAAGAATGCTCTCAGCTAGAGCTATTAAGCCAATAACCTTGCTAGTAAACCATGCAATGGGAGATTCAAATGAAGACAAGGGAAAGAATGCCAATATCCTCAAGAATCAAATGAAAATGAAAATGCAATGCTATGCTAGAAATGGAAATACAAGCTAAGCTATGAAAATGAAAGATGCAAGTATTACAAAGCCTCCTAGTTAAGCTAGATGAATTAATATAAAACATAAAGGAAACTAAGCTAAGTATGAAGCTAGGAATGCCATGACAATGCAAGAAATGAAACTATGATAACATGTAGATGCAAAAGCCAAGAATGCTCCAAATCTCCAAAAGCTCCAAAGCGACCTAGAAAACCTGCAGCATAACATTAGCATAAAAAGTTGAGGATTTAGAATGAAGAAGAGAGCTCTCCTTTTAAAGGAAATGAGAAGGAATGGACCATGGAGATTAAGAGGCAAAAGATTTAATCAACAGTGGACCTTAAAAGAGGAGCAATCCATGTGCACAAATATCCTCCAATGGGAAAATAAGAGTTGACTTTTGTGTCCATATGAGACAAAAAGTGTTTTTTCCCTTTTTATAAAATAAGAATAATGCTTTATTTGTGCAACTTAAGATAAGAGGAAAAGGGGGGGCTTTTTATTTATTAAAAGGGGAGGAAATATTCCTTTTAAATAAATAAAGACTTAGGATAAAATGGTTAGCCCATAGAAAATAATCGAATAAATGACAGAACTAGGATTTGATCAAGAATAAGCAATTAATGATTTAGCAAAAGGGGCTAATAGTCTAGATGACCATTTTTAGGTGTATACAACTAGTGCCTCATGCTCAACTATATTATTTGTACATGGAAATAGTAGCTTGTATGATTTAGGGATCATTGATCCTTGAGGAGTAATTAATAATATTCCTAATCCTGATCCATGTTGGGTATAAGAGCCACTAAAGTATAATTTCCATGTTTTTGCTTCAACATTGATTATCTCTGAATTTGGAAATTCTACCTGAATCAAATGTTCATCTTCTAACAGTGCCTCTGCTAGTTGGTATGCTATCACTTGGCCTTTGATTTCCTTTTTATCCACATATTCTATATCAAAATCTCTCAACACCATGACCCATTTGGCCAATCTTCCTGTCAAGACCGTTTTGCTTAGGAGGTACTTTAATGGATCAATTTTTTATATGAGTATGATCTTGTAAGATAGCATATAATTTTTAGAGTAATAAAGTGTTTACTCATTAATTAAATCATGTTTGATTTAATTACTAAGTCACTTATTACCTCTTTCTACTTAAGCTAAACTTTAGGCATATAATAATTAATTTTTTTATTAATTATTATTGTGCAACCTAAGTCTTAGCCTTTTAGGGTTTTCGATCTCCTTTTATAATGATTGATCTCCTTTGTATTCATAATAGATTATTCATTATTGAATTTCAACTTTTATTTTTGCACATCAAGAATGTCTCATCTTTCATGGATCCATGCGTTCATGCCTCTCTAGCTTCTTGCTTCTCTCTCTTTCTGTGACAAGTGTTTGCATGCAGGTGTTCTTGGGAGTTGTGGGTTGTTTACTCATCAACTCCAATAATAATGTCATAGTTTTGGGGAAGCAAAAAATACCACCAAACATGCTCTTTCTATAAAGGTGTATTTCAACTCATATTTTACCAAAGTTCTACTTATGTAATAGATGGATTTTTCTTTTCCATTTTCATCCTCTTGAGCCAAGAGTGCCCCTAAGGCATGTCCTGTTGTTGAAATGTACAAAATCAAGGGTTTTCCTTTGATTGGTGGCATCAAATTAGATGGATTCATTAGGTAATTTTTAACTAATGTGAATGCTTCTTCACACTTCTCATCCCATCGAAATACTATGTCCTTGTGAAGGAGTTGAGTAAAAGAATGACATTTCTTCGCCAGTTGTGATATGAACCTTCTGATTGATTGAATCCTCCCTTGGAGTGATCTCATTTGGATTATATTTTTAGGTGCCCCCATTTCCATTATTTATTTTACTTTTGTGGGGTCTACCTCTATTCCTTTAGCCGAAACTATGTATCCTAGCACTTTTCCTGATTGTACCCCAAATGCACATTTCTTGGGATTGAGTCTTACTTTGAATTGCTCCAACCTTATGAATATCTTTTGCAAAATAGGTAGATGTTATTCCCTTGAATGAGATTTTTCAAGTATGTCATCCACATAATCCTCTAGGAATTTATGCATCATATCATGAAATATAGTAGTCATGGCTCGTTGGTATGTTGCTCCTGCATTTTTAAGACCGAAGGGAATAAAATTCCAACAAAATGTCCCCCATGCACATGTGAATGTTGTTTTATGTTGATCTTTAGGTGCTATTTTAATCTGATTGTAGCCACTAAATCCATCTATGAGAGAGAACATTGAGTGACCCGCTATTAAATCCATTATGGCATCTATACTTGGTAATGGAAAATCATCCTTCGGACATGCGAGGTTGAGATCTCTGAAGTTTGTACAAATTCTAATAGACTTGTCTACTTTTGAAATAGGCACAATGTTTGATATCCATTTATCATAGTTGATGGCTCTTATGAATCCCACTTTTAGTAACTTTTCCAATTCCACTTTGACTAGAAGTGCTATGTGTGGGTGCATTTTCCTCAATTTCTATTTAATTGGTCTAACTCTTTCTTTGATGTTTAAATGATGCATTATCAAGTTTGGATCTAGTCCTGACATATCATCACATGGCCATGCAAAATTTATTTGTCTTTCCTTGAAGAATTTTATGAAATCCTCTTTTTCTTCACTTGATGAGGATGTTGCTAGGTGTATAATCCTTTGTTCTGACTCTACCCAATGTTGACTTTCTTCATTGGTTATATAAAAATAGGTGACCTTTCCTCATAGTGTTCAGGCAAATTATCCAACCTCTCTTCCTTAGGTGCCTCTATTGGGTTTTCACCTTTGAAAACATTCTTTATTTCTTTCTCTTTTTTATCTAATGCTGCCACGTTGTGGTTTTCAACATTAGATTCTTTCATTTTTTTAAATTGTTTTTTCACTTTTATCTGAACTGAGAGATTGGATACTTCCCTTCACCACTTCTTCTTGATATTCATTGGTAGAAGAAGGTTCAACCACATTTAGGTATTGGGACACCGATTTGTCATTCAAGAATTTGGGAAGGATAGTAGGTTCAATGGAATCCCATTCGATGAGTTCTAGATAGACAAGGGATAAGGGATCAATGTTTTGGTTTGGCTCAATAGGATTTAAGGACATGACCTAATTGGAAAGTTTAAACATTATATCTCTTAAATCTATAACATGTGCCTCTTCTAGGTGTTCTAGAGAATTCGAGTCAAAACCCTCCTCACTTGAATCCTCTCGGGTTTCTAATGGGTAAAAATATCTTGGATTAAACCTATCACTAGATCCTTCTATAGTAGGTATCCATGATGGAACATAAGGGTCTCCTACCCATTGAGTTTCTCTGGCTTCTTGATTTGGCATATTTTCTAGAACCTTTTTATTAGAACTTGATGCTTGATTATGATTCAATCCTGAAGCTATTTCTTGTTCTCTTCCTTTGTTGGGAGGATAAGCATAAATTACATCCACCTCTTTATCTTGGCAAGAATCACTTGACAATGAGTCCAACTCCCAATTGTTTGAATCTTCATCGCTTTGTGAACCTAGTTGCAGAATTTGGTCATAAATCATGGGGTGTCTCTTTCGAGTGTACCCTTGTTCAAGATAACCCAATTCAGATTTTTCCTTGCTATCCCTCCAAGACATTTCAATGGGCTCAATTAACCCTTTATTTCTTGTACCCAAAGGTCCTTGTCCTTTATATCCCATTTTTTGCAAAATTTTAAAACCTTTGCCATATTGATGAGTAGGAATACTAATATTTTGAATTCGTTTCTCATGGGCACTTGAATCATCATCTTTATATAGCCATTTTAATATTTCATTATCCTCTTCATCCATAGAGGAAGTACTAGCCCTTATAAAGTGGTCATTGTATTTATGGGGTGTATGTAGGCTAGAGGGTTTTCCATGGGACTTCAGAGATAAGGGTAGATCCATCATAGATAAAGAGTATTCACTCACACCTTTTTGTTTGATTTTGCATTGTTTCTCGAAACTCTTCATCATGCTATCCATTTTTTGATAATGGGTTTCCTTGGTGTGTAATTGGATAGATTTTGTTTGGTCTTCTTTTTCTTCATGAGTACCTTCCTCACTAACTTTCTCCTTTCCCTTAGTCGATGTAGCTAAGTTAGTGGGAATTTGATGATTTTCAACAATAACATCTTCTTTCTCTACCTTTTCTTTCCCTTTTAAGGATGGAAGATCCTTTGAGCTTTATCCTTGTTCTATCCTTATTGACATAGATCCTTGTGCATTATGGGGGACCAATGAATCAGTTATAGGTTTAAGGTTATTAAAATATTGGAATGGATTCAAATCTCCACTTACCATGACTTCTTGTCCCATAAAAGGAAATTTTAAGCATTAATGGTACGTCTGGGGTACAGCTTGCATTTTGTGTATTCATGTCCTTTCTAATAAGATATTATAGGTTAATTACAGATCTAGGACTTGACAAATGGTTTCTTTTTGTATTGGGCCAACTCGAATGGGGGAGCACTATTATTCCTTTGGAAGCTCTTTCTTCATCATCGTAAGCTTTAATAGTTATTTTTCTCTTAGGGTCAATAGCTTCCTCAGAATATCCTAAGACTTTAACATAGTTTAATGTGTATATGTTTAGGCCAACTCCTCCATCAATGAGGACTCTCTTAACCCTATGCTTATGGATTAACACCTCAATATACAATGGCAAGTTTTGTGGATGATTCAAGAACATATCATCTTGCTCAAAAAAGGATAAACAATGGGGTGCAACAAGGTGTCCTACCATATTTTGGAACTTTTCTGCATCCAAATTCAAAGGTACATTGGTTTCAACAAGGGCCTTTTCCAAAATCTCCTTGTGAGTAGGTAAAAGTTTGAGTAACTCTAAAATGGAAATTTGTGCAGGGTTTCTTTGAAGTTGATCTACCAAATTGTATTGTTTTGAAGAAGGGGATGTTTGATTAGGTAGGATGATTCTAGGGGCACCTCTTGATAAAGTGATTTTTGATGCTTGCCCCCTAGTCACAACATTAGATGTTGCTTCCTTTTGTTTTTCCTTTACCACAATCACATTGATTATATTCTCGCAACCACTTAAGGAATTTATGGTATTATCATAAGTATGGAAAAAATTTACATTTTCATTACCCCTCTTGTTATTGTGGTTAGCATTTGATGTCTCCCCCTTTTCATGATTTAAGAAAGTGTTCTTGAAAGCTGTGTGATCCTCATTATTTTGAGGTCCTTCCACCTTTATGGTACCATCATCAATTAAGTCTTGGACTAAATGTTTTAGCTTCATGCATTTGTTAGTCTTATGTCCTTTGTTATGATGATATTCATAATGATGTGAGTCATTCCACCATGTTATTTTGTTGGCCACAAGAGTTCTCAAATCATTTTCCAATGGTTCACCTAGGAATGTGAATTTCCTTCTTTGGAATGCGGGAAAGAAAGGTTTAGGCTTATTGATATTTGAATTGTTGTAAGGGTTGTTGTTGTTCTGATTGTTGTTACTATTAGAATAAGTTTTGGTCATTTGATTAACATTATATGTTTGATTTGACCCACTTGATAAATTGAAAGGAGTAGCCTTTAAGCTGGGTGCTTCCACAACTCCATCATTTACAAGATTCTTATTGGTGTTTTTCAACCATAATCTTGGTTTATCATTGTTGTTATTAGCTCCTTTGTTATTACTATAATTATTTAAGTTATGGTTTTTGTTAGTGTTAGTATAGCCTTTATTGTCGTTGAATAATTTAATTTCACCTCTTTTTACCAACACTTCTTCAATTTTTATCCCATTTTCGATAATATTTTAAATTGTAGGGGGACATTGAAGTTGGAGTCTATAGTTCATCTCCATGTTTAGGTTATTCATTAAGATCTCCATATTTTATTTTTCACGTATACTTCATGGGTATTGTGCAAAAATTATTCTCCATCTTTGGAGAAACCCTAGAAAAGATTCACCATCTCTTTGTTTTGTATCGCATAAATTGAGCATGGTGATCTCATGGTTTATGTTATAGGAATAATGAGTCATGAATTTAGAAGCTATTTCTTCAAACATTTTGATTCCTTGGGGCAATTTGGAAAACCATTCAATGGCTTGGCCTCCTAAGCTTCTCAGAAATAACCTCATTAAATAGGTAGTATTGTGCACAAATTCTATACTTAAGGCACAAAATTCTCTTAGATGGTCTTGAGGTTCTAATTTACCCATGTATTTATCATATTTAGGAAAGACCACATTAAGCGGGAAAGGTGCCATAACCAAACTCCTATCAAATGGAAATGGGCATAAAGCCTCGATAGAATAAAGGGCTTTGGTTTGACCGCTTTCTTCATAATATCAATTTGTGCTTGAAATGTTTTGAGTTTTTTATTCATAGCACCTAAAGGATTTTCCTCTTCCTCATCTTTCTTAAGTGTTGCAATATCATAATCATGAGGAAGTTTGACCCCTGATTGGGCTAAGTTAAGGAAACATCTTTCATTATTTCTCTCTAAAAGTTTCTCCATGATTTCAAGGAATTTAGGATCTTGGGCCGCCCTATCGACTCTTTCTTTGGTTGTCTCTTTTGGCCCTTGGTCCATTTGGTTAGTGGTTCCTTGGTTTTTTGTGCCTTGTTCCTCATTGTTTCCCCCATGAAGATAGTCATAATCATGTTTCGATCCATTGGATTGACTCTTTCTTCAAATAGGTTTGGGAGACTATCCTCTTGTTCTTAAGTTTCAATGAAAGGAGTTTGAAATATGAATTCGGGGACCTCTTGTGTTGTGAAAGTGTCATCTTCTTGTAAGGATAGTTTTAATTTGTGTAATCATGTGAAAACCAACATCAACAAAGGTTTGAATCAAAATTGTTTTCCCCCAAACTTGGTGATTGTTCTTTTTAAGAAGATATTAAAATATAATATGATTCTTCAAATGGATGTTGCTCACTTGTTATATGTATATTTAAACAAAGAAAACACAAGTACACTTGTCTTTTTAACCCTCTACACACAAAGTATTTGAATCTTCGAATGTTATCACGGGTTTTCATTAATAAGTAACTCCAAGCAATCTACCTAGTTATCAAATCGAGTGGTAAGCATGTCTTTAACAAGGAACTATAGGCTTTCTAAGTTAACAAGGTACTATTAAAGATTCTGTTCAAAAGAGATATCAAGTTTCATCCCCAAAAAATAAGGGGCTTCCCACCACCGGTATGTCAAAGTTTTGCGCAATCCCGAAGGACTACTCGAGGAAGTTCGATACTTAATATCCTTTTTGTCATTCACCCCATTAAGGATGAATGCATTTTATTTTATACTGGGTTGGATTATTGCAACAAAGGCAATTGTATCCCACTTTGGGTTGTCCCTCTCATTGGCCTTGTTAAGGCAATTTCTCAGGAGGTGAGCCCACCATAATTCTAGCATATTCATATAGAGTGAAAAATGAAATGAAGAGATAGGTTTGGGAGTTTGATTCACCAAAAAGGTGAAGAGAAAATCCCTACTATTCTTTCACTCCTAAGCATAATTAACAATGTTTAATTTAACCAAATCTACTAACTAGTAGGAATCAAGTATTTCTACTTTCTTTCATAAACAAGGGGTTTTAAAATTTAGTGCTTATTCATTCCCTAGCCTTTCTTTTAATCAAGAAACTTGGTAATTTTGGTATTTTGATTCGCTTGAAAAGTGAAGAGCATAGGCCTATTACCAAATTTCTCAAACAATAATAGGTTGTGTAATTACTAGATTCAAAGTGAAAATGACACAATTTAAGCAAAAATTCACCAAAGTTTAGAGGCATACCTTATTTTGAAGCTAGCTAAGGCTAGGGGCATTTTTAATTGATATTTTCATGTTTTTAACTCACCCAGTGGTGATTGTTCTAGCTCCTTTACCTCTTCTTTGAAATAGTTAGTCAACACAACCAAGAAAAATGAAGAAAAACAAGCAAAAATGGAATCTAAGCCTTAGTTTTCAATTTTAAATAAAAATGATCAAGGCATAAAAATCCAATTCAAGGAAACTAACTTTCATTTATAAGCATTGACAACTTGTAAATAATATTCATATTCCTTACCTTCTTGCTTGGAATCCTGTAAAACACGATTTATATGTGCTATGTTCTCCTTGTTGATCCTCCTTGCTATTGCTTTATCCTCACTGTTATTTTTGCTCTCTGGATTTTTTACCTTTTTATGACTTGCCATCAGAAAAATACAGGAAATTCATTCCCGATAGTCAGATTTATCAATTTCCAAAAATAATCAAAAGCGTTGCATAAATGATTAAATGCATTTTTTAAAGCCTAGAATGCGTTGCAGAAAATATCAAATGCATAGAAACAAAAATTGAATGTGTTGTTTAATTAGGCAAATGTGCTTAAAGGAAACTTGGAATGCGTTGCAATATGGATTGAATGCACTCCAGAGTAAGGGTGAATGCGCTGAAAGAAATAAAGACATAAGATAAAAGTTATTGGATGTGCTGCTTCTCCGTGCAAAGGCACAACTATTTATCTTAAATGTGTTGTTTCAGGCATTGGATGCCCTATAGAACTACTTAGATATGCTGCAGGCAGTCTTAAATGCATTGCTTTACCTGCAAAATAGAGTAAAAAATAAGAAAATGATAGAAATCTAACAAATTCTCCTAAATTTAAATGATTGAAGCCTAATGCCCCATGGTGGGTGCCATTTTGTGTATTGTGGAAAGTACCTTCATAGGGTTAGTTCGTCAATAAATGAACAAATAACTAAATTAAACCATAAAAATAGTGAGCTATTTAATTACAAATAAAGACAATGAGCACTCTATGGCTCTCTATTTAGATATGCTAATGATAAGCTATCAACAAGCCTCCATTAGTGACAACTCTAAAATGAGAAATGATGAAGTTATTTAAGCTAATTAAGTGTATTCCAAATAAAACTATGCTCAATTTAAGCTTAAAATGTCTTTCTTGCTGAAATTCTCAATAAGTTTGATGCAATTCTTGGATTTGTGGATTTATTTCTCCTAATTTTGGTCTTGCTTTTATAGATCATGGTTGTGTTAAGGTAAACTCCATGGTTCCACCTTTAGGGAAAATTTAAATGGTTTGTCCTCAAAGCTTGGGACAAAGAGACAAAATGAGTGGTCAAGATGCTCTCACCTTATGTGTGATGGAGATTTGTTTTGAGCTTGACCCATGTGAGTCCAATCCTTAATTCTCATTGGTTGAGACATTTTCCTCCCATGTGGTGCGTGAGGAAAAATAGAGATTTAATAATTGAATTTAATTGATTTGTTTAGTCATGTGCACCCCTTGAATGGGTTGATTTGATTTAAATTGAACTTTACAATTAATTAGATTAATTGTACCATTAATTGATTTATCTTGATTTACATTGATTTAATAGCTTGTGATTTTCAATTATTATTAGATTTTGGCTTGATTGCAATTTAATGCCTTGATTTTGCCTTAGTTGCTCACTTGAATTGATCTTGATAATTTTTAGGTAATTACACCTATTATTTAAATGAATATCGTAATGTTCTAATTTAAAACATTTTTAGTCTTATTTTATAAAATTGTTAGTTGAACATTAAAAGAAAGAAATTTCAACTTATGTTATTATAGATATACCTAGTTTGGTGTATTATTGTATTATTAATTGTATATTAAAATTAAATCTATTTATTTATTATTATATAAATTATATTTAAAAGTTATATAATGTAAATTATTAAATATTTTTAAGTATTATTATATTAATAATTTAGAGATATTTTTCATAATAAAAATATCATAATATTATTATATTCTAATAGCATATTTTATATTAAATATTTAATACATATATTTATTATTTAATTATATATAAATTAAAAATTTATATAATACATTAAAAATAAACATTCAATGCTTTTTAATATAAAATTTTAACATTTTTATAAAATTGAGTGGCTAAAATAACACATTTTGGCTAAAAAATGGCAATAAAATTGTTGCATTCCTAGAATTTCGTGTATAAGACCCTAAACCCATTTAACCAATGAGATAATCAATAAATCATTTTTTCAATCTATAAAGTTAAAAAAACTACATTTAAACTATAAAAAACATGAAATTTTTAACAAAATAAGATAAATATAGTAGAAACAAGTTGTTTTAATAACTAGTTAAAGCCAGAAATCCAAAACTGATTAGAATAGTACATAGCCTACACGTAGGTACTAATACATAGCCTACTGACAAGTACTAATAAGTACTTGAGAATGTGACTTGAGTTTTAAATTTTGATAATTGTATGATTTATTTGTATCATTGCTAGATGTTTATTTCATTTAATGATGTCTTAAAAATCTCACATATATTTTTAACAAATAGATCTCCTAATTTAATTAAATTTATTTTATTATTAAACAAGATTCATCAATTGATATATTTCTTTAAAAAAATTATAAAAGTAACTCAAAATTTGAACTTTTAGACTTTTTCATTATAAACTACTTTCCAATATTTTTTAAAATTATAAAAGATTTTAAATTTTCAAATAGAAAAGAATTTATTTTAACTAATCTTTATATCTAAAATACATAAAATGAAATTATATTGTGCACTAAAATATATTTAAAGCATCTAAAATTTTGAGTGTTGTTATATTCTTCTAGATTTGAAATTAACTATTTAATATATAAGGTAGTTATAATTAAATGGTAAAAAATTAAAATCTAACTTCTAATTTATAATTAGTATTTAATATCTTCAAGGTAATATTTTAAAATTATTTTCAAAGTTAAAACAATAAAATCTAAAATTTAATTTATTTTACTAATTATATACCATGGATTTGCATATATTTAATTTGTTGAAAATTTGAATTTTTATAATATAGATTAGCATAAATAATTTCTTTTTATCAGGTAGATTTACTCTGTACCTACGAAAAAAAAGGCAGCTCACGATCGAAGGGCATTCTGTGATTCTAGGGTTTTCTCTATAAATCATCAATGACATATTACAAATGCGAATAGATTCAAGGTTCTAGGTTGTGGTCCTCCTCGTGTTAATAAGGAAAATGGATTGCATAAAAACTCCAAGATTCCTAAATCTGTTGTGATGAAAAATGGGAGGGAATGGCAGCTTGGAAACCCTACCTCAAGAACATCCTCAAATAATGAGGGGGGGATAACCTAGAATGGAAAACGGTGAGGGGATGAAAGACCAGGAGGGCCTTAAATGCTCTGGTTGTGGAAAAACTAGGGGAAGTAATTGGAATGACATAAATCTTGGGAAAATAGGAAAATTCCTTCTCTTCCCCTGCACTTGAGTCGTTCAAGGGATGGCCTCCTAGCTCCTCATCGCGTTTCGGCCTTAATAATTTTTTGGTAGATGATAGAAAGGTTTCATCAAAACCATATAACAAATAGGGTAAACCCTTGAGGAGTCATAATCACAAGGCAATGCAATTCAGAATGAACCCTTGGCCTCAACCAAGATTACAACAAGAAACCCCACAACATAGTCCACAACCCATGGATAAAGAGGAAAGAAATATGGCAAAGATTAATAATAAATATATAGATGGAATATGGGATTGTTGCATATCTTATGGTTTATTTTCTTGGTGGTACATATACGGATTTCCCATGGAAGACATTGAAGAGTGGTTTCAAGACACCTATAAGGGATAGGTAGGTATAACTATCTTGTCTAAGGAGTTTTTATTCATTGATTATAAGAACTTAAATCTAAAAAATATTTTTTTGTCTAACAATAATCTCTGTTATAAAGGATATAATTTCAAATTTATTGAATGGCATCCTAATTCTGATTCTAGCAATCTTCAATCTTTTAAAATCATTGGATGGATTAGCTTCCCCAATCTTCTAGTGGAATTGGTTCACAGTGAAATTATCAAGGAAATAGGTAATCGACTGGGAGATTTTGTAGGGTTTGAAGAATTTTTTTTGTCCTATTCTAATATTGTAATCTTAGTAGAAATGGATACTAATTTGAAATCTCCAAAACCAATAGATCCAAGGACAAATGATGCCACATATACCATCAGTCTAGTATTCTATCAAGGCCCTACTCATAATAAGGTAATTAATTTTTTTTACAAAAGTACCTTATCAGAAAAGCAACCTTCCACAACTACCAAAGTTTAATATTAGATTCAATGAGGATATGGGAGGATAGTAACATTAATCTAGAAGACCTATGTAATGAGGTCCTAGAAGAAATCATAGAGGGGATGGTAGAAGACATGGTGGATAAGGAAGAAATGGACACAAAGAGAACATCTTATCACTAAACTATTAGAATTGGAAGGGGAGGAAAGGAAACAAGAAGGGATGAAAGAATAAATGCTTGAACTGGGTAGAAGAGAAATAGAAAGGGTAGAACCTATGCTAGGAATTGCACTAACAGATTTAAGGATACTCCAGATTATGCAAAGATTAATAAGAAGAGAGGCAAGAAGTCCCTTTTTGAGTTAAGAAGTAAAGATGATTTGGCTATGGATCAAACTAAGATCATGCTACTCGACTTAACATTGGGAAGGGGAAGATCCTTCTCATGGAGCCATGAGGATTAATACATTGAATGTTAGGGGCCTCAATGCCCCTAACAAGCAATGGATTCTGAAACACTACATTTTTGTAACTAAACCTAAAATATCTTTAATTCAAGAAACTAAGATTAGTAAGGAAGAAGTTAAAACTCTTCAAAAGAAGATAGGAATTTGAGAATTTTTGGTATTCCTATTGAAGGGCCTCTGGTGGTCTAGTGGTATTATGGGATTCCAAGGTGGTATCCTTCTCAATAACTACTAGTAAGAAGAATTGGATGAGTGGAAGTGTTAAAATTATTAGGAACAACCTTCAATTTACATTAATTAATGTCTATGGGTCTACTAAAAAAGGAGACAAAATAATAGTTTAAAAGGAGTTAGAACAATGTATAGAAACCATTCGAAATTAGATTTGCATAATAGGAGGTGGTTTCAATTCCATCCTTGACCCCAAAGAAAAATGGGGAGGTTCAGTAAGATTATCCATTGTAGCAACAAACTTTAGGGACTGGGTTAACAAAAAAAAGTTAATTGAAATTAAGACAGACCAAGACAAATTTACCTGGAATAATAGAAGGCAAGGATTTAGTAATTTTGTAGAAGAGCTTGATAGGTTCCTATTGAGAGGAAATTGGGTGAACTTTCCTTACAATCTTTCAACAAAGATCTTACCATACTTGGGTTCTGATCACTTTCTTGTCCAACTAAACATCTTTGAGGATACCTAACCTAAACGGTGCCCCTTCAAATTTGAACAAATGTAGCTTAAAGATGAAAATATTATAAAATTAATAGAAAAATGATGGAATTAAATAGAAATGATAGGTTCAAAGCTTTTTTGTCTAGTAGCCAAATTAAAAATAATTAAAAGTAAACTACGTTCTTGAAACAAAAATAACTTTATGGGTGATCTATGGCATTTCCTTCATCATTTGCATTTTGAAAGACAATTTGAATGGTGTTTGTAGCCATAGAGATATGGGTGGGGATCCAAAACCTTAGAAACCTGAGTCTTGCAATGAATGGAAGGATGTTAATTTAGTCTAGGAGAAGCTTCAAGATGGGAAAGTCACCATATACCTTGAGTGGTTTCATGGCTACCAGAAAGAAGCCGCCTCTGAATTCTTTAAGGGATGGAAAGGTGAAATTGTGACTATGTATGGTGTTACCATTGACTTAAATGTCAGGTTCATTTCAGAGATCACTGGGCTTCCTTGTGTTGTTAGGGATTTTTACAAGGATAGGAAAGTTTATGAAGAAGTGGTCAACAAACTCCCCAAGACCAGTGGGGAGAAAGACGCTTTGGTTAAAGTGGGAAACTACTATACCAATGACTAGATTAAGCCCATATGGAGGAAAGTGTTAACTTGCATCATGGCATATCTCACTATGGACGACAGGCATACCAGAGTTTGTAATGCCTTGCCAGGGAACCCGTGAGAAATTAACCTAATCATACAACTAAGTTTACAAAAAAAAAAAATTTCCTTAAGTGTTTACAAACAACAACAACAATGTTTTATAATGTGAAAGCAATACAATATAATTTATCACTCTCATACAAGTACAACTCAACATAGATTACAAATCTCAAGGGTTCCTTGATGTAGATTACATAAACATTAATTAATTACCTTAGATTAGTTATAATTACAAATCTCATATATACAAATGAATGATAAGTACAACATCATATAAAGGAAAACATAAATACAACTGATACCATAAGGTATCCATAAGAATCCACATCCACTGCACATGTCACAAGGTATGTGATACAATAATCCAAAATAAATTACAACATGATATCTCCTAAATAATTGGTACAACAATACAAGGAACACAGAATAAGAAAGATAAGAATATGTCTCCCACAATGAAGAAAAAGAAGGTACATCTACTACAAGGATGTTCCAACACTGGTACATGAATGTTGGAATCTTAAATGGTAAAAGAATCACTACCACCTGACCTCATGGAACCTAAATGGTCCACTCCCACTATGCTGAGGAGATAACAACAAATCCCACTCAGATAACAAACATCAACAATAAACATAATACAAGCTAAGGAAGAGATCCTGAAAGCTTTCTAACTCAAGAGGTACAATAGGATAACAAGGTAACACATACATGACTAGAGGCCACCAACACATGTAGGAAACCTAAGATGCATAAAAGGAAGTGTCATCACACAAGCCAACTCTAAGGTCACCCTAGTAGTCTCTCAAGACCCCGATGCCTTAGTGACTATATGCGGTATCAATAACCTCTCATGTAGATGAGGTACCGACTATGCCATATCTAGTCCACGTAGGCACCAAGCATATTCCCACTCCCATCCTAGTCAAAACTCAATGAAATAACTCAGGCATAGGGGGAGGCACAGGATGTCTTATTAATTCATTTTAAATTCTCAATGTCATTTAATTTTCACTTATTAAGTCACTTGCAATAAGTTATCCTGGTAGCCACTTGCGGGCCTCGATGCCTATTGCAAGCCACTTCCCACCTATATACTTAGTTAACCTACCTAGATTCACAAATTAGTTCACAAGGAGATAATGACAATAATCCTCAAATCAAATCCTTAGTACAAGTGGAACACACTGGTTCTAAAACCACAATTTCATAATGAAACTCTCTCAAGGTGTCCACAAAACATAAACTTCAACAATACAACAACATGAGGTAAAAATAAACATTCACACAACCCAAAGCCTCTGGTAATGTCCCTAAAAATAGGCAATGTAAAACTCGCATAAAATCCATAATCACATTAAAATACACTTCCATAATTTGACTCATAAAGTTCTCAACAAATGGTTTGAATAACTAAGGCGTCGGGGTCTTGAGATACTACTAGGATAACCTTAGAGTTGGCTCATTGATGACACTTCCCTTTATGCATCTTAGGTTTCCTACATGTGTTGATTGTCTCTAGTCGTGTATGTGTTACCTTGTTATCGTATTGTACCTTTTGAGTTAGAAAGCTTTCAGGATCTCTTCCTTAGCTTGTATTATGCTTATTTTTTTATTTTTGGCATTCAAGTGGGGTCTGTTGTTATCTCCCCAACACGGTGGGAGTGGACCATTTAGGTTCCATGAGGTTGGGTGATAGTGATTCTCTTACCATTTAAGAATCTGACATTCGTATACCAGTGTTGGATGATCCCTGTAGCAGTTGTACCTTATTGTTCTTCATTGTGGGAGACATATTCTTATCTTTCTTATTCTATGTTCCTTGTATCAGTTATTCAAGAGATATCATGTTGTACTTTATTTTGGATAATTGTATCACATACCCTACGACCTGTTCAGTGGATGTGGATTCTTATGGATACCTTATGGTATCATTTGTATTTATGTTTTCCTTTATATGATAATGTACTTATCATTCATTTGTATACATGAGATTTGTAATTATAACTAATCTAAAGTAATTAATTAATGTTTATGTAATCTACATCAAGGAACCCATGAGATTTGTAATCTATGTTGAGTTGTACTTATATCAGAGTGGTAAATTATATAGTATTACTTCTTCATGGTAAAACATTGTTGTTGTTATTTATAAACACTTAAAGAAAAAAATTATTTTGTAAACTTAGTTGTATATGATTAGGTTAATTTCTCTTGGGTTCCCTGGCAGGGTATTACAGAGTTCATAGTTACCACTTCATTTTATTGAATCATTTTCATTACAAAGATAGGGTTTCTTTTCCTTATTTCATCCTCAAGTCTTCATACAATAGTTTGGTGGAGCATAAGAAGAAGCCTAGAAAACTTTTGTTGCATGAAGGGCTCATTTTGTTGATTGTTGAGTATTGTAAATCTTGAACCCCTAAACCTACCATAAAGGGAAAAAGGAAATGGTAAGGAGATGATTCTAGTGGGGTGGGTCAAAAAAGTCCTTGGGGATCAAAAGTTAAAAAGGAGACTCCCCTTTCTATTCAAAACATGTATGACAATAATGGTATGGATACCGAGGTAGATTATGAAAGGAGTGTTGAGGAAAAGAACATAAAAGAGGGGGTTGTGAATATGTGGTTTGATGAAATAATGGGGATGGAGAATGATTATGAATCCAATGCCAAAGGGAACTCCTCTTCTCATAAAGAAAAAAATGATTCCAAGGTGTCTATAGAGAAAGGTAAAATCTAGCCTCCTTCTCTGGATAAGAATAATGTAAAGGTTAATCAGGTGCATAAGGTCTCTGGAAAGGGGACATAGGACAAGGTTAAGAAGAACAACATTTCTAGACAATATAAGAATCCTTCTTTGAATTTGGTTGGTTATCCTACTTCTAATTCCAATACGAGTCATTCTAAACCTAACAAGATGTTGGACAAGACTGTGTTTGATCCTATGGAAGAGGGTGGGAAGGTTGACCATCAGTCGCCTATGGCTAACCCTTCTCACCTGGAATTCCTTCACAAGGAAAAAGCTAAAGCAGATGATACTCTGGCATTGGACCGATGGATCTATAATGAGATTCATGGACTCAAGAATATGATTGGTAGCCTGGAAACTCAACTAGAAGAATAAATTAAAGCAAGGAAGATTTTGGAAGAGAGATTTGATCAAATCCCTGAGAAAATAAAGTCATATGAAGAAGGATTAAATAATCTTATGCATGGCAGTGAGGGTAAGATTAATACTACTATCTAGAAGCTTAAGGCAGTCACTAGCTAGGTGGATAAAGAAGGGACTATGCTGGAAGCTGATTAGGGCAATCAGGTGAAGGATTCTATTATTGTTGTTGAGGAGGCTCTTGAGAAAGGGACTAGGGAAAGCTTGAGAAAGAAAATTCCTATCTCATCCAATGTCATCCAACATCTCAAAGACATGGTGAAGGAGGTAACCATCATCGAGAAACTTACTACGAACACTCTCAAGGAGCTTGCTTAGCTCTGCTTTTGTTTATGCATTTTCCTTGGTCCTCTTGTTGTCTTGTTGTTTCTCTTTGTTTCTTTTGTTGGTTCTATTTTTTGATGTGCCCTGGTTGCTGGTTGGTCTTCTAGTGTTTTGTTTTTTGCTAGAAGTGTTTCAAATTGTTAAGACTTTATTGATATCCTTTGTAATATTTTGTAAGGGGCTTCAAGTCCCCATTTAAAACCTATTTTTACCTTAATCCAAAAAAAATTTCACAATATTTTTGAAACTAAAACAAGATTAGGAGAGAAATTAGAGAGTGTCAACAAAGTAGTAATTGAAAATGGCATGGATGATGGTCTATATTTAAAAGAGAAACAACTGCAAGCTGAGTACAAGGACACATTAATAAAGAAGAAATATTTTGGTGTCAAAATTCAAGGGAAACTTGGCTTGATGCAGGAGATAGGAACACAAAATATTTTCATAACAACACTAAACTTTGTAGAAATCTAAATATAATAGCTAATATAAAGGATAGTAATAGATCCACCATTGAAGATCCATAACAAATTGCAAAGGAAGTAGACAATTATTATGAAAAAATATTAAACAATTGGGATGGGTCTAACTTGATCCATCAAAAAAATATACTATGAAATATCCCAAAAATAATATAAGAAGAACGAAATAAGGCCCTAACAACAAAATTATCTAAAACAAAAATAGGATTGGTGGTAAAGCTGATTCACCCAGATAAGGCTTCGGGTCTAGATGGATTCTTGACCTTCTTCTTTTATAAATGTTGGTATTTTATTGGAGATGAGGTGGTGGATGCTCTAGAATGGGTGAGAAACTCTGGCAACCTTTGGAAATAAGTAAATATCATCTTTCTCAAACTTATACCTAAGAAAGAAAAGGAAAAAGTTATGATGATTACAAACCTATTTCATTATACAATATCATCTACAAAATACTAACCAAAACAATGGTTAATAGAATTCAAAAAGTCTTACCTAACATCATTAGTAAAGAACAAACCAGGTTTGTTCATGGATGATCTATTTATGATGGGGTAATAATTGCTCAAGAAACTATACACTCTATCCAGCAAAATAAAAATCCTAGTATGTTGATTAAATTGGACAAATTAGTAAAGTCTATGATAAAGTAGATTGGTGCTTTCTTTGCAAAGTTTTGGAAACATTTGGATTTTCAAGACAATGGATCAACTTAATCTTTGAATGCATCTCAAGTCCTAAAATCTCTATTATAGTTAATGGAACCCCAAAAGGCTTTTTTAACATTTATAGGGGAATGAGACAAAGAGATCATATATCTCTATTCCTTTTTATTAAAATGACAGAAACATTAGACATGAGTATATCTAAAACTAGGGAAGAGGGACATATTCAAGGGATTAGAATTACTAATGGCCTAGACCCTACAACCCATCAATAGTTTGTTGATGACATGATGCTTTATGGAAAAGGTAGTAAAGATGGAGCTATTGCATTAAAAACAATATTAGACTCTTATACCAAGGCTTAAGCATAAGAGATCAATGAAGAAAAATAAGAGGTTTTCTTTTTTAATACTGAATCTAATATAGAAAAAGAAATATGTAATATCTTGAACTTCAAAAAAGGTGAGATGCCATGCAAATACCCAGGACTACCTCTGGATAAAGGAAATAGATCCAAGAAACTATGAGATCATATAATTATAAAAATCAAGAAAAAGACTAAATCCTAGAAATGGAAATGGTTATCCTCAACAGGGAAGGTAACCATGTTAAAATTTGTTCTTTCAACTATCCCTATTTATCAACTATCTTGCATTAACTTACCAATGGAGAAAAGAGAAGAAATCAATAGAAGTCTAAGAACTTTAGTTTGGTAGGGCACAAAAGATAAGAAAAAGATGGAATTAGTTTCCCAGGAAAAGTTTGCAAACCAAAAGGGAAAGGTGGCTTGGGGTTAAAAAATATCAAAGAACAAAGCAAGGCACTCAGGGCCAAATTGATATGGAGAATGTATAGTAACCCAAATTTAAAATTGGTAAAGATCCCGAGGAATAAATATCTAAAAGGAATGGATTATATGAGTTTCTTTAGAATGGCCAACCCTCCAAGGGGGTCCCGAATATGGAAATTCATGCTATACTACAGGAAACTTATTTTGGAAAAACTAACAAGGTACCTAGGTGATGACAGTGAAGCCTTATTCTGGGATGATTCATGGGGAGGATGTGAGATTGTAGGGAGTAACTACAACTTGGAAAACACTAAAAGAATATTCTAAACCCACTAGGGGAATCATGTCAATGAATACATTAAGACTCCCAATGGTGACGTGACCCCAGGTTGGAATTGGAAGTCACCGAATAATATGAATATCCCAGAGGATCAAAAACAAAAGTTGATTTATATTCTTCACAATAAGAGTATTTCATTTAATAAAGAGAATGTTAGGTTAGTTTTGGATGGATCTAAATTAGGTGATTATAACACTAGAGATGGCTACACTATACTGATCAAGAAACAACTTAGGAAAGACTAATCTCCACCACAAACTCTAGTGGGATAAGAATTGCCTACCAAAAGAAGGTTTATTCTCATGGATTATTTTACAAAATAAAATTCTTACAATGGACAGGTTTACAAAGATGGGATACAAAGGGACAAGTAGATTCCCCCTATGTCAAAAGGAAAAAAGAATTAGTAGATCATATTTTGCTCAATTGTAACTTCTCAAATAAATGTTGGTAGTAGTTATGTGGCAAACTGGGTTGGATAACAACCTTCCCCAATAGCCTACTATGACTTTTCCAGTGCTGGCCTAATACACATAAGCAAAAGTTATATTGTATGTTATGAAAAATTTCCCGCTCAATAATGATATGGGAATTATGGAAAGAAATAAACAAACGTATATTTAAAGATAAGAAAATGAGTTGGGATCAACTAACTAACAAAATTGAAGCGGTTATATTAGAAACAATTAATAATAGGATCTTAAACTACTCCAAGGTAGAAACCAACATGACTTAATGGGATGAAAATATGTGTGGGAGATGGAATAGTTTTAAATTGTCCCCTTTTATTGGACTTGGGAAAACTAATAACACACAAAAAGACATGAATGTATATGGTAACCCCCCTAAAAATGATGGTTTAAGCTAAAATTTGATAGGGCTTCTCAAGGTAACCCTAGGGTGGCAGGATTAGATTGTTGTTTCCATAACTAGAATAACCATGAAATTGCCTTAGTTGCTAAACTATTAGGCCAAGCATCCATTTCTCCTAACTTAATTTAATCCTTCTAAAAATGTACTTTTAATCACACACACACACACACACACAGATATATATATATATATATATATATATATATATATATATATATATATATATATAGAGAGAGAGAGAGAGAGAGAGAGAGAGAGAGAGAGAGAGAGAGAGAGAGAGAGAGAGAGAGAGAGAGAGAGAGAGAGAGAGAGAGAGAGAGAGAGAGAGAGGGCTAATAAATTGGCTAACGAAGGAGTTGATGGAGTTACTTTGATTAATATAGACAATTAATGAAATCATGAGATGCTCATAAGTTGAGAATGTTATGGTATGAATTTGATGTAGATTTGATGTCAGGTTGATCAGTTATGATGTTGTCATTTATGTCAACTTAGTATTTTTTGGTTGACGGTGTACATGTTATGATGATGTATGTTCAAGAGGTTAGATCCAAAGCTATGGTAAGAGTTGGAGTGTGCGATCACAATGGAAGACTAAATGATGTCTCTAGATAGTATATCTATGACTGCACAAGTTTATCATATGTATGGTGTGACTTATGATCAGTTGAAGGATGACATGTCAACAAGAAGAACATGATGTAGCCAAGGAGGAATGGTTTGATGATTATGTCAAATAGGTTTGGATTCAAATGTTGTGATTCAGGATATATTATCTTAACTATGTTATGGGGTTGTTAGGAACGCGTCATGATTGGTGACTAGAGGACATAGTTTCAATAGACATAAGATCACTTAGTGAAAAGGAAAATAAGTTCTGAGAATAATTGGTCAGATCCTCAATTGGTAATGTTGTACCATGTTGTGATAAGTGGTTATGTATTTTAGGGGTCGTAGTGATGTGGTAGATGGACATGGAATGATGAGTTGGCATTGCTATGATTGTTATGATTGAATTTCTTGAAGTTGTGTAAGAACATTGGAAAGTTTGGCATGGTTTCAATTTTCCTTGTCAAACCAATTATCTGATGGATCTGGAGGCCAACGTTAACTTGAAATTGTAAATGATAATTGGTAATACATTTTAGGATTCAAGGATTGAGTGGGAATGAATTGTAATGACAAAATTCAAATGTAATTAGGGTATTTTTGCCACCTTAAGTTGTAAAACATTTTATATATCATTTTTTATGTATTGTGTGAGAGTGTGGAAGAGAAAGATTGTGAATGCAGGTATGTGATTGTAGGGTTTGGATGTTTTGCATGCAAAGAAAAGAGTGAGATTGAACTGGATCTGTACCAGCAAAAGAGGAGTGTTATTTTATCAGATCACTTTCACTTATTGATTCCTAACAATTTCATCAAGATAAATCCCTTAACTAGGTAGGCTCTAACAGGTCTAATTTATAAATCCTTTAACCAAGTGACTCTTTAACTAGGGTTTGAAATCCCCTTAACAAGGTTACTCCTAATAGGGTAAAGCTCCTAATAGGACTAGAGATAAATCCCTTAACCGAGTGGCTCCTAACAGGGTCTCACTCTTAACCATGAATTTGTAAGCTTTTAACAGGGCTAATCTCTTAACTGAGTGTACTTCAAAAGAGTGAAAAAATATTTATGGGTACCATGCCCACATGTGGTTTTTCCTAGTTGGGTTTCCATAAGAAAAATATTGGTGTTATTGTGTTGCATGGTTTTGGATGTTTATCTTTATTGGGTTGTTTATTCATGCAATGGATGTTAATTGATGCAAGTTGTTGAATAGTTTATAAAATTTTTAAAATGTTAGATTATTGATTAACCCCCCTCAATCAATAATCTTGGACTTGATAATAGTAACAATTGGTATCAGATCTTTGGTCCTCTTTATGGTAAGCCTAACAACTTGAGGAAAAGATCACAATGATGAGGAAGGAACCTCCCAAGCTAACAAAAGACAACTACCTGGTATGGAGTGACATAATAAAGTTATATTTAAAAGGTATGGGATCACAATACTGGATACATGTCACACACAAGTATACCACTCCTATTGGAACTCTCAATGTAGATTGATAGAAGGAATAATAGGAGAATACTCAAGCATAAGAAACTATTATAAGCACCTTATATGATATTGAATATTTTTATGTCTATGGACTTGATACTGCCTATAATATTTGGGAAAAGTTGAAAATAATCTGTGGTAGAGATAGGCATGTGAAAAAAGCTAAAGAAGATAGTCTCAAAGGTAAGTATGATGACATGAAGATGGTAGAAGGATAAAACATTGCACAATATGACCAGAGAATAAAATAAGTTTTTGGTGCTATCAGAGGTTCAGGTGGAACTATTGAGGAAGATGTTGTGGTAAGTAAAATGTTGAGAAATTTATTGCATGCTTATGCCATTAGAGTGTCTGTTATAAATGAGTTGAGAACTTTTGACAATTTTACAATAGATGGTCTGATCGGTAAGCTTACTACATTTGAGTTAAATAACTTTGATAATAGTATTCCAAGTGTTGAGGCAACTTTTAAGGTATCAATGTCTAATGTACCTGTAAGGAAAAATAAAGAATTAAATCATGCTTTTGATTTCTTATCAAGTTGTGGTAAGTAAAATGTTGAGAAATTTACTGTCTGCTTATGCCATTAGAGTGTCTGCTAAAAATGAGTTGAGAAATTTTGACAATTTTACAGTAGATGGTCTGATTATTAAGCTTACTACATTTGAGTTAAATAACTTTGATAATAGTATTTCAAGTGTTGAGGCAACTTTCAAGGCATCAATGTCTAATGTACCTATAAGGAAAAGTAAAGAATTAAATCATGATTTTGATTTCTTGTCAAGTAACACCAAGGAACTTGAATCTATCTTGGAAGATGAAAGGAGACAAGGAGATCTTGAAGCACTACTAGCAAAGAGATTGCCTAGAGGGACTGGTAAGTACAAAGACAAGCTACCACTAAAATGTTTTTCATGTAATAAGATTGGACATATTGCAGCTAGATGTCCTAATGGTGAACAAAAGAATAAGTGTAGAAAGTTTAAGGGAAAAGGGAAGAAACAATGTAATGCTTTAGTTGATGAAGGTGTTAGTGATGAAGAATCAAATGATAATGAAAAAGAGGAGATTGTATTTTTTGCAATCAAAGAAGATCCATCTGAAGGCAAAAAGGCACTAGTTTCTCACATGGGACATTATGATGAATATATTATAGATAGTGGGTGCTCACATCACATGACTAGTGACAAGAGTAAGTTCATTAAGTTTGAAGAGTATGATGGTGGTTTGGTAATATTTGTCAATAATTCATCTTGTTTGGTTAAAGGACAAAGCACTATTTATTTGAATGGTAAGAGTAATATAGATGTTGTTTATCTTGTGGATGGTCTAACTTGTAATTTGTTGAGTGTGGGTTAGCTAAATTATAAAGGTTACAAATTGGAATTCAAAGGAGCTATGTGCAGAATACTTGGAAGATCAGGTGATGAGATTTCTCAGGTAGAAAAACTACAGGTGATTTATTCCATATGAATAATACTGTAACTAGTTGTTTGGTTGCAAAGGTTGAAGATAGTTAGATATGGCATAGAAGGTTTTGTCATGTAAATTTTGATAGTTTGATCAAAGTGAGTAAGACAAGTGCATTTAGAGGATTGCTACAATTAGTCAATACTGGCAACATGATGTGTCAAGAATGTCAGTTGGGTAAGTTAACTAGTTCTACTTTCCAAAGCAAGTCTTTCTCATATGATGGCATACTTGATTTGGTGCATACTAATCTTTGTGGGCTATGAGATAGAGAAGTTATCAATGTGATAGATATTTCATATTGTTTATTGATGTCTATTATAGAATTATGTGGGTAACTTTCCTGAAGGAGAAATCTGATGCATTCCAAAAATTCAAAGCATTCAAGGCACTGGCTGAGAAGGAATCGAGTAAGAATTTGAAGTGTTTGAGGTATGGTAGAGGAGGTGAGTTTACTTCTATAAAATTTGTTAAGTATTGTGAAGACAATGGAATCAAGAGACAAATGTCTACTCCAAGGAATCCATAATAAAATAGTGTCATAGAGAGGATGAAGAGAACTATAGTGGATGTTGCAAGGATAATATTGATTCACGGTGATTTACCAAAAATATACTGGAAAGAAGCAATTAGTACTTTTGTTTACACATTAAAGTGGGTACAAGTAAAGAAAGGAACCAATAAGACACCTTATGAGCTATGGTATGGTCACTCACCTAATGTTAAATATTTCAAAGTCATTCACAATAGATGTTACATTAAGAGGGATGGATACACATGCAAGTTTGATCCAAAAAGTGATGAAGGCATTTTATTGGTTTATTCTACTAAAAGTAAAGCATATAAGTTTTTCAATAAGAGGACTGACAAAATGATTGAGAGTGAAAATGTAAAGGTGGACAAATACCCTAAGAAATATGGTGATTCAAGAAAGTAAGAGTTAGAGGATGATCAGGAGATTGTGTACATTGAGCTAGAATTAGATGAATCAAAAGAAAGAAATAATGTGGAAGAAGTGATTCAATCGAAAAAAGAAGAAGCTCCAAGACCTGAACTAGTAATACCTAGGTATGTGAAGATGAATTAGTCTACTGATCATATTATTGGTGATAAAAATGCAGGTGTTCTAACCAGAAGAAAACTCAGAGAGAGTACTTGTTTGATTTCCAAGTATGAGCCTAAGACACTGAAGGAAGCAATCAATGATGAAGATTGGATAAGAGCTATGGAGGAAGAACTTGATCAAATTGAGAAGAATGATACATGGATACTTTTTCCCAGACCTGTAGATAAAAATGTGATTGGTACCAAATGGGTTTTCAAGGAAAAAATGAATGAAGATGGATATGTAATAAGAAATAAGACAAGGATTGTGTGTAAGGGCCATGAAGGACTAGACTATGGAGAAAATTTTTCTCTAGTCGAAAGGTTAGGAGTAAGAATTCTACTTGCTTATGCTTCTTATAAAAGGTTTAAATTTTTTCAAATGGATGTCAAGTCAACTTTCTTGAATGGAATGCTTGAAGAAGAGGTCTACATTGAACAACCCAATGGTTTTGCATTGACAAAGGACAAGGACATGGTATGCAAGATACAAAAGGAACTATATGGACTAAAACAAGCACCAAGGGCGTGGTATAAAAGGTTACATTCTTATCTTATTCAGATTGGTTTTAATAGAACAAATGATGATAGCAATGTGTATATAAAATTTGAAGGAGATAGGTTGTTGATATTTGAAGTGTTTGTTGATGATATAATCTTTGGAGGAAATGATGAGATGAGTTTAGAATTTTCTAATGAGATGAAGAAGGAGTTTTAAATGTCAATGATTGGGAATATCAAATTCTTTATCGGATTGCAGGTTTCACAACTAAAGAATGGTGTGTGTGTGTGTGTGTGTGTGTGTCTATATATAGGGGTTATCTAACACTATTGAAAGAGAAGAGAAATATAGGGGTTGGTGTAGGAGCACCTAGGCTAACCTCCATAGTTTATGTTATTTTGGCTTGTATCTAACATTGGCCAAGTTAGAGTAGTGTGAGTCTATTTTGGACCTTAGAAGGTCATTGAAATGTGGACTAGGTGAGTTAGTCATTAGGACTAAGGTCACCAATTAGTCATTGTTAGTTGCTTTTAATTAATCTTAGGTTTAGAAGCTTAGTGTCAGATTTGAGCTATCAATGTGTTCTAAACACATGAATGATGTTAGAAAGATGCCTTGAGGCCATAAATGGAGTTGGTTCCTCAAGATATTGGGGTTAGAGGTCCTAAAAGTTAGGATGAAGGCATGAAAGCAAGATGCCAAATGTTGTTAGGAAGTTGTCATGAAAACATTTGCAATAATGACAAATGTTGCATGCAACTCGGTAGCATAGGATCCCCTAAAAGATAGGAGTGGGAGATCGACCAAAATAGCCTAAAAACATGGATAATGGCATCTAATACCATTAAAGGCTTTAATCTTGAGAAGAGAGTTCATTGTAACAAATTTGTGTTTAGTAAAAAGAGCTCTGCAACTCTATTTTGTGAAGAACCCGAGCTTTTCAGTGTGACAGTGCCATTGAATGGATTGAATGTCATAATTTAGTGATTTTTTTGTATTCATAGGATAAATATAAGACTTTTTCATTCAGGAAGAAAGTAGATTTAAGTTGATTCAATGTTTTGAATAAATTGGTTTAGTTTAGGAGAGTTTCCTAGTCCTGTCTTGACCAGTTTGTCATTTCATGGCTCCCCCATGAAATCTAACCATGGGATCTTCCTAAGGGTAGGTGAATATGTTAGGGGAGCCATTAGTATTTATATATCTAGGATTAGGATTCATGAAGATTTGAAATGCTATTTTTAGTACCAAGCCCTTGGTGAGAAGACAATGCCCGGTTAGAGGTTTGAAGGAGAAGAATTGAAGATTTCTTGCAGGGTATTGAGGTACAATACATAAAAAGTATAGTTCCAGGTGGGATATAGTCATATCCTAACATTTTATGAGGATTTTGGTCACACAAATCCATTAGAGTGAGTTTTTAACAAGTATTCAGACCAGTCCTAAGAAATAGGTCTTTTAGCCCTATTAGGCCTAGATTATAGGAAGCCTGTGTACGGAGGCCATCAAACCCTAAAACTTGTAGAATATTTTATAAAATCCAAAAGGGTATCCAAATCCCTAATTATTTTGGCAATTTTTTTGAGAATTTTGGGCAAGACTTGACAAAAGGTCTTTGCAAAAGGCTACAAGGAAATAGGCCTAATTAGGCCTCCTCATGGTGAAATCTTGACCCCGGTGAAAAAGGGTTGGAAGATCCTTATAAATGGATCTAAATGGAAGTGTTATGAATGTATATGAAGCATTAAACATCCCTATAATTAATTTCATGAATGGAGAGAAGTTGGCACTTAGAGCCTTCTAAGTGTAGGAGAAATATTGAAGTAACTACATGGTGTTAGTCCTTCAAGGTGAAGCACAAGGTGTGAAACTCTTGGAAAAGAGTTGGATTATGTCTTAGTTAATCATCTAAGCCTAATAAGGACCTATAGGAGATTAGGATCCTTGATAGAGACAATTTAGGTCTCTTAGAACTTGTGCAAGCAAACCTTGGAACACTCACATCATATTGGTATCAAAGCTTGTTTTGATTAGGCTTGTGGTTGATGTTGCAACCTAATAAATCAGTAGGAGAGAATACATTAGTGGTATCAGTAGAAGATAAAACCATGGTGACTAACACTGAGTTAGCCAAGAAGGTGGAGGAACAAGAAGAGGATAATAGGTTGCTAAGAGAATGATTGTCTCAAATGGAGCAACTCTTGGGTGAAGTCCAAGACAAAGCTGATAAGGTGAAAGATAAGATAGATCAAAAGGAAGAAAAAGAAGCAAGGGAAAAGGAATTGGAATTAGAGGAGGAAGCTCCAACTCCTAACCCTATTCTTCCTGAAGAACCCTTCTTGAAGGCACTAAAGGCCTTAAGTGGCAAAGCTTTGGAGGGTGTGGCACTATTCAGTGGACAAATGGATCCAGATTCAGTCATGGATTGGATAGAAAACATAGAGAATCACTTTGAATGTGATGGTATCTCTAAGGCCCAAAAAGTTATGGTGTCCAATTCAAGGTTGAGAGGTTCAACACTCACATGGTGGAAGTTTGTGCAAACTGAAAGAGAAAAAGATGGAAAGGGTCCTATAGTTACATAGAAGGGCATGGTAACTAAAGTGAAGCAGACCTACCTACCTGATGACTATGAAGTTAAGTTACATAGGAGGAGGCACAATCTTAGACAAAAATATTTGGATGTCCAAGGATACACTGAAGAGTTCCAAAAGTTGTGCTTAAGATCAAAAGTGGCTGAGGATGAAAGCATCAAGCTAGCTAGGTATTTGAATGGACTCAAATGGTCTATCAAGAAGACATGAGTCTTGTGAACTTCAAAACCATCTGCCAATGTTATCAAATGGCCTTGAAGATAGAGGAGAAAAGCAAAAAGAAGCAATAACAAACCTCCAAAGGAAGAGGTAAAGGAAAAGATAGTAGAGGACAAAGAGGTGGCTATGGTGGAAGGAATTATAAATCAAGGGCTCAAGGAAAAGTCAAGTACACTGAGCAAAAAGAAGGAAGCTCTAGTAGAGGTGGTAGAGGAAGGAGCTCTAGCTTTAGAGGAAGAAGTGGTGGACAAGGAAGAGGCAATTATTTTGCCAATATGAAATGTTATCACTGCAATCAAATGGGACACCTTGCCTATAGGTGTCCAACAAAGGGTAGTACTTCTCAAGGAGGTGATAAAAGAACCAATCTAGTTCATGAGGAGAACTTTGATCAAGGAGCCAATTAAAGAAGAACCAAGCCAAAGAAGGTCCCTGTTTAGGATAAAGTGCAAGATGATGGGCAAAGTATGTAGAGTCATCATTAACTCAGGGTCTACTGACAATATTGTGTTAGAGGAAGCAGTCAAAAAGCTAAGCATGACAAGGATACCCCACACTAATCCTTACAAGGTCACATGGCTCAATAAGGGCCAACATGTGTTAGTAAATGAACAAGCATGGGTGGAGTTCTCAATTGGAAGGTACAATGACAAAGTTTTGTGTGATGTGTTACCTATGGATGCATGTCATTTGCTCCTAGGTAGACCATGGCAATTTGACCGCCAAGCTATGCATGATGGAGTGAAGAACTCCTAAACATTCAAGAAGGATAATGTGACTTTCAAAATTCAGTCACTGTTAAAGGATGTAGAGGTGAAGACAACATGTCCTAATATGCTCATGGTTGGTGAAAAAGAGTTCTTAGAAGCCATGGAAGAGAGTGAAGGACTTGGCTTTGCATTGGTGTTGAGGCCAAGAGAGGTAGATGAAGGTAAGGCAACCAAGAAGCCAAATTTACCCAAGGAAATACAAAGCATGCTGCAGACTTGTGAAGGTATAGTAAGTGATGGACAACCATCAACTTTACCCCCCAAAAGAGCCATAAGTCATAAGATACACTTGATACCAGGAGCTACCCTACCTAATAAGGCAGCCTACAAGATGACCCCTCAATAAAATGAGGAAATTGCTAGACAAATACAAGAACTCTTAAACCAAGTTCTCATTAGAAAGAGTATTAGTCCATGTGTCATACCCACTATCCTTGCACCTAAGAAAGGAGGAACTTGAAGGCTTTGTACTGATTCAAGGGCTATTAATAGGATACCCATTAGGTATAGGTTCCCTATCCAAAGGATTGAAGACCTAATGGATTGTCTAGGTGAAGCTAAGTACTATAGCAAGATAGACTTGAAAAGTGTCTATCACCAAATTAGGATACATGAAGGAGATGAGTGGAAAACAACCTTCAAAACCAATGAAGGTTTGTATGAATGGCTTGTCATGCCATTTGGACTATCCAATGCCCCCTTCACATTCATGAGGCTCATGAATGAAGCCCTCAAATACTACATTGGAAAATTTGTGGTGGTATATCTTGATGATATACTGATTTATAACAAGACAAGAGGTGAGCATCTTCAACACATTGAGACTATTTTCAAGAAGCTACATGATGATAAGTTGATGATCAACTTGGAGAAGTGTGAGTTCATCAAGACAAAGCTAGTGTACCTTGGATTTGTTCTATCACATGGTAATATAAAAATGGATGTTAGTAAGGCAGAAGCCATCATAAATTGGCCTACTCCAAGGACAGCAATAGAGGTAAGAATTTTTCATGGCCTTGCTTGATATTATAGGAAATTTATAAGGCAATTTAGTGCTATTTGTGCTTCTATGTTGGATACCATTAAATGAGGTATGAAAACCAAGTTTGTATGGAATGAGAAAGCTAACAAGAGCTTTGAGTTGTTGAAGGAAAAGATAGCTACCCAACCTATTTTAGTCTTACCAAGCTTTGAGAAGCTATTCACTATTGAGTGTGATGCAAATAATGTGGCTATTGGAGTTGTTTTAA
The DNA here is from genome assembly GCA_027943335.1 of Chamaecyparis obtusa. NCBI lineage: Eukaryota > Viridiplantae > Streptophyta > Pinopsida > Cupressales > Cupressaceae > Chamaecyparis > Chamaecyparis obtusa. The sequence continues at coordinate 21,808 of BSBK01003523.1, read as the reverse complement.
GCCAAGAAGGTAGACCGGTGGCTTTTCATTCAGAAAAGTTAAGTGAAGCCAAGAAGAAGTAATCTTCTTATGACCTTGAGATGTATGCATTGGTTCAGGCTTTAAGGAAATGGAGGCACTATTTGCTTCCCAAGGAATTCATAGTTTATTCAGACAATCAAGCTCTTAGTTTCCTAAATTCACAAGAGAAATTGAGTCACAAGCACATGAAGTGGGTTGAATACCTGTAAGATTACACTTTCAATATCAAGCACAAGAAAGGATTACTCAACAAGGTGGAAGATGCCTTGAGTAGAAGAGCTCTTACCATCAAATAAATTCAGTTGAAGAGAATGGGAATAGATCATTTCAAGGATCTATATGCAGATGATGAAGATTTTGCAGACATTTATAAGGTATGTGCTAAATACAAGAATCATTTTCATAGAAAATATGTTGAATACACTTTGCAAAGTGATCTTTTGTTTAAGGGAAATCATTTATGTGTCCCTAGAGGGTCCATTAGAGAGAATTTGATTCAGGAAAAGCATAATGGTGCATTGAGTGATCATTTTGGGATCACTAAGACTCAAGAACTTGTTCAAAGGTTCTATTATTGGCCAAGGATGAATCTTGATGTTAGGAGGTATGTGGAAAGTTGCATATTATGTCAAAAGGCCAAAGGAACTTCTTCAAATGTAGGCCTTTATCAACCATTATCTATTCCTACTAGGCCTTGGGAATGCTTGAGCATGGATTTTGTAGTTGGGTTACCCAAGACAAGACAAGGCATGGATAGTGTTTGTGTAGTTGTTGTTGGAGATTTGCCAACAGGCTAGTATTGACTGTATGTTTGTCATTGATGACAACATATGGAAAGTAGCATGCATGGAAGTCTTATGTAGAAAGATTTCAGTATTTGTAGCATGGACATGATATCAGCATGATATCATGGACGTAGAGGTTAACTGTTAGTACAACCGGTTATATAGCAGCTTGTGTCAGCAGTGTTCTTGACAAAGTAATAGGAAGTGTTCTGTGTATGGTTGTTTGTACAATTGTCATGAAGCCTTGCGCACTTGGATATATGTTGAAGACATGTTAGTGATGTTTTAGTTATGGATGCATAGTCTGATATTTAGTAGAAGTGAAGTTATGAAGTCGCTATTCACCAGTAGTAGTTTCATGTGTTTATTCAGAAGAGCCAAAAGATATTTTATTGGTTCTTGAGTTGTGCCTATCTTTAGGGAATGCACCCTTGGATTTAAGCTTAGAGAAGAGTTATTGATGTTTAGTTAAGAGCACATGAGTTAATTTAGCTTACAGAGAAAGATCCAGTTGTTTTGGTAGAGCCGACGGTGTGTAGCGTGCGTCTATAATTATCTTGTTGGATAGGTTCCAGAATGTGTTACGTGCATAGTAGAGCTGACATAATGCTTATTGGAGTTTTTTATGGTTTCTCTAATATGATTTCAAGGTGGTTCTAACAGGCTCACTTGTTTATATCATTTAGAGGAAAGATATTTATAGGCAGTCATTTGTGATTGCTTGAGTGTGGTTCATAGTTGATTCAACAGAGTAGAGCGGAGTGTGTGAAGTGTTGAGCCATCAAAAGAAAGTCTATGTGACCAAGTAAAGTATTTGTGCTATACATTGGAACTGATCCAAAAAGCAGGTCAAAGCACAGTTCACCAAGATCTAGATATAGTGTGTATCTATTATTCAGAAGGTTGTAGCCTTCACCCCTTTGAGCAATGATCTCTCAGACAGTGCGTCCTCTCCCCTAACAGGGACAATTATAAAAGAATCCTAATAGGGACTGACCCTTGACTAGGTCTATTGTACTAAATATATTGTAAAGCAACTCCTAACAGGGTTAAGGATCTTCTAACAAGGATCATAATACACTAGTGTAGAATATTAGTGGGTGTCAATTCCCACCGAGGTTTTTACCTATTTGGGTTTCCCCATAACCAAAATATTGGTGTTGTGTTCATGTGTTCTTTCATTGTGTTTATGCTTTATGTTTAAGTATACTTAATTGGATAAAGAATTGAAACTTGTAGATAACTGATTCACCCCCCCTCTCAGTTATTTCTTGGGACTATTCCTAACAATTGGTATCAGAGTCAAGTGCCTCAAAGAGAAATTTTAATAGCTTGAGGTTGATCAGATGGCATACTTTAGGAAAGAAAGTCCTAAGTTTGATGGAGAGAATTATCTTGATTGGAAGAACAAGATGGTGGCGCATTTGCAGTGCATTGCTTTTGAAGTTTTTGATGTAACTATCAAAGAAGCCAAGGTTCCCACCTTAGAAGACCTTGCAAAGGATGATGCTACTGATAGGCAAAAGGAATTGTTTCATTAGAATGCTATAGCTAAAGAAGCTCTTATTAGTGCCCTACCTAATGGTGAATTTTTAGAAATAAAAAAGGTAGATACAACCCACAAAATCTGGAAGCACCCAAAAGACATATTTGAAGGAGACAAACAAACAAAGGATGCACGCAGAAAGAAATGGAAGAAAATATACAATGCATTAGAGATGATGCCTAAAGAAAATATCAGAGCATACAATCAAAGGATAAATGAAGCATTTGTTGGAATCAGAAACAATGGTGGAGAAATTTTAGAGGAGAACATTATGGACAAGCTAATGACTACCCTCACTCCAGAATATGAAAGAAAGATCAACATCCTTGATGAGACCATGCAGCTTACATCTAATTTCAAGAGAGAGACCTTGATCAACAAAATCTCAGCTTTTGAGATTTCAAGATTAAAGACAAAACCAAAGAGTGAGATAGCCTTCAAAGCAACAATTCAGGGTAAGAAATCTGCAAACACTTCTGGTAATTTTGATGATGATGATGAAGAAAAAACATTAGATGATTTCATTGCTATGATTTCCAAAAGAGAAAAGAAAGGAAAAGGAAAATATGAAGGTCAATTACCATTTAAGTGCTTTTCATGTAACAAGATCAGTCACTTTGCATCTATGTGCCCTACTAGAGCTAGAAAGTTCAAAAAGGATTACAAGCCTAAGTACTCTAAGGAATGCTACTATGTTGGAGATGGAGTTTCAGATGATGAATCAGGTGAAGAAGAAATTGGATTCATTTCTATTGTAGACAAAACAAATAATAAGACAATTCATGAAGATAAGAAAGAGAATCAAGAGCTAGCATTGATTTAACAAGCTGACATAAGGACAGACTGGATTAAAGATTGTGGTTGTTCACATCACATGACAGGTGATAAAGTCAGGTTTGTTCATCTAGACAAATACAATGGTGGGATCGTTAGATTTGGAGACAACACTCCTAAACCAATATTTGGTAGAGGAGCCATCACCTTGCATGGAAAGAATAGTACTAATGATGTTCTTTATGTTGATGGTTTGAAACATAACCTTCTCAGTGTTGGATAGTTACTTGGAAAAGGTTATCAGTTGGAGTTTAAAGATGACAAATGCATCATAAGCAACAAGGATGGTGTTATGATTACATCAGGCTCAAAGACTAGAGGTAATTTTTTTCAACTTAATTCAAAAGCAAGTTTTTTTGTTGCTGAAGTTGATGACAGTTGGTTGTGGCATAAAAGAATATGTCATATCAATTTTGATAACATAGAAAAGATAAGAAATGTAAAGGCAGTAAGAGATCTACCTAGCATAGCAAAGCTAGTTGATACTATATGCAGGGAATGTGTGATGGGGAAGCACATGAGAAATTCTTTCAAGAGTAAGCAGAATTCAGCAGAGAACAAGTTGGATCTGATTCATACAGACCTATGCGGTCCCACTCAAACAAGATCATACTATGGTGAAAGGTATTTCATTTTGTTTGTTGATGATTATACTAGGATGATGTGGGTTGCGTTCTTGAAAAATAATTCAGAAGCATTTGAGAAGTTCAAAAAATTCAAAGCTAAGATTGAGAATGAATCTAGACTAAAGATAAAATGTTTGAGATCAGATAGAGGAGGAGAATTCACCTCTGACAGATTCTATGAGTACTATGAAGAACATGGCATAAAGAAATAGTTAAGTGCACCTAGAACCCCTCAGTAGAATGAAATTGCAGAGAGAAGGAATAGGATCGTTCTTGATACAACGTGCACCATTATGATAGAAGGAAAAGTTGCACACACCTATTGGAGAGATGCAGTCAATACAACAGTCTATACCATCAATAGAATTCAATTGAGGCCTGGCGCTGAAAAAACACCATATGAGCTATGGTTTGGTAATGTTCCCACAGTAAAATACTTCAAAATCTTTGGAAGCAAGTCCTACATCAAGAGGGATGAAGCAATAGGCAAGTTTGATGCAAGAAGTGATGAAGGTATTTTTCTTGGTTACTCTACTAAAAGTAAAGCTTATAGATGTTTCAATTTAAGATTGAAAAAGATCATAGAAAGTGCTCATGTTAAGATTGATGGAAATTTTATGGTTCAAGAAAGATATCATGATTACTCACCCATGATTGAAGAAGAACCTAGACCCTCCACTAGTGAGACAGTCATTGAGGAAATGTTTGACAGTATTGATGTATTATTCAATGACCTTGAGACAAGTGAAGAAAGTACTCCTAAGGCTAATGAGTCAGCATCACCTAAAGTTCCAAAGTTTACATCTAGAAATCATTCCAAGAAAGACATCATTGGAGATCAGAGCGGCAAAGTCTTCACAAGATCACAAGCAAAGAACTCAGCTAGCAGTGAAGCGATATGTTTACTATCTCAAATTAAACCTTTAAGTGTTGAAGATGCTTGTAATGATTCAGATTGGCATGATGCTATGAAAGAAGAACTTGATCAGATTATTAAGAATGACACTTGGGAACTGGTCCCAAGACCAAGTGATAAGAATGTGATTGGAACAAAGTGGATATTTAGAAACAAGATGAATGAAGATGGTACAATAGTAAGAAATAAAGCAAGATTAGTATGTAAGGGATATGCGCAAAGAGAAGGCATTGATTATTCAGACACATTTGCACCTATGAGCAGATTAGAAGCTATTAAGTTATTTCTAGCTTATGCTGCACTCAAAAACTTCAAAGTTTATCAAATGGATGTCAAGTCAGCATTCCTGAATGGAGATTTGAAAGAAGAAGTATACATTGAGAAGCCATAAGGATTCACCCTATCAGACATACCTGATATGGTATGCGGATTGAAGAAGGCCCTCTATGGACTTAAGCAAGCCCCTAAAGCATGGTATGAGAGACTAGATGGATACTTAACAAAGATTGGATTCAAGAAAGGAGCAACAGATTGTAATCTATTCATTAGAGAGACATCTGAAGGTCTACTACTTGTAGCTATATTTGTTGATGACATTATCTTTGGAGGTAATGACAAACTAAGTGCAAAATTTGCCAAAGAAATGCAGAATGAGTTTTAGATGAGCATGATTGGTCCTATCAAATACTTTTTTGGACTAAATGTGCAGTAGACAAAGAAAGGTATTTTCATTAATCAATCCAAGTATGTGAAAGAGATACTAAAGAAATTCAAGATGGATGATTGCAAGCTAGTGGGAACCCCTATGATCACTGGATGCAATCTTACAAAAGAAGATGACTCACCAATAGTAGATATAACATTGTATAAGTCTATAATTGGTAAACTTATATATCTTACTCAGACTAGACCTGATATTTCCAATGCAGTTGGCATAGTTGGAAGATTTGCAGTAGAACCTAAGAAAAGTCACCTCATGGCAGTAAAGAGAATATTTAGATACTTACAGGGCACTATAGATTATGGTCTATGGTATCCTAATTCAAAAAATGTTGAGCTTCATGTGTACACTGATGCAGATTGGGTAGGATGTGTTGTTGACATAAAAAGTACATCAGGTGGAGCAGTGTTTCTTGGTGATAGACTTGTCACTTGGACAAGCAAGAAACAAAATTGTATTTCTCAGTCAAAAGCAAAAGTGGAGTATGTTGTAGCAGCCCTGAATTTCTCTACAATTGTTTGGATCAAGCAGATGATAAAGGATTTTAGAATTTAGATTGATTATCCTATTGTTATTCACTATGATAACACTAGCACTATCAATATGTCAAAGAACCCTGTGATGCATACAAAGACAAAGCACATTGAGATCAAGTATCACTTCCTAACAGAGAAAGTGGCAGAGAAAGAAGTCAAGCTGGAGTATGTGAGTACTAAAGATCAGTTGGCAGATATATTCACAAAGCCCTTGCCTAAGGATACTTTTGAGTATCTCAGGGAGAAGTTGGGAGTAATTCCCTTCCTTGATTCTGCTTAGAAGAAAGAAGGAAAGGCATCAGTCCTTAGGGACTGATGGAAGGTTGACTACTCTACCTTAGGAGTAGTACCAGTGCTTAAAATGAATGGCACCCTTTTCCATTGATGTCAAAGGGGAAGTAATATACATAGGCATGAAAAATAGAAGTAAAAGGAGGAGTAATATACTAAGGGGGAGCAGTATTCAGTTTTGACAATAGTATAGTTGAGGAAATGGAGAATATTAGAAAATATTGCAGCAGATAGAGGATTCATCTTTGGGGGAGTTTTGATGAGGAAATGGAGAATTTTATAAATAAATGTTCATTTGGGTTGGTGGTAGTTTTTCATTCCACATGTTTCCATCAATGCCAAAGAGGGAGATTGTTGGAGATTTGCCAGTAGGCTAGTACTGACTGTATGTTTGTCATTGATGACAACATACGGAAAGTAGCATGTGCGGAAGTCTTATGCAGTAAGCTTTTAGTATTTGTAGCATGGACATGATATCAACATGATATCATAGGCACATAGGTTAACTGTTAGTACATATAGTTATATAGTAGCTTGTGTCAGCAGTGTTCCTGATAGAGTAACATGCAGTGTTCTATGTATGGTTGTCCGTATAGTTGTCACAAAGCCTAGTGTGCTTGGATATATGTTGAAGACATGTTAGTGATGTTTTAGTTATGGATGCATAGTCTGATATTCAGTAGAAGTGAATTTATGAAGTCGCTATTCACCAGTAGCAGTTTCCTGTGTTTATTCAGAAGAGTCGACAGAGATTTTATTAGTTCTTGAGTTGCGCCTATCTTTAGGGTATGCACCCTTGGATTTAAGCTTAGAGAAGAGTTATTGATGTTTAGTTAAGAGCGCATGAGTTAATTCAACTTATAGAGAAAGATCCAATTGTTTTGATAGAGCTGACAGTATGTAGCGTGCGTCTATAATTATCTCATTGGACAGGTCCCAAAATGTGTTGCGTGCATAGTAGAGTTGATAGAATGCTTATTGGAGTTTGTTATGGTTTCTCTAATATGATTTCAAGGTGGTTCTAATAGGCTGACTTGTTTATATCATTTAGAGGAAAGATATTTATAGGTAGTCATTTGTGATTGCTTGAGTGTTGTTCATAGTTGATTCAACAGAGTAGAGCAGAGTGTGCGAATTGTTGAGCCATCAAAAGAAGGTCTATGTGACAAAGTAAAGTATTTGTGCTATACATTGGAACTAATCTAGGCAACATGTCAAAGCACAGTTCACCAAGATCTAGATATAGTGTGTATCCATTATTTAGAAGGTTGTAGCCTTCACCCCTTTGAGTAGTGAGCTCTCAGACAGTGCATCCTCTCCCCTAATAGGGACAATTATAAAAGACTCCTAATAGGGTCTGACCCTTTACCATGTCTACTATACTAAATATATTGTAAAGAAACTCCTAACAGGGTTAAGGATCTTCTAACAAGGATCATAATACACTAGTGCAAACTATTAGTGGGTGTCAATTCCCACCATGGTTTTTACCTATTTGGGTTTCCCCGTAACCAAAATATTGGTGTTGTGTTCATGTGTTCTTTCATTTTGTTTATGCTTTATGTTTAAGTATACTTAATTGGATAAAGAATTGAAACTTGTAGATAACTGATTCACCCCCCTCTCTCAGTTATCTCTTGGAACTATTCCTAACAGTTGTGGACAAATTCAATAAGATGGCTCACTTTGTGCCATGCAAGACAACTAATGATGCCAGCCAAATAGCCTCTCTTTTCTTCAAGGAGATAGTAAGAATTCATGGGTTACCTATGTGTATTGTGTTAGATAGAGACACCAAGTTTATGAGTCATTTTTGGAAGACTCTTTGGCAAAGGTTAGGCACTAATTTGTCCTTTGGATCTGCATACCATCCCTAAAATGATTGTCAGAATGAGGTTTTCAATAGAATCCTTTGAAATCTATTAAGGTGCTTGACCAAGGAGTATGGTCAACAATGGGATTAGTTGATTGGACAAGTTGAATATGCATATAATGATACTATAAACAGATCCACAGGGAAAAGTCCCTTTGAAATAGTATATGGTCTACATCCTAGAGGAGTCTATGAGCTAAGAGACTTAAAGGATGGAGTGAAGGGAAGTGGATAGGTTGATGACTTTTCTTATGTAATGCAGGAGATACATGATACAATCAAGAAGACTTTGATAGAGAACACCATGAAGCATAAGACTAAGGTGGATGAGAGTAGAAGAGAAGTTCAATTCAATGTGGGAGACTTGGTGATGGTACATATAAACAAGTATAGACTTCAAAAGAGAGTCCCTCACAAGTTGCAGATGATGAGGATAGGACCCTATTCTATCTTGGCAAAATATGGGAACAATGCTTTTAGAGTGGAGCTACCAGAAGATAGTGGACTGCCCCTTGTCTTTAATATTGCAAACCTGGTTCATTACAAAGGACCACCACTAGACATGGATCAAATCCTTAGTGAAGTCATCCAAGATGTGGATGTACTCCAACTACTTTCTGCTATAGTCAAGCAAGCTGATAGTATACTAGATACTAGAGTCTACAAGAAGACTAGGAAGAAGGACTACAATGAACATCTGATCAAAAGGCATGGTCAAACTAATGTTGATGCAGTATGGGTTAAGGAATTAGAGTTTAAGAAGATGGGGATTGATCCCACCTTACTCAATCCAAGGGTGGATTGAACTCTTTTGTTTAGGGGAGGATGGTGCAGGAGCACCTAGGCTAACCTCCATAGTTTATGTTATTTTGGCTTGTATCTGACATTGGCCAAGTCAAAGTAGCGAGAGTTTATTTTGGACCTTATAAGGTCATTGAAATGTGGACTAGGTGAGTTAGTCATTAAGACTAAGGTCACCAATTAGTCATTGTTAGTTGCTTTTAATTAATCTTAGGTTTAGAAGCTTAGTGTTGGATTTGAGCTATCAATGTGTTCTAAACACATGAATGATGTTAGAAAGATGCCTTGAGGCCATAAATGGAGTTGGTTCCTCAAGATATTGGGGTTAGAGGTCCTAAAAGTTAGGATGAAGGAATGAAAGCAAGATGCCAAATGTTGTTAGGAAGTTGTCATGATAACATTTGCAATAATGGCAAATGTTGCATGCAACTCGGTAGCATAGGATCCCCTAAAAGATAGGAGTGGGAGATTGACCAACATAGCCTAAAATCATGGAGAATGGAATCTAATATCATTAAAGGCTTGAATCTCGAGAAGAGATTTCATTATAACAAATTTGTGTTTAGTAAAAAGAGCTCTGCAACTCTGTTTTGTGAAGAACCTGAGTTTTTCAGTGTGACAGTGCCATTGAATGGATTGAATGTCTTGATTTAGTGATTGTTTTGTGTTCATAGGATAAATATAAGACTTTTTAATTCAAGAAGAAATTAGATTTAAGTTGATTTAGTGTTTTGAATAAATTGGTTTAGTTTGTGAGAGTTTCCTGGTCCTGTCCTGACCAGTTTGTCATTTCATGGCTCCCCCATGAAATCTAACCATGGGATCTTCCTAAGGGTAGGTGAATATGTTAGGGGATCCATTAGTCTATATATATCTAGGATTAGGATTCATGAAGAGTTGGAATGCTATTTTTAGTACCAAGCCCTAGGCGAGCAAATAGTGCTCGGTTAGAGGTTTGAAGGAGAAGAATTGAAGATTTATTTTAGGGTATTGAGGTATAGTACATAACAAGTATATTTCCAGGTGGGATATAGTCATATCCTAACATTTTATGAGGATTTTGGTCATACCAATCCATTAGAGTGAGTTTTTAACAAGTATTCAGACTAGTCCTAAGAAATAGGTCTTTTAGCCCTATTAGGCCTAGATTATAGGAAGCCAAGTACAGAGGCCATTAGGCCCTAAAACTTGTATAATATTTTATAAAATCCAAAAGGGTATCCAAATCCCTAATTATTTTGGTGAGTTTTTTGAGAATTTTGGGCAAGAATTGACAAAAGGTCTCTGCAAAAGGCTACAAGGAAATAGGCCTCCTCATGGTGAAATATTGAACCCGATGAAAAAGGGCTTGAAGATCTTTCTAAATGGATCCAAATGGAAGGGTTATGAATGTAGATGAAGCATTAAACATCCCTGTAATGAATTTCATGAATGGAGAGAAGTTGGCACTTAGAGCCTTCTAAGTGTAGGAGAAATATTGAAGTAACTACATGGTTTAGTCCTTCAAGGTGAAGCACAATGTGTGAAACTCTTGGAAAGGAGTTGGATTAGGTCTTAGTTAATCATATAAGCCTAATAAGGACCTAGAGGAGATTAGGATCCTTGATAGAGACAAGCTAGGTCTCTTAGAAGTTGTGCAAGCAAACCTTGGAACACTCACATCAGGGGTCATACCAAAGAATCTCGTCACTAAGAAACCAAACCGAAAGGCCCCAAGAGGAGAGAAGGAAACCCCAAAAGATCCAAACCCACAACCATCACAAAACAAAAGATGATCTCCCCACAAGACAAGGAGACACCACAATCCAAAGAGGAGGAACTAGAGCGCAAAATCCCAACCAGAAACTCATACATCCTCTTCTGACAACAAAGAAGGGGCCAAAACTAGTCAAAAAAGGAAAAAGGAATGACATCAAGGAAATGATGCCAACCCACCTATACATCACAGTCTAGATAAGATGCTCCTAGATAGCTCATACACTAGGCCAAGAATCCAAAAGTTTCAAAGCAGACAAAATAGAGCAGGAAGACGAGATCCTCTCCAAAATAACACAATTGTAGAATACCCAAAAACCAAGAATGCCTCCAAAGAAGATGACAAAAATTATAGAGGCAGAAGATGTTAAAACCTTTGGAGCCCGATCATCAAACCCATACTAATGCCAATAAAAATGACACAACATGAGCCACATTTGTGGACAAATCTTGGGAACAACATCCAAAATGATGGAGATAAAAAATCTCCCCTCACCCTGAAAACTAGTCACCCACAAAATAGGAGAACCTGATAAGACTACCCTGTTATTATCATCATCAATATCTTCTCCCTCACCTTCATAGACCAAAACCCTAGCTCTGCCCTTCCTCCCACCTTTATTTTCCATTAGAGTTTTTTGTGACAATAGTTAATTTTTTTTGACTTGTAGTTGTAAGCTCTACAAGCTAAAAAAAATGACCCTTGGTTGTAATCTCTACAGGCAAGAACCCCCACTATTTCACCAAATGTTAAAGTAAACAACTCTCAATTAAGAACCATAATAGAGAGAGACCCTATGGGGACTTGAACCTTGGTTGTAGGCCCTACAGGAGAGAAGCCCCACCATTTCACCAAAGGGACAAGCCCAAAGCATTGTTGTAATAAAAATTTGGAGTTAATTAAAATGAATCATTAGTTATGGCACCTTTCTTGTGTTCTTCCAATGTACACATGGTTTTCATTCTTCAATGTTAGTTTCAACTTAGTGATTCTGATGGTGAAATGTGAATATATTTTATGGATTTATACTTCATACCATTTGTGTCTTGCTAATATAAGTTTCAGTGTATGGTTAGTTTAATTTTAAACATATGTTTGAGTTGTGTCATTATTAGGTACTTGAATGCATGCTTATAATCTAAAAATTATTTTGTTTCTTTTGAAGATTGCACTATTTATGAGGCATTGTGAGTTGTTTGATTAAGAAAAAATTAGTTAATGGGATCCATTTATTGGAGGCATCATCTATTATTATCATTGTCATTAGGATTTCTGAGCTCAATCTCTATAAACCCTAATCCTTTTGCTAGTAATTTTGAAATAGTTTAGTAGAGTCAGAGAAAGAATTGCATTTGTAGTCCAAGAAAATTTGTGTAAGTCCCCTTGTGATTACCATCACCATAACATCTATTGAATTTATCCAAACATTTTCAAGTTTTGATATTAGGAATCTTGGGTTTGTCTCATCTGATCATATCTAACAGTGCCTGATTTTTCTCATTCATGAGAGGAAAAAATATACTTAGTATATATTTTTTTGTTCTAGTGTTGTGAAAAACTCTTATCAACACTTTCATGAATGTAAGGGGTATGAATAACATCCCTTAGACAAAAGGCTATTCTAGATTTAATTTATCTCAATTATATTGATATTGTTTTCATCTAAAAAACTAAGTTGCCCATGGAAGGTATTATAAACATGGAATTTGAGGTTTTAGGTAGAGGTTAGTGTTAGTGCATTGGGTATCAAGGTAGTTCAAGTGTTATGTCTTGTCTTTGGGACCCACCGAATGTTGTTACTAAGTGGTCGGTTCCTAGTAGTTACTTTGTCTATGGTCAATTCAACTATGGATTTAGATAGAGTTAATCTCCTCACTTATGTGTGTTATCTAACTAAACTCTTAGGGAAGTCTAAGATTTGATTGTATATTGACATGTTAAGGTCTTATGTCCCTTGTGGTCCTTGGATTATTTTGGGGGACTTTACTACTACTACAAGATTGTATGAAAGGAAAGAGGGTGTTGGCAAGCTCGAGCATTCTTCTGGGTTCTTAAGAGATAATATAGATTTGGTAGATATTGTTAGGAGGTTTTTGAGCATGTCATAGATTTTTTATTAGACCTTATTTATGTGTGCTAACATTAGTGTTTTATCATTGACATCAACATACTATTGTTGTTGCACACAATGTGTTTAGTTTGTTCAGAGAAGACGATTTCAGTTGTTCAGGTGATTTGTTGAAGATCTTTTGCTACTATTATGGTTGGTGTTTTAGATATGTCTATAGTTGATTATGGTCAACTTATAGAGTATCACATGATAGATTGAGTGAGTTATGATTTATTTATTAGTTGACTATATTTCAATATTCCTGTGTTCCGAGGTTGACTTTTTCCTTCGGTAAATATCATTATGGTTGATTGAGTTGATGTGAAGGTTCATAAAGATATTTTTACTTATTTCTAGTATTTTTGGATCATGGTATGAATATTTAGATTGTTGCATTGATTTCATTGGGTGTTTTGCTAGCATGTTGGAGTTTCTTCATTTAGGTCCTAGCCGGCTTGGTGAAGTAACATGTGATTCTTGTTGCGAACTTGGCGAAGTTATTGTGTGTTTGAGGATGAAGATTTGGGTCCTATCTAAGTCTTGGATGACTTGATTTGGATTGCATTTTAGTTTGAGCATAATTTTTATATTGATTATTCTTATAGATCTTAGTCGACCTTATTGTGGACTATTCATTGTAATATGTATAAATGGGAATTCATTTGTGATTGTGAACTGTGTGTGTAGAAGAAAAGAAGGGGTATGTTTTGTATTATGTGATTGAGACATAAATTGTACTTCATTGGAATTGTATTTTTATTGTAGATGTTGTAAGTCAGTTAAGTTATATTAGATAGTTTTTCCAACCTTGTGAATTATAATTAGAGATTGATCGATGAACCTAGCTGAGGACTAGATCATTGTATTGTGAGCAATGAGCTCTAGGTAGTTTTCTTGAGAATGCATGCACATTCCCTTTTTGTTTTATTTTCTCTTAACCGGACAATACTTTTTGTAATCACCTAAAATTGGACAAGATAAATCAAGTGAACAATCAAGGTGAAAATCAGAGCAATTGAATCAAATCAAGCATTTATCAAATCAAAATTGCAATCAACCCATAATTCAATTTAATTAAAAATCAAAACTCATACATTCAATTTAAATCAAATAAAGCATGGTAAATCAATCAATTGTGTAATTAATCTAATTAATTACATGGTTTATTTAAAACAAATCAACCCATTCAAGGGGTACACATGGCTAAAGATAATAATTAAATTCAATTAATTAAATCTTATTTTCCCTCAACCACCAAATGGGAGGAAAATTCATCAACCAATAGGATTTAAGGATTGAGCTCACATGGATCAAGCCTAAATCGAATCTCAATCACTCACTTGGAGAATGCATCTTGTCCACTCATTTTGTCCTTTGGTCCCAAGCTTTGAGGATAAAATATTTAAATGGTCCCCAAAGGTGGAACCATGGACTTAACCCTGACCTAATCATGATCAAATCAACTACACCCCCTACCCGTGCCAAAATCTATAAAAGCAAGACATAATTCAAAGCATTAATCATCCACAAATCAGAGAATAGCATCAAACCTCTTGCAATTTATGGATAGAAAGGCAAATTTAGAACTAATTAAGACTTATTTCTTTTGGAATTGAAATTTTTAGTTTCTTTATCATTCATTCGCATTTTAGGACTGTCACTAATGGAAGCTTGATGAGAGCTTTGCATTAGCATCCCTAAATAGAGGTCCATAGAGTGCTTAATTGTCATTTATTTATTGAAATAACTTACTCTTTGTGGTAACTTAGTTATTATTCTCATTTATTTGCAATACTAACCCTATGAAGGTGTTTTCCTTAGAAAAGAGAAAACAAATCAGAAATGCATAAAAGATAAAAAATAGTGGAAAATTGAGCATGAAGAAAGCTAAAAACATTCAAAAAGGATTCTTAAAAAGATGTTGTCTTGGTGAAAACCTAGAAAATAGGTGCCTTGATAATATGGAAATAAAAATTTTTGAAAAAAGAGAAAATACAAAAAAATTAGAAAAGAAAAAAAAAGTGCCTTGGTGAAAACCTAGCAAATAGGCACCTTGGTAGCAAAAAAAAAGAAAGGAAAAAGCTTTAAAAATAGAAAAAGAAAGCAAAATCAATTCAACCAGTGAAAACCTGGTAAACAGGTGCCATTGAAAGTCCAAGTCAGTCGCATACCTAGTGGTCATCCTTGTAAATACTGCATTCACCAGCATTTGTATATATTGCATAAT
The DNA here is from genome assembly GCA_027943335.1 of Chamaecyparis obtusa. Lineage (NCBI taxonomy): Eukaryota > Viridiplantae > Streptophyta > Pinopsida > Cupressales > Cupressaceae > Chamaecyparis > Chamaecyparis obtusa. The sequence goes on along the minus strand of BSBK01003523.1, from coordinate 6,765 downwards.
AAAACCCCACAATTGCATTTGCGAGTACCTAAAGATTTTGGTCACCTAATCTACAAATTGTCCCAAGTCCCACAATGAAATCACATCAAATTGGGGGCAATCTACTCTAAAGGAGAGAGGATTCATAAAAAGAAAACTTCAATCAGACACCAAATCAATTAATCAAAGCACAAGCGAAACACAAGCAAATCTTGATCTTAATCCAATTTTCAATCAAACACAAAATTTGATCCAAAATCTCACGAGACCTTATCTTTATCAGGATTAAAAATATAAAATGGATAGAACTATACTTGAAATATGGATTTGAAAAACAATGCAATTTTTTTTCTAAAAGTGTTGACTCGATTGATGAAATCATGTCTTTCTAGCGAATCGATGAAAGTTTTTAAACTAGACTAGTTATGATGAAAGCATGATATTTTATTGATTTCTGAATGACTGTCTTAAAATCAAAGTTTTGAAACATGAATTATTTTTCTAGGGACATGATCATCAAAGAATCATCGAGGACTTGTATATATGATGAAACTAAGATCTTTGTTTGTTTACGCAAAAGGATACCTTGGATATTTTGATGTTAAATATCATAATACCAAAATCCACTTGCAACATAGAATCTGACAAAATCGGTATTTGTACTCTCATGATTGACTTCAATCAATGATAGTCGTACCAAAGGATGGGAAAGAAATGTAAGAGGTGAAAAAGGTATTCATATCATCATGGTTGAACTAGTGATGGTTGTACTAATTTCAGATTTCAAAAATTGCTCGATGATGAATATAAGCTCTAAATTTTTGAATAGTGACAGTTAGTTGCATACATCATAGATTAAATGCATTTAAAAGTATTTTCCTTTCTTAAATTCAAAAACCAAATTTGCAAGAGAAAAATAGAAAGGGGGTGGAATTAAATAAAAAATCAAATGAACATCAAAAACTATATGTGATCGAGTGTGTTGGAAATCAAAAATCAAAACAAAGGTGCATTGCATTAGTTCATTTGCATTTGTTAAAATCATCTTATCTTGCAGTCATTTAGGACTTTACCCTAAGTTCATTTAAGTTCATTACATTAGTGTGCATTAACTTTAATCTAAGTTCATTACATTAGTTTGCATTAACTTCATTAAAAGTTCATTTAATGTTGCATTGCATTAGTTTGCATTCATTTTGAATCTGTCTCATTTAGATGCATTCATCATTCATCATTCATCATTCATCATCATTCCTATTAAAACCATTAAGTTCATTTATGATTACAACTCATTAGATGACATTCATTGCATCCATTAAATCATTTCATTCAAATAGACCTAAGTTCATCATTAGTTGCATTTCATTTAGTTCATTCAAAAACATTGCACATTGCATTATTCATCTAAATCCATTCATTAAAAACTCATTACATTTACACATTGAATTATATTCAAATATAAGTGTATTAGGACATTACATATACATCATTATATCCATACATGATCTATCATAGCATTTACATCATCAACATCATTCATATAAATATCATTTATCATAAATCATTAATCATTAAACATAAATATTCATTCATTACATCATATATGAACACCACATTTTGCATCACATTTGTATATCCGTTGCATTTATTATCCTTTCATATCATTAACCCATCACATCACATTAATCATTATACCGGTACATCACATTAATCATTAAATTATTACATCATCATATAACACATTTATGTATCATTAACATCATATAACATTAATCATTACAAAAATCATTAAATCCATATCACATACATTCACCTATTCTATGTCATACATAAGATAACCATTTAATCATAAATAGAACATGTGCATCCATATCATCAACTGCATTTGAAAAAGCATAAAAAGAAAGCATGTAAGAGATAGCATCATATAGATCTACATATCATAGAAAAACACCTAAAAAATGAAGTCCAACACATGATGATGTCACATAAAGTAAATTTGTCAACTAAGTATCAAAGTCCATGGTATCAAAGCAATAAACATCAAGAAATCAAAGTCCATCAGAATGTCAACAAGTATCAAAGCATAACATGAAGAACATCAACTAATCAAAGAATATAAACTGAGTCCAATATCTCAAGATAAAAAATGGACCATCATATACATCAATGAATAAAGAATATATATCATCTCCAAGAAATTCAACTGGCCAAACCACTAGCACCATCGGCACCATCAGGACCATGACCACTATCTAGAGGTCTGCTGGAACTAGCATGTAGCCCGGGCTGACTCATGGTAGCCATAAATGCCTGCATCATGCTACCAAGCTGACTGACCTATTTCCTGATCTATGATACATCCGACTGTAAAGTGCAAACATAAGATGTGGATGCTAGAGCCTCTGTAGTAGGAGCCTGGGGAGGAGGAGCCTGAGGTGGAGCCATGGAAGATAATGGAATGGAAGAAGATGGGATGGATAAAGATGGAATGAAAGAAGAAGAAGATAGAAGGACTAAAGATGATGGCATAGAAGAGGAAAGAGGACCCTATGGAATAGCCTATGGAATGACCTATGGAGGAGCCTATACTGGTATACCCTGTGCTTGATCTAATAAAATCTGAGCGGCCTGAGCATCCACATCAACTGCTACCCAACTACCAACCTACCAGAATACTCTCAACCTGTGTTGGCCCCATCTAGCCATTAGATCCCACACCAACCTGATGAAGGACTCTACCCACACCACCACCTCAAACTCTAGCTCTGCCACCCCTCATACACACTCCACTAGCCCTCGGAGGAATCGGTACAGAAATAATCACTGGAATCAAAAATTTTCCACCTCTGGCTGCTCGACAACCCCGTCATCCCCGACGACCTCGTCTCTATCCCCCACCTCCATCCCCATCCCCTCCATCATCATCAGACTCCTCATCAATACTGGGCATTGGCTCCACCGGATCTGTAAACCTTGGAAATGGGTTCCGAGCAAACCAATCTGCATAATCATCAGTCATGCTAGTGTCTACCACATGATCTTGCATGTCCCAGAGAAGATGAGCTAGCTGTAAAACCTCATGTTAAGTAGTCCTATTATCAATATGTGGCCCCCATAGAGACCTCTCCACATGTAATCAAGCATACAATGCCAAACCCTATGTCTGACCATACTGTCATAACACTCAGGAAATAAAATCTCTCAATAACCAGAGGAGTGTTCCCTATCATCCATCGTGGAATGCACATAAAAGGTAGCTCTGCTGTATCCTTGGGCCATACCTCACATCCAATATAGGGTCACCAAATGACCTGATCTATATCATCAATGATACGTTGCCAGTAATCAAGCTTGCCCAAATGGGCCTGGACAACCATCCCCTCATACATCCAAGCAAAAGGCCAGCTTGGACCTCGGTGCCTAACATAAATTGGTCTAGTAATTGGGATATGCTCCTATGTCCATAACTAAAGTAGAATGACCCCAATAGAGAGAGTCACTCCATGATAGGACACAACTAAATGCAACTCATGATATAGCTGTGCCAAAATATAGGTACCCCAATCAAAGCGTCGAGGCTGAGCGATCATATCCTCCAGGATACGACCCCAATCAACTGCAAAACCATGTCCTCATTGATTAGGAATGAGGAAGCCACCAATCAGTTCCCCTAAGACAACATGAAGAGTAGGGAAGGATGAAAAATGAGCCCACTGGATCGAATCATCGCCAATGGTAGGGTTCTGAAATACCTACCTACAAGATGTGCCATCGTACACCTGATCATAGTAAATCAACTCTCTGTGGGTCGGGATGCGGAGGATATGATACAAATCCTCAGGAGTGATCATCATCTCTCCCATGAGAAAATGAAACATGTTATGGTCAGAGTGCCACCTCTCTACCATAGTTGTGATAAGTCCTCAATTCACTCGGAATCGAGGTAGAACAAGGAGAAAAGAAAGACCGCATCTACCAATGAGTCGACGATTTGCACCGTTGAGAAAATTGATCATCTCAAACGATAAGGGATATAAGCCTCTCATGCTGCGTGACTTATGCTCTACCTGAAAAAAGCAAGTTAAACACATCGGTATTTGAAATTATTATATTTTGGATCATCCTAAGTTAATCAAACATTTAAAAATATCAAACCACAATCAATTTTCCCGATTCTACTCAGAGAGGATGGAAAATTCATCATCACCCACCATATAAATCAAGATTGACAATCAAAAATTCAAAATAAATTGACTCAAACTGACATCCTACAATTCGCTACCAAATCAGGCTTTTAAACCTAAGCCAATCGACAGATTGACAACACCAGAAGGTTCGGAAAACTGACTTAGTAGTTTGCATTTTTTTACTATACAGGGTAAAAGTGCTATTTTAATGATTAAACATGCTAAAAGGAAAAAGCACAGCTACAAATATTGAATGCATAGGAGAAACATTTACAAGTGCAACTTTAAAGTGTACGTGCTAGAGAAACTAGTACGTGCTACAGGAATTACCTGTACACACTACTAAAAAGCTACTTCGCGCAAACTGAATTGTACGAGCCAATAAAAAAAGTAAACACAAAAGATGACCTAATTGCAACATTTGTACAAGCAACTTAAAGTTGTGGATGCGCTGCAGAAAACTGTGGAAGCACTAAAACATGGGTTTACGCGCTAAAGAAAGTATTAAATGCACAACTTAAAGAGAAAAAAGAAAAAAATAGGGTTTTTCATAGAAAATTTTATTTTTTTAAATTAAAATGCATATAAATTGATAAAGTAAGTTGATGGGGTACATACCGAAGGACCATAGGTCGGTGGCCACAGGTATCGGCGCCCTTGCTCAAATCTGTGCTCTCGAGTCAGGATAACCATCGCAAAAAGCTCAGAGAGGTCAGAGAGAAAAAGTCAAAAGGGAAAGTGAAAATGAATAGTAAAAATAACTTTTTACCCCTATATATAGGCCATTTTGACCTAAAAATGGCATCTTTGACCAGAAAATGACCAGGGACCCAAATTTTTCACTAATTCTGCCAAATCAAGGACATTTGTCATCAAACGAACACAAATACATTATCGGAAATGAAATCAAAATTCATTAAAAATTGACCTAATCAACACAAAACTGACCTAAACTATCATATTTTTCAAACAACTATCAAATTTCATTTCATTTCCAAGCGGGCATACATTTGGATAATCAGGAATGACATTAGTATCATCAAATCAGGGGCACGACCATCAAATCAAATTGTAATCTTTTATCAGAAATTTTTTCACTTATCAATCGAAAGAGGCATCAAACATCAAATCGGATCAAAACATGAACTTTATCAAATAATTCATCATCAAATTGACCATCAGGACATCAAATCCAATCAAACTTCATCAGAATCTGCATCTTATACCAAACATCAAAATCGACCATCAACGAAATTAGGACTTCATATCAAGGATGATCAAGACATTCTTTGAATCGACACACTTCACATGTCGACTCAAAGATGGGCATTTGTAATCACCTAAAATTGGACAAGATAAATCAAGTGAACAATCGAGGTGAAAATCAGAGCAATTGAATCAAATCAAGCATTTATCAAATCAAAATTGCAATCAAGCCATAATTCAATTTAATTAAAAATCAAAAGTCATACAATCAGTTTAAATCAAATAAAGCATGATAAATCAATCAATTGTGTAATTAATCTAATTAATTACATGGTTCATTTTAAAAAAAATCAACCCATTCAAGGGGTACACATGGCTAAAGATAATAATTAAATTCAATTAATTAAATCCTATTTTCCCCTCAACCACCAAATGTGAGGAAAATTCATCAACCAATATGATTTAAGGATTGAGCTCACATGGATCAAGCCTAAATCAAATCTCAATCACTCACTTGGAGAATGCATCTTGTCCACTCATTTTGTCCTTTGGTCCCAAGCTTTAAGGACAAAATATTTAAATGGTCTCCAAAGGTGGAACCATGGATTTAACCCTGACCTAATCATGATCAAATCAACTACACCCCCTACCCTTGCCAAAATCTATAAAAGCAAGGCATAATTCAAAGCATTAATCATCCACAAATCTAAGAATAGCATCAAACCTCTTGCAATTTATGGCTAGAAAGACAAATTTAGAACTAATTAAGGCTTATTTCTTTTGGAATTGAAATTTTTAGTTGCTTTATCATTCAGTCTCATTTTAGGACTGTCACTAATGGAAGCTTGATGAGAGCTTTGCATTAGCATCCCTAAATAGAGGTCCATAGAGTGCTTAATTGTCATTTATTTGTTGAAATAGCTTACTCTTTGTGGTAATTTAGTTATTATTCTCATTTATTTGCAATACCTACCTTATGAAGGTGCTTTCCTTAGCACACACTTTTAACACAATACATCTATCAGATCCATTAGATTTCCACAATCCATCTTAATGTTTGTATCAGTTTCTAGATTCGATTGTGTCAAATTTTTTTCCATCAATGTTTTAGATCATACTACATGATCCATCATCAGGATGCTAGATAGAAAAAAACATAATATGATAAGTTGCAGATCTAGCAGACAATAAAAAGAAGAGGAGTGAGAGATGAAGAGGGGAGAGAGAAGACAAGTGCACAGAGATCCACAGTGACAAGACCTACACCTGATAAAAATTAAAAATTAAAAGGGGGGAAAAACTCTCCCAATAAAAAGAAAATGATAATAGAGAAAATTAAAATTAAAATGAGAAGAATATATATATATAATATATATATATATATTATATA
>BSBK01003522.1:0-78791 GCA_027943335.1 Chamaecyparis obtusa | reverse complement strand
AGAATTATGGATAAATCTAACATTTACATCACATCTAGATTGCCCAAAAACATAATGATTAATTTTTAATCTATAAATTTTATCAAATGTTTTTTTTTTCTCAAAGTCATTAAAAAAAGTTATCCCTCAATTGTATAGATATGCATGTAAAATATTAGATAGAATCAAGAAAATATTCAACTAGTATCATCTATGTTGTACATGTGCATAATTTATACATGAAAATGATTAAATATTATCTTTTTCATTAACTTATTTTAAAATATAATTAAAAGAAAGCTTTCCAAGCTATGTGGATCTCATGTTGAACATAAGTTATAACAAAATGTAATAGTGTACCTTGTTAGACAAACACATGGTGGTTATATAAGCATACCTTATTAGACAACCATATGGTGGTTATTTTGGGGACATTACATCCTAATGCCGAAAAGATGACAACAAAATATTACCCAATTGAGTGAAAAGGGTAATCTAGCAATATTAACATAATTTTTCTTTGAAAATGAATTTGGTACGATCAAAATGTGTATATATACTTTCTATAAAATTGGTTTTCTCCCAAAGGTAGTTTTTGATTAGGTAAAAATAGGTTTTTAGGGGACCCGAAACCCCAAACAAAAAACAACCAAAGTCAGGAACTAGTTTTACAAGGACCAACAACCCAGATTATCAAAAAAAAAATTGAAGGCTGGTTTTACAAGGACCAGCAACCAAGTCAAACTTGTTTTACAGGGACCAACAACCAACATAGTCCAACATAAAAAAAAGTTGAACAAGGACCAAAAGTCTAGATAATAGCCAGAGTAAAGCAACAAAAACTATGCTACTGACACCAAAGTAAAATCCAGATAATAGGTTTTCTCCCAAAGGTAGTTACTGACACCACATGATAGTTAAATTTAGCAAGCATGTAATTTCTTATTGATCAATTTTAAGAAAAACTTATGGTAGTTCATTATATGACTATGAGAATACACCATATTGAGGATAGTATATTACTAGATAACTATGCTAACATTATCTCTATATCAAGGTGGCATTAAAAACCTTCACCCAATCAACTCCTTTTTGCAACTATATTTTTATTTTCACATCTTATCTTCAAAGGCTTGCATCTCAATCATCTGAGATTGGTTTTCTAGAGTTTTTTTAAAAATGGGATAGAATCCTATAGAATTCATAGTGGTGTATCCAATGTTTAATTGAAGTACTTGACTTTACAAGGAATTATAAATTTTTAATTCTCGTACGTATTGTTAAGCAATTCGGGTTTTGGGAACTTTCAGAGTTTTGTTTGAGCTGTGTATTAGGTTATTTTTTGGTGTAATTTTTATGAAGTGCATAGTATTTCGTATAATTTGTAGCAATGTAATAAAGTCAATCATATTCTATCTTAAAATTATAATTTAGAAATTTATGACCAAATATGAAATTTCATCCAAAAAGATAAAATCCACTTTTCAATTTTTGACATGTAGCACCTAAAACTACATTAAGTACAAAATATAAAGATTATACATTGTTAGGCATCTTCTTAGTTGAATAACTCCACTATAGCATAATTTTTAATTATATAAATAGGAAAATGACCCTAATCCAAAAAAAAGACAATTCAAAAAAATGCTCATGAAATGACATTTAGACAAAACACAGTTGAAAATAATGAACGACCTCCTAACCCTTATATACAATTAAAATACATCATAATATAATCAATTATAATCAAAATAACTACATCCACATCGCTACTAGATCCATAAGTAAACCAATATCATAAGCCATATTAGATAGGAAAACCATAAAGCTATGGTAGAACACAAAAACTAGCAGTATTACTATAGCTAATTAAGATATGCTAGTAACCATGGTAACATAGTTAACCAGCACTTTATTTTTAGATATTTATGGGTAGAGGCCAAGGAAGCAGGTTATACATCTTGCCAAAGTACAACAATCGGGCTACGCACAACATGTGTCCACCTTGAATACATTTCCATGATATCTCTCCAAATAATTGATCATCGTCTTTTGGGATAGTCGTGCTCTGAAACCTCACACGAAATTTAAGCTTCTGGTTCTTCTTTGCAAATTCTAATGTCTCTGGTTGAACACTTACTTTTATTCCATAAGGCTCCTCCACATGCACTTTGTAGGTTGAACGAGCGGCACCCACATTTGTTATCGTTCTCCTTCTCACAACAAACTGAGGTATCTTAGTGGAGTTGAAGGGAATAAAGAAAGATGGGTAGTTGAGATCACCTAGATCTTCCAGATTGCTTGATTTGGGGCACCGGACTGTGAGATTATCCATTAACAAACCAATATGTTTTGTAGTGTAGTTGAGAGTACATAGAAAGTGAATATAATCACGAGGAGCCAGGTCATAGATGAGCCCCGGATCCATAGCACCGGCTGGATTTACATGACCTGCGCCCAATGCGAATGGGTACGCAGCTTTCAAAGTGGAGACATCTTTGATGGGTTGCTTTTTGTTATCACGGACATATGCAGATGTCATGAGAGCCGATTTAATGGCAGCAGGACTCCAGGAAGGATGAACGCTTCGTATGAGAGCTCCAAGGCCGCTTACATGCGGACACGCCATGGATGTCCAGACATAAATTCATATCCATTCTTTACTGCCGCTAATATGTCAAAACCTGGAGCAACTACATCCGGTTTCAGTATATCTAAATATATACGACTTGGCCCCCTCCCAGAAAAAGAAGCCACAAGAGGAGCTGTTACTGCTTTACCTTTCACTGTCAATCCTGATGGATTTATTGCGACAGTGGGATTGCTTGTACTATTTATGTACGCTTTGATTTTCTTTCCAACTGCAAAACTCACGCTAATAAAGGACAGGCCATAATCACCGATTATTTCTTGCGATCCCCAAGCAGATTCTGTGGCAAAGATATAACCTACGACCCCAACTTGTTTCGCTTCTTTCAGGAGGCTGACTACCTTGTGCGGGGAAACTCCTATGGAATCTAAGTAAGGATTACTATAAGCAGCATCACATAGTAAAATTTTACCATTAACCATGCTGGAGGGAAAGCTGAGAGGCATCTCTGGTGGTTTTGTTGTGAGATACATACAGCAGAGGCAATCGTTGAGTTACCTGATTAGCTTGAGAAAGAGAAGAACCTCTGTAGATCTGACGATTGGCCAAGTCTCAGAGTGGCAGGAAACTTTCTGTCAATACTACTGGCTCCAACTGTCATCACCCACGGTGCCGTGTTTTGGACGGAAGAGTAAACAGTCCGTAGTTGCCTGCCGCAAGCGAGAAAAACACCCCCTCGGCCATCGCTTTGAAGGCTCCGATGGCTATGGAATCCTTGTAAAAAAGGTTGTTCCCCTCCGCCAATGGACATAGAAATAATATCCACGCCGTCTGAAATGGCCATTTCTATGGCAGCAGTAGTGTCGCAGTCGTCGATTTTGCCATCCCAGACAATCTTATATACGGCCAGTCGGGCATGAGGAGCCATCCCTATGGCCGTTCCGTTGGCAAAGCCATTGAGACTCACTCCAACCACAGAGGAGCCTGCAGCGGGTCGAAGCACAATGCGTTCCATGGCCCTCGGTGTCTCTTGCTGATTTTATCTCGCTCTTAGGAAGTTCACCGTGCATGGCTTCGTAGCCTTTGAAGAAATAGCGAGATCCAATGATTTTTCTGTTACAGTGAGAGGAATTGAACATCTCCCCACTTTGACATACCCCCTTCCACTTTGTGGGCACATGTCCCAGGCCTTTGTCATTGAAGCTCTCGCTCTCAGGCCATATTCCCGCTGTCAATCACACCTACAATCACATCTTTAGCGTAATTGGACCGAGGCCACAGATTATTATGCGAGCCTCCGAGACCCAAAAACTGCGGCGAATGGGTTGTATGCATTTGTTTGACAGATGATGGCATTACGGCCACGCAGCCCCTCCATTCTCTCTAGAGCTGCAGCCTCAGCTCTGCTCAGCTTGGCTGCAAATCCATGAAGTACTATATCATATGTATATAACAACAGGCCTTCATCGTGATCTGAGCCTGAACTTGAAGTTGCCTCATCGATGAGAGAGGCATACCAATGCTCATGGAGTGAAAAATGCAGAGGCTTCATAGACTTTCTCATGTGAACAATATATGGTTTCCTTATCTCGTCAGACACAGTTCTGGTTATGGTTAATGCAAACAGAGTGACAAAGAGAGCAAGCGGAAAGAGAGAGGAATTGGCCATTGCTATCAACAACCAGGACGAGACTACTTGTGAGAAGCTCGACTGGCACTCGTCCATAAATAAGGACAGATTCTGAAATTGTAATCCTATCAATAATTAAATACACTGTAGGTAAAACGTCGGCAATTATTTTAACATGGAATGCATATAGATAGATAGTCCAAAATATGCATACATTGTTCGTTGACGATTCTTTTAAGAAAGCGCGCCCTGTTGGATATCACATGAACATTTTAACGTTACATAGCAAATAGACAGATAGTCCTTTGATGGTAGTGGTGGGATTTCCTGTACAACCCATTACTCAGCACATATGTGATTGTGATATGATAGCAGCATGTTGTAAACAATAACCATTAATCCTGCATCTTCAAAAGATCAGATGACACTGCTGGCGAAGATAGAAAATGTCATCACATTATTAGAGAACCGTGTAATCATGTCATCTCAAACGTGGTTTGCGTGGAGATAAAAGAGATGGACTACATTATTCCAGACAAACGCTTTCCGCAAACAATAATAGCTGAGGGGAGATAAAATTAATAATAGTAAATAGATACTAAATAGATACCAAATTAATAATAGCTGAGGGGAGATAAAATTATTCCAGACAAACGCTTTCCTTTGAACATAGTGGTGGCGCTTTTGTACCGTAAAGCTTTGATTGGTAATGATGGCATTTTGTACCGTAAAGTTTTGATCAGTACTGGTGGGGCTTTTGGACCTTATGTTTTGAATGGTAGTGGTGGCATTTTTGTACCCTAAAGCTTTGATTGGTAGTTGTGACTTTCTTTATCTCCTCAGGTGTGGTCATAGAGGGATAGGCTACTGTTATCAACAACCAGCAGGCACACCAAGATATTCACGTAAAGCTTTAAGCTACATAACATTATAAATTATATTTGTTTATATTTTGGAAAATAAATATGGTTCTATTAATGACATTCTGCTGACAATTCTTTTCGGTAAGCAAGTTCTTTAGGCTGCAGGCACCTCAAGATATTCACTTAAAAGCTTTAAGGATTGTATAGTACATACCATTATAAATTTTATTTGTCTATATTTTAAAAAATAAATATAGTTCTATTAATGACAATATGCTGACTATTCTTTTCCCTAAGCATGTCCTGTAGGCTGCAGACACTTCAAGATATTCACTCAAAGATTTAAAGATTGTATGTACACAGCATTATAAATTATATTTGTCTATATTTTTGAAAAAACAACTCTTTGATGATTTTTATAAGCACCTTTTGTGGGATATAGACACTTCAAATTATTCAATCAGAGTTTTAAAGATTGTATTGTACATAGCATTATAAATTATATTTGTCTATATTTACAAAAATCTATGTAATACTAATCTTAAGAATATATATTTTCTATCAAATTAAATTGTAATATTATTTAAATCCTAATTTAATTAAGAGTCTTAAGTGAACCCTAATCTTATTTAAACCTTAGTCGTAAGCTTAATCATAATTGATATTTATTTAGTAATATATATTTTATCTATTAATATGAGAGTCAAAGTTAAGAATATTTAATTTTACAATTTTAAAACATATGAATTACAATATGTATGGTGCCAATTTAAGTACCATTTTTTCTTATTCTAGTTTTCATACATTTTGTCACTCCTTGATCATTACATTTTTTTAAATGAATTTAATCGATCATACCCTTTATTTCACATCCTTAGGTCCAAGTGTGATTTTCTTAATCCTTACATTTTGTTTACCTCATAATTTACAAACATGGTAGCCATTAAATCCTAGATGCATATTAATTAAGACTTGTAATTGACATGTTGATACTAATACAATATAACTTAAGTGAAAAACCATTTTAATTAAATAGCTATTGGTAACTACAAGGAAAAAACTTTATTTTCACAACATGGATGGTTGGCAAACTTGGTTGCATTCCTACTCTTCTCTAGCCTTTACACTCCTCCTTAAGTACATGTCAACATTTTCTAGCTAGAAATGGTGTGTATACAATCATAGTTTCTTAATGAGATGTCATGTCTATATTAGTGAATTATGTGCTAAATATTTGTGAAACCTCAAGTTAGATGGCTCTGAATTGAAAGGAATATATGAGGACATGATAGGTGATGACTCACTATTTTCTAATAGATTATAATTCCAATTATATTCTAGGTTGCTAATTTCTAGTTATCGAATCACTTTGTATTTTTATTAGTACCTAATCTCTTAGGTGGTGCACATTAATTATCCATTTTGTTCATAAATGAAAAATTCAATTTGATGTAGATGTCACATACTTGAATTATTTTGATTGGTTAGAGAATAGTGGTCCAAATAGCATATTTGGTTCCCATATAGGTGAATAAATAAGTGTGTGCCATATTCCTTCAAGTAGCAAGTTGATGGGAATATGAAGATAAGTTAGTTATTTTAGCATTCATATGCATCCATTGATCTTTATGTATTTGAATAGAGCTTTTATAATATTAAAGAAGAAAATAATTACACAATAGAAGAAACCAATAACCAAATCAAATACATCAAATCAAAAATCATATAAATGTATGAAGTATACATAAATGAGCCACATCAAAGTAAATATGCATAGGCCACCCAAAATCATGAATCAATGAGAAAACATTCCCAAGAAACACATGAGCTAACTCTCAAAAAAATTCAATCATGGGGTTTGTTAATTCTATCTTATAATGTCATAATGGTACCAAAGTACCAACCATAATTAGTTTGTTAATTGCTAGTGGTGGCAGTTGTGTACCTTACATCTTGATGTAGAGATCTCATTACTAGCTATTTAGGTTTAAAAAATAAAATATATCGTAATCTAATCCTAATTTTTTTATAGATTTGATTATTTGATTATTCTCATATTCCTTCTCATTTATAATTTTAAAATTGTTTTCTTATGTATGGGTCTCTCTCTCTCTCTCTCTCTCTCTCTCTCTCTCTCTCTCTCTCTCTCTCTCTCTCTCTCTCTCTCTCTCACACACACACACACACACACACACACACACACACACACACACATACACACTTAGAGTATCTATTGTCCCTATTCTTTCATTAGTACTTTTTCTAATCATATTATTATTTTTCATCTTCTTACTATTCCATTGTATTTTTTTCTATTTTTATCTTCTCTTGTCTCTTTTTCCTCTTTACATTTTTTTTATATTATATATTTAGTTGGATTAACTTTCTTATGTGTTGTATCACATCCCTTCATCTAGTTAATTGTGTTGGTCTACTACAACCCTTTCTATTTTCATTTATCTCACCTTGATTATGATTCATTAAGTGATTTCATTCAAATCTTTAAATAATTTAGTGGATCATGCCCTTGGATTCAAACCCTTATCTAGTCAAGGTGTGAGTTTCTTTTTCCCTAGACTTCTTTTTACCTCATAATCTTCAAACATGGTAGTGGTTAAATCATAGATGCATATTATTTAATAATTTCATATATGTCTTACACTTCATGTTTTAAGTTGCAATTTACCTATTGATGATAATAAAAAAAACCTTTATGCAAAATTATTTTAATTAAATTGCTATAGGTAATTAGCTTATGACAATTTTATTTTCACAACATGGATGACAAGTGAGAGTATTTGCATTGCTACTCCTCTCTAGCCTTCACACTCCTCTTTAAGTAAATGTGAACATTATGTAGCTTGAAATGATTTAAGTATACAATCATAGTTTCATAATGAGTCATCACATCTATATTAGTTGAAGTTTGTGCTAATATATTTGTGGGATATTAATTTAGTTGGCTTTGTAATGAAAGGAACATATGTAGACATGAGATTTTGTGACTCACTATTTTCAAATAGATTATAACTCAAATAATTTTTGGGGTTTCTAACTACTAGTTGTCAAATCATGCCATTTTTTATTAGGAACAACTCTCATAGGTGATGAACATTAATTATCTATATTGTTCATAAAACTAAGAAGTTAATTCTATGTAGATGTAACATGCACAAAGTATTTTTATTGGTTAGGGAATAGTGTTCCAAATAGTGTATTTGGCTCTGAATAAGTGAGTAAATAAGCATGTGCCATGTTCCATCATGATGGAAATTTAAAGATGAGTTGGTTTTTTTACCATACATATATGTTATTATTGTTACTGACATTGATTGTCATTGATGTCAAAACCTCCATACTGAAACTCTAGCAGTATTGGTTGGTTGTTGATAGTGTTGGGTATATCCTATTGGTTATCAATAATTAAACATGAACTTTGGTTGAGAATTTCTTATGTCCAGTAGTGCTTCAAGGACACATGTATTATATTCTATCTATGCTTCATATAAATTATTACTCTTGTATGGTTTTAATGTTCATCTATTTCTATCGATTCTTGGTGATTGCCATCCCTTATGATGTGTAGTTCAGCATATAGTTTTGGTGTGTTGGCTATATTGTACTATGGACGCCATTTGATTGATGGTAACTGTTATTTTATCCCTTCATCTATTTGGACTTGGTTATGGTATTTAGATGGATTTGGTAAAATAAATTGTAATGCCTTAAGCCTGACCTATCTATGGGTTGTATTGTAGTGTGTTCTTATGTATATGTCCTAGATTTAGGATTGATGCTTTATAAAAAATATAATTATAATATCTGTAGCATCAGTATTGTCATAGGTTTGGTGTGAAGTTGACTTATGTAAGATCAGATACTAATATAAATAAGAAGAACCTCTTTATATCCAATTATGGAATGTGTGTGGAATTTATGTATTGATTATAGCAGAGAAATATTGAAACAATAGTGGATGTGAGCAATGGTATCAATAGTGATAAATTAAAGATCCTATTGAAGCTTTCATACTAAGAGAAGTGGATCATTCCTTTGGTGGTCTACTGGTGGTTGTGGTGACAAATCTTAACTGTAGAACTTTTTAGGCATGTTTAGATGCAATCTGATTAGTTCATAATCCTATTTTGATATCTATCTTGGGGTAGTTAGAATGATTGAGAGTGAGACTTATTATATTGGCAATGAGTGTTATTGTATTGGTAGTGAGCCTTATTGTATTATTAGTGAGCCTTATTGTACCAATATTGAGCCTACTTCCAATGACCATAACTAGTAGTGAGACATTGTATAAATCACCTTACCGATGTCACCTTAACAAGTGTTTTACATTTCATGAGAATTATCTTCTCTATGTTTTCACAAATTGGGGTTCCATGTATAACCTGGTGTTCTCTGTGTTAGTTTTTATGTGTTCTTCATGTATAGATTTAATGAGGATGTTTAATGTGCTTAGGCAACAAATATGAAGTTGTTATCATTGTTTTGTATAATTTGACCAAAAGAGGAACATTTATATAAGTTGTGTGGGAATAATTGATTCACCCCCCTCTCAGTTATTCATCTTGTTCAATAATTGGTATCATATTTTGATCCCTTCCACATAAATCTTAATCTCTTGAGGGAGATCTTGGTTGCTTGAAAAAATGGAAGGAGATTTATACATTGATGAGGATTGGTAGATCATGTTGAGCGACATTAAAGGTACTAAGTCAAAAAATGAGGAGTTAAAATAAAACCTAAAAGAAGCGAATACTTGCATTACAAAGTTAAGGGATTAGATCAAGAAATTCAAATCTAGGCACAAGGAGGTCAACCAAGAATTGGAGAAATCAAAGGCTATAATTAAATATCTAGAACAAGAACTGACTAAGCTAAGAAAATCAAAAGATGTTAGTGCATATCTAGATCAGAAACCAAAGATAGAGTTGGATGAAAAAGCTTGGAAGGAATATGTCATCAAAGCTAGATCAAATTACAAGTCAAAAAATGCATAGATAACAAGATTTGAACTAGAAAGTGCATTGGAATATTAGAAAAGGATTAAAGAAAACTTCAAGGATATGATCCAAAAGAGCTCAAAACAAAATGAGAAGTTAAAGATGGAATTGGAAAAGCTAAGGGTAGAAACTAAGGCATGTGAAAATAATACTATTTTAGATCATTTATAGGACATGCAGAAAGGTCACAAAGATAAAGAAGGAGAATACTCAAATCATAATGAAAAAGGTAAAGGAAACATAATTGAGGATGATACAAAGGCTAAAATTACAAGAAAGGGAAAAAATCATAATCCATCAATAGAAAGGTCCTTGATAAGATAACCAAATAATCAAAAGTATTTATCTTTAAATGGTTACTATTATATTTACAAAAAAAATTTGTCATAAGGCAGTTGATTATAGAATGAGAAAGGAACAAAGAATTCAATGCTTTATCTATCATAAGGTTGGTCACAAAACAAGCTAGTGTAAGAGTCAAGTCTTAGATCAGGAGAATGCAGAGCTTAATATCTTTCATAGAAATTTTTATACATGTCATAATTTTGGTCATAAAGCTAGCCAATGAAGATCCAATCATCTATCGGTAAAGTTTAGAAAAAGTAATGAAAATTGTTTTAGATGTGGATAAACTAGTCACTATTCTAAATCTTGAAAATCTGGTAGTATTTTGGTAAATACCGAGTGTGATAATCATACTATAGAATCTAGTAGATCTCATAAGAAAAATATGGAGTAAAAAAATGAAATATTATAGCATAGATGGTTCAGTGGTACCGGATCCTGATCTACTAGTTGTACAAAAAATTGATCAGAGAGCTTCAGCTCAAGGGGAGTACTGAAAAATTCAAATTTTACACCTCCCTTATTCTAATGAGGTATTGGTTGCAACTAGGTATTTAATTTACATCACACATCACATCTTTCACATAATGCAACTAGGTATTGGTTGTAAAATCAGTCACATAATCATTGTACATCACACATCAATCACTTAAAACTATAGGTGTAATGTACCTATAGTTTTAAGTGATTGATGTGTGATGTACAATGATTATGTGACTGATTATTAATTTACATGGAAATCTCGATCATGATAGTTTGTGGCTTTTAAAAGGTGAAATTTTTGAAACATTTGGCATTGTAGATTGAGAAGAAAATTCATGAATTTGTAGAGTGGCGAAAGAGGAAAATCTATGAGTTCATGGAACCTAAATCCAATGTTCATGTTGATGTAAAAAGAAGAATGGAGAAAGGGTTTGAGTTAAAATAATTTGATCATAGTTGTATAAGTTTGGTTTTCTTGTGGATGAAATGTAGAGAGTCAAAAATCTAGGGCTAGCTTGATATATGGGGAGATTTTTCATGGTGTGATGATAAAGGATTTACTCAATTTTTTTTGAGTTGTTTCAACGAAAAAGTATGGTATTGGACAGATCCTACTATGTGATGAAGGATGTAATCGAGGAAATTATTGGTTTGCATAATGTTGGAGAGGTACCTGTAACGAAATCCATCAACTATGAAGAGGTAATAACCTTTATGGTGATTGGTAGGGATCAACATACATTTAAAATCATTACCAATGACGATCTTATCATAAGGTATATTTCTCATGGCATGTCTTACAAAATTCAATTCCTTAATCATGACAATTTGACATCTATTTTGGTTGCAAGTATATGTCATGTAAAATTGTGAATGAGAATGTACAAATGGATTTATGCAAAATATTCTTAGATAATTTAAAGTTCAATGTGAAGATGTTAGTGGAAGACCATTATAATTTTTGTTTTGGTTTGTTGGTCATGTGCTTGGTAATCTATTTCATGAGGTCTTTTCCTAGCAAAGAGATGTTGGAGATTTGCCAGCAGGCTAGTACTGACTGTATGTTTGTCATTGATGAAAACATATGGTAAGTAGCATGCATGGAATACTTATGTAGTAATATTTTAGTATATTTAGCATGGACATGTTATCAGCATGATATCATGGGTGTAGAGGTTAACTGTTAGTAGAGACAGTTATACAGCAGCTTGTGTTAGGAGTGTTCCTGATAGATTAACAGGCAGTGTTCTATGTACAGTTGTCCGTACAGTTATCACGGAGCCTTGCACACTTGGATATATGATGAAGACATGTTAGTGATGTTACATTCATGTACACAGAGTCTGATATTTAGTAGAAGTGAAGTTATGCAGTCGCTATTCACCTGTAGCAGTTTCCTATGTTTGTTCAGAAGACCTGACAGAGATTATATTGGTTCTAGAGTTGCATCTACCATTTTGATATGCACCCTTGGATTTAAGCTTGGAGAAGAGTTAGTGATTTTTGGTTAAGAGTGCATAAATTAATTCAGCTTGAGGAGAAAGATACAATTATTTTGGTAGAGTCGACAATGTGTAGTGTGCGTCTACAATTGTCTTATCGGACAGGTCCCAAAATGTGTTGCATGCTTAGTAGAGCTGACTAAATTATTATTGGACTTTTTTATGGTCTCTCTATTATGATTTCAAGGTGGTTCTAATAGGCTAACTTGATTATATCATTTAGAGGAAATATATTTATAGGCAGTCATTTGTGATTACTAGAGTGTGGTTCATAGTTGAGTGTGAAGAGCAGAGCAGAGTGTGCAAAGTCTTGAACCATCAGAAGAAGGTCTATGTGACCAAGTAAAGTGTTTGTGCTATACATTGGAACTAATCTAGACAACAGGTCTAAGCACAATTCACCAAGATCCAAATATAGTGTGTATCTGTTATTCAGAAGGTTGTAGCCTTCACCCCTTTGAGAAGTGTGCTCTCAGACATTGCATCCTCTCCCCTAATAGGGACTATTGTAAAAGAATCCTAACAAGGTCTGACCCTTGACCAGGTCTACTATACTAAATATATTGTAAAGCAACTCCTAACAGGGTTAAGAATCTTCTAACAATGATCATAATACACTAGTGCAGAATATTAGTGGGTGGCAATTCCCACCGGGGTTTTTACCTATTTGGGTTTCCTCGTAACCAAAATATTGGTGTTGTGTTCAAGTGTTCTTTCATTGTGTTTATGCTTTATGTTTAAGTATACATAATTGGATAAAGAATTGAAACTAGTAGATAACTGATTCACCCCCCCCCCCCCTCCTCTTAGTTATCTCTTGGGACTATTCTTAACAATTGGTATCAGAGCCAAGTGCCTCGAAGAGAAATTTTAATAGCTTGAGGTTGATCAGATGGCATTCTTCAAAAAATAAAGTCCTAAGTTTGATGGAGAGAATTATCTTGATTGGAAGAACAAGATAGTGACTCATTTGCAATGCATTACTTTTGAAGTTTTTGATGTGACTATCAAAGCAGTCAAGATCCCTACTTTAGAAGACCTTGCAAAGGATGATTCTACTAATAAGAAAAAGGAATTATTTCATTAGAATGCAATAGCCAAAGAAGCCCTTATCAGTGCCCTATCTGATAGTGAATTTTTAGAAATAAAGAAAGTAGATACAACCCATAAAACATGGAAGTACCTAGAAGACATATTTGAAGGAGACAAACAAGCAAAGGATGCACACAAAAAAACATGGAAGAAAAGATACAATGCATTAGAGATGCTACCTGAAGAAAACATTAGGGCTACAATCAAAGGATCAATGAAATAGTTGCTAGAATTAGGAACAATGGTGGAGAGATCTCAGAGGAAGTATCATGGACAAATTGATGACTACCCTCACTCCAAAATATGAAAACAAGACCAACATCCTTGATGAGACCATGCAGCTTACATCAAATTTCAAGAGAGAGACTTTGATCAGCAAAATCTCAGCTTTTGAGATTTCAAGATTGAAGACAAAACCTAAAAGTGAGACAACCTTCAAAGCAATAGTTCATGGTAAGAAATCTGCAAACACTTCTGGTAATTTTGATGATGATGATGAAGAGAAAAACACTGGATGATTTCATTGCTATGATTTCCAAAAGAGAAAAGAAAGGAAAAGGAAAATATGAAGGTCAATTTCCATTTAAATGCTTTTCATGTTATAAGATTGGTCACTTTGCATCTAAATGTCCCTTAAGAGCTAGAAAGTTCAAAAATGACTACAAGCCTAAATACTCTAAGGAATGTTACTATGCTGGAGATGGAGTTTCAGATGATGATTCAACTGAAGAAGAAATTGGATTTATTGCTATCATAGATAAAATGAACAACAAAATAGATCATGAAGATGAGAAGGAGAAACAAGAGCTAGCATTGATTTCACAAGCTGATATAAGGATAGACTGGATTATAGATAGTGGTTGTTCACATCACATGACAGGTGATAAAGACATATTTGTTCATCTAGACAAATACAATGGTGGAATGGTTAGATTTGGAGATAACACTCCTAAACTCGTCGTTGGTAGAGGAGCCATCACCTTGGATGGAAAGAACAGTATTGATGATGTTCTTTATGTCGATGGTTTGAAACATAACCTACTAAGTGTTGGGCAGTTACTTGACAAAGGTTACAAATTGGAATTCCATGGAAACAAGTGCATCATTAACAACAAAGAAGGATAAATAATTGCATCAGGATCAAAGACTAAAGGTAATGTTTTTTAGCTTAATCCAGAAGCAAGTTGTTTTGTTGCTAAAGTAGATGACAATTGGTTGTGGCATAAAAGACTATGTCATATCAATTTTGATAACATAGTAAAGATAAGAAATGTAAAGGTAGTAAGAGATCTACCTAGCATAGCAAAGACAGTTGATACAAATTGCAGGGAATGTGTGATGGGAAAGCATGTGAGAAACTCATTCAGGAGAAAGCTCAATCCAGTAGAGAACAAGCTAGATCTGATTCATATAGACCCATGTGGACCAACTCAAATAAGTTCATACTATGGTGAAAGGTATTTCATTTTGTTTGTTGATAACCATACTAGAATGATTTGGGTTGCGTTCTTGAAAGAAAAGTTAGAAGCATTTGAGAAGTTCAAAATATTCAAAGCTAAGTTGAGAATGAATATGGACTAAAGATAAAATGTTTGAGATCGGATAGAGGAGGAGAATTCACCTCTAATAGATTCTATGAGTACTGCGAAGAACATGGCATCAAGAGGTAGTTGAGTGCACCTAGAACTCCTCAGTAGAATGGAATTGCAGAGAGAAGGAATAGGATCATCCTTGATATAGCGTGCACCATCATGATTGAAGAAAAAGTTGCACACACCTATTGGAGAGATGCAGTCAATACTGTAGTCTATACCATCAATAGAATTCAATTGAGGCCTCGTGTATACAAAACACCATATAAGCTATGGTTTGGTAATGTTCCCACAGTAAAATACTTCATAATCTTTGGAAGCAAGTGCTACATCAAGAGAGATGAAGCAGTAGGCAAGTTTGATGCAAGAAGCGATGAAGGTATTTTCCTTGGTTACTCTACTAAAAATAAAGCTTATAGATGTTTCAATTTAAGATTGAAAAAGATCATTGAAAGTGCTCATGTTAAGATTGATGAAAATTTTATGATTGAAGAAAGATATTATGATTACTCACCCATGATTGAAGAAGAACCCAGACCCTCCACTAGTGAGATAGTTATTGAAGAAATGTTTGACAGTATTGATGTGTTAATCAATGACCCTGAGACAAGTGAAGGAGAAACTCCTAAGGAAGATGAGACAGTATCACCTAAAGTTCCAAATTTGACATCTAGAAACCATTCCAAGAAAGACATCATTGGAGATTAGAGTGGCAAAGTCTTAATAAGATCACAAGAAAAGAACTCAGCTAGCAATGAGGTGGTATGCTTACTATCTTAGATTAAACCCTTAAGTGTTGAAGATCCATGTAATGATTCAGATTGGCATGATGCTATGAAAGAAAAACTTGATTAGATTATTAAGAATGACACTTGGGAACTGGTCCCAAGACCTAGTGATAAGAATGTGATTGGAACAAAGTGGATATTCAAAAACAAGATGAATGAAGATGGTACAGTAGTAAGAAGTAAAGCAAGGTTAGTATGTAAGGGATATGCACAAAGAGAAGGCATTGATTATTCAGACACATTTTCACTAGTGAGCAGATTAGAAGCTATTAAATTGTTTCTAGCTTATGGAACATTCAAAAACTTCAAAGTTTATCAAATGGATGTCAAGTCAGCATTCCTAAATGGTGAATTAAAAGAAGTATATATTGAGCATCTAGAAGGATTTACTCCATCAGACAGACCAGATATGGTATGCAGATTGAAGAAAGCCCTCTATGGACTTAAGCAAGCCCCTAGAGCTTGGTATGAGAGACTTGATGGATATCTAACAAAGATTGGATTCAAGAAAGGAGTAGCAGGTTGTAACCTGTTCATAAGAGAGACATCTAAAGGACTACTACTTGTAGCTATATTTGTTGATGACATTATCTTTGGAGGTAATGAAAAACTTAGTGCTAAATTTTTTAAAGAGATGTAGAGTGAATTTGAGATGAGCATGATTGGACCTATTAGATACTTTTTGGGATTGAATGTACAATAGATAGAGAAAGGAATTTTCATTAATCAGTCAAAGTATGTGAAAGAGATATTGAATAAATTCAATATGGATGATTGTAAGCCAGTAGGGACACCTATGATAACTGGATGCAAGCTTACAAAAGAAGATGACTCACCAGTAGTAGATATAACATTGTACAAGTCTATGATTCACAAACTTATTTATCTTACTCAGACCAGACCAGATATTTCCAATGCAGTTGGCATAGTTGGAAGATTTGCAACAGAGCCTAAACAAAGTCACCTCATGGCTATAAAAAGGATATTAAGATATTTGCAAGGCACTATAGACTATGGTCTATGGTATCCTAATTCATAAAATGTTGAGCTTCATGTGTACACTGATGTAGATTGGGAAGGATGCGTTGATGACAGAAAGAGTACATTAGGTGGAGTAGTGTTTCTTGGTGATAGACTTGTCACTTGGACAAGAAAGAAATAGAATTGTATTTCTCAGTCAATAGAAAAAGTGGAGTATGTTGCAGTAGTCTTGAATTGTTCTACAATTATTTGGATCAAGCAGATGATAAAGGATTTTGGAATTCAGATTGATTATCCTATTGTTATTCACTGTGATAACACTAGCACTATCAACATGTCGAAGAACCCTGTGATGCATGCAAAGACAAAGCACATTGAGATCAAATATCACTTCCTAAGAGAGAAAGTCACAGATTAAGAAGTCAAGGTGGACTATGTAAGTACTAAAGATCAGTTAGAAGACATATTTACAAAGCCCTTGCCTAAGGATACTTTTGAGTATCTCAAGGAGAAGTTAGGAGTAATTTCCATCCCTGATTCTGCTTAGAATAAAGAAGGAAAAGCATCAATCCCTAGGGATTGATGGATGGTTGACTACTCTACTTCTAGAGTAGTATCGGTACTTAAAATGTTTGGTGCCCTTTTCCATTGATGTCAAAGGGGGAGTAATATATAGTCATGAAAACCATAAGTAAAAGGAGGAGTAATATACTAAGAGGGAGTAGTACTCAGTTATGATAGCAGTTCAGTTGAGGAAATGGAGAATTTTGAAGAATATTGCAACAGATGAAGGACTCACCTTTGGGGGAGTCTTGAAGAGGAAATGGAGAATGTTATAGAAAAAATTATTCATTTGGATTGGTGGATTTTTTCATTCCATATGTTTCCATCAATGCCAAAGAGGGAGATTGTTGGAGATTTGCCAGCAGGCCAGTACTGACTGTATGTTTGTCATTGATGACAACATATGGTTGTTGGAAATTTGGCTGATGTGAGTACATAGATTTTTTCATTATGGAAACATATGATCCACATGAATATCACATAGGTCAGAGAGCAAGTATAGCAGAGCGCATTGCAATTTGTCTAAGTGTAAAATAGTGTTTTCACCAGTGCACCAGGATATAGTTTGTGTTTGTGACGTTGACTGGAGTAAGTTCAATGCTTGCACACTTGAACATAGACTCTATGATGACTAATGATGACCCATCTCAGAGATAAATTTAGTATGGCATTTACAGAATTAGTTATGATAGTTTTACCGAAGACAATGTTAAGCCGACAAGACAGAATATGAAGGCAGAATTGGTAAAGAGTTAAGGGATTATTTTGTTTATCAAAATAATGACTTAACAATATAAATGGATGACATCCTAGATGTTAACTCTTGGATAAAGATATATGGAATCCAACCATGTAAATTTATTATCTTTAATAACTTGTATATATGTACTTGTAATTGTAAGAAGAGTTGTAGGAAATATTGTAATGATATGATGTGAATGTAAGAGCAGCAAAAAGATATTGATGCAAGTAGCATAAGGTTATATACCTTAATCCATTTTTTAATAAGTATACATTGTACATTACTTGTTTGGGCATTGGGCTCATCTGGTAATCAGATTTTGTATTAACAACTCCTAATAGGGTTGAGGCTTCTAACAAGGCCTATAGTCCCTTAATCAGGACTGATACACTATATGCTTGTAATAGACTCCTAATAGGTCAACATCCTTAATAGGATACTTTTGATTAGTGGATCTTTTTGGGTACCATCCCCACCGGGGTTTTCCCTTGGCCAGGGTTTCCTCGAGAACATATCATGTGTTATGAGTTCTTTATTTATATTTCTATGCATATTATTTAGCTTCTTATGTTATGCATGTATAAAGGTAATCTGCTATATCCATAATTGGGCAAACGAGAAAGTTTGTAGAATACTGATTCACCCCCCCTCTCAGTATTCCCTATTTCTAAAAATTGGTATCAGAGCTTAGTTACTCGGGGAAGAATCATTCAAGGAAAGCCTAGCAGCTTGAGTAAGATCTCTATGGATATGGATCAATTACAGAAAAATCTTGAAGAAGCTCTTGAATAGATTGATATGCTTACCGATGAAAAAAACACTCTGAAAAGGAAATATGATGATGCAAAGAACCTTATTGAGAAACTGAAAAACAAGGTAGAAGATCTGAAATCTGAAAAGGAATCCAAAATTCTTATTGAAGATTGTGATGACAATTTAGAAAGAGAAAATGTGATTCTTAAGCATGAATTGAAGATAGAAAATTTGAAGCTTAGTTTGAAAAATGGAAATGACAAAAATAAAGCAAATCTAAGATCTGAGAATGAAAGGTTGAAGATTGAGAATGAAGAATTAAAATCTAAACTTGACAAAGTAACATCTAAATTTGAGAAAGTAAACTTGCAGCATGTAGAACTTGAGAAATACAATAAGATTGTGAAAGGTGAATTGACTCAATCCAAACAACAACTTGAAAGGCTATATTCAAATAGTGAGAAGATTGAGAACAAGTATCTTATGGAAAACCATCCTATGATAAGACTGGACTTGGATTTAATATATTTAGAACAATGATGAAAGCAAGGAACTAGATCTGAAAGAATCTGAAAGCATAGATAAGAAGAAGTCAGATGAGATCAACAAATCTGATGACACACCTAAAGAAGAAGAACCAGCGAAGCAAGAAGAATCACCCAAAGGTATGCAAAGATAATTCAAAGGTAGATTTTTTAGTTGTAAAACTATTGGTCACATGAAGAGAGATTGCACAGGTAAACAATTTAAACCTCTCAATGGTTATTGTTATAATTGTCATGGTTTTGGACATAGAGCTATTGAATGTAGAAGACCTAAAGTTATTGAGAATAATTATGGTAGTAGAATGTTTAGAAATACTAACAATGCAGATAAAAGACCTACTAAAGATATGAACAGAAGGAATGAAGTAGTATGTTATAGATGCAACAAGATTGGACACATTGCTAGAAATTGTAGATCACAAATCAATCAACAAGGACCAAGATATCGGAACAATGGAATTATTTGTCAAATATGTAACAAGATTGGATATACAGCAAGGTTTTGCATAATGAACAATGGAGTTTTTCATCCTAACCCTAACCCTAGAAATCATGCAAGAAGTAATGAAGATACAAGTAACAGATAGAAAGGTTGTTGTAGTAATGCAAATGAAGTGAAGTTTGTTAAAAGCACAGATCAAGGAGACATATTCAACATTGAAGGTAATCAGAAAGGTGAAGTATCAAGTGGTAAGAATGAATCCTTACTTGACCTATCTGTAAGCACTTAATTTATGATAATTATAGTAGATTAGGAACTTAGAATTAGTATAGAAGTAGATTTTTGATGAATTAAGTCTTGCACAATTAATGTAAGGTAGTTTATGATGTACTAATGCTATGGTTAAGAGTGGAAAAGAAAATATTATGTTTTGTGAGATCACAAGAAGTTTTAAGTTTTGCAAGATAGCAGAAACAACTTTTTGGAAAGAAGTGGCAAAGGAATTGAATGCGATGTCAGATCTAAGTGAGATTGAAATAATAAAAGGTTATGATCAATGTTATTTGATTATCAAAGTGAATTGAAGTGTTTAGGAGAGAAAAGAATAGAGATTGGAAGCATTTTACAGTGATTTGGTGAAAGATTTGAGCGCCGAATCTATGAAAGCCCTAAAATCATGAACTTGAGGTATTTATCTTGACAAATCTTTGAATCAGTATAAGGAACTTGAAATAGTCATGGATGTATCCTTAATTCACAATAGTAGAGATAAGAATAGACCTAGAATGAAGAAGGAACCAGTAGAACCCTTGGAAGAAGATGATCCTAGGTTAGCATTATCATCCGTACCAGATGGAGTTTTGCATTTAGAAAATGTGAGAAGTTATCTTGGATGCAAGTTAGAAACTGTTAGTGATAGTGATTTTACCAATGAACATATGAACATTTACAATCAGGATATGTCGTTAAAACAAGGATATGAACATTTGAAAGATAATGACATTGTTCAGTATGCTTTGAAGTATGAATTTGACAATGAAGAATGCACTAAGATTATTCTGAGTAGAATTCACAATGGAAAGTTTTGGCTAGAGGATAGAGTAATAGACATTACAGCTAACTTGATTCATGAAGTCACAAGTTTATCTAAAGTTGGTGCTATTCCTTTAAATGAGAAAAATATGAGAAAAATAGTCATAGACAACACAGGTTCATCCTTCAATGGTAGAGGAATTGTGATTAGTAAGATCAAACAACATGATGTTAGATATTTATGCAAGTACCTAACAACTAAGTTCTATGCAAATTCTAGAGAAGATGATATGGTAGTTGGAATGGTGCATATTGCCTATTTAATGTGTGTTGACAAAGTACCAGTTGATATGTGTGAAATTTTGAGAATTCAATTATTTGAAAACTTGGAGAAGATTAAGAAATCTAAGTATGCACAATTTAGATTTTCATCCTTAATCACATACATGTTTTTCCACTCATTGAGAAGATTTCCATACACCATTGCACATGATTGGAATGATGGAAAAACTACTATGGAAAGGATAAATAAAGTTTATTTGAGACATGTTATTGACAAAGTAAATGAGAGTGCTATGTTAGTAGTGAAGACATTTTAGAACATGGTAACTAGTAGATCAAGAATTCCACAGTCACTTGTGAAGAAGTATAAGAATGATATATGTTTTATGGTTGACACTGACTTTACCTATATTGAAGCAGTGGAATCTAGAATTGAGTTCATAGACCCTCTTGGCTATGAGATATCTGAGGCTGAAACATAAGAATATGTTGACAGATTACTTAAAAGTAAATTGGACACTCAGTGTAGCAGATTTAGAACTTTTGAAGAGAACTTCAACTTAGCAAAATCTATAATTGAAGAGAAGCAATCTAAGAAGAGAGTTGACAACACTATCAAGAGAATACTGAAAGATACAGGAATGTCAGAACAAGAATTCTTAATAGCAAAATAGATAGCAGCAACAATCAGGGATATTAGATAGAAAGAAGTCTTGATTGTACCACCCTTGTCATCCAGTGCAGCACAGCAAGAACCTACACAAGTCAAGGTGAAAGTAGAGGAACCAGAAAAGGTACAAGTAACTACTAGATCCACTTCCTCCATAGCTAGCAAGAGAATGAAAGAAATTACTACTAGACTAGGAAAGAGACATAATATTATAGTTCAACCAGTACCAAGAGTAATTACAGAAGTAAAAGGTGATGACACTACAGTTAAGAAGAAAGCTTGGAAACCTAAAGTTGAAAAGCTTAATGAGCAGATTATTGAAAATGGAGACTTTACCAGAATGAACAAGTACTATAGTCTTTATGATTATTCAGATAGACTTAACTTGGAGAATGCTATTATGAAGCATATGATTTTTGCAGACAAGAAATTTGATTCTATTCAAGGTCAAATACTTGATGATTTGTACACTAAACTGCTAAATAGAAAGCAGAGAGCAACTGAAGAAGACACTAATATCAGAAAGAATCTTGTGAAGAAGCTTTGTGAAGTGAGAGATGATGAATGCTTGGAGTAGATATTGAATGCCTTAAGCACCCATTTGAGAACCAAAAGAAGAACCATTTTGATTATGGGAGGTAGATATGAAGAAGTTAATTCAGATACAGAGCAGGCAATAATCAAGGTCATGGCAGAAAATGTTGGAGAGCCATCGATTGCAGCAGAGCAAGAAGTTGAAGCTAAACAAGAGGATATTCCTTCTCCTTCAGCTATTAACATTGAAGATGAAAGTATGAATATAGAAGGTACTAAGGTCACCTTGGATACTGATGACAATGTATTCAAGAACTTAGCAAACATTTTTGACAATTCAGCTCTTGATGAACCAGATAGAACTGAAGAAGCAGAGCAGACTCAATCTATCAGTGAAGAACCTAAGGAGACTGAGATTCAAGCACCTATTCCTACCACAGAAGACATCAGTCTTACTCCTGAGACTGGAAAGAAGAAATAAATTGGATCTTTGTTTGAAGATTTAGGAAATGAAGTTGATGATGATGATCAGTTGGAACTAATCACTTCTTTGAATAAAATCATTGGCAAGAACAAGAAAGTGAAGAATCTTGAAGGGAGTCTGAAGGACCTTACTGAGAATTACAAAACATTGTAACTACACAAATCATAGAGGTGAATCCTTTGGAGAAAGCTAAGAAGGTAATGAGCACTTTTGACAATGAATTCACTAACCTATCTAATATTGAAAAAGTGAGAGCTCAAGCAGCTTATGAAGCTAAAATGCTTTTGAACATAAGTCAAAATATTAGGAATGATATTAGCAGTCTTGATAGTTGTATCAAGAACCTAAGGAAACATTTGGAGACAGGAAAATCATTGTACATACAGTGTACAAAACTAGAGATTTTGACAGCAGAAGAAGAACAGAAGATCAAGTTGAAGGAAGCTGAGATTCACAATGAATATAACCTTCTTTCTAGACCTAATGTGAAGGTATGTGATGCTGAAAATAAAATTTGAAAGCTTTATGATGAAATAAGAATATTACAAGATGAGAGGAACAGAAAAATGAGGAGACTCACTCTTTTGAGAGAACACATCTCTATGAAGTTGAGTATCATTGAAGAGTAGTTAGAAGAATGTCTTAAAGCCAAGATATCCTTTCAAAAATTCAAATTTGACAACCTCCAAGCTTGTCAAATAGCAGCTTATGGACTGAGCACATTACTCAATGTGGCAGATTCCATCAAGAATTCATAGTAAAAGGAGATACAAGCTATGAAATCTGATTTTGTAGATTGTGTTGCAAGCCTACCGGCTTTGCAATAAGAAAATGAAGGTATAATCTTTTTGGGATACAATTTTTTAATCCTCCCTACCTTATTTTGTCATTGTTGTCAAAGGGGGAGAGATATTAGAGCAGAAAATTGATATATTTGATAAGGATTGATACTCTTAGGGGGAGCATTGTATTAGAATTTATATTTTGAGGAGTTATAAGGATAGTATACATATTCTATACTATGGCCACAATTTTGATACAATTTTGAGATTTTGACTTGTACACTTAGCCAATTTTCTCATATGTTGCCACCAATGACAAAGGGGGAGATTGTTGGCAATTTGGCTGAGTGAGTGCATAGATGTTGTCATTATGGAAACATATGATCCACATGAAGATCACACAGGTTAGAGAGCAAGTATAGTAGAGTGCATTGCAATTTGTTTAAGTGTAAAATAGTGTTTTCACCAATGCACTAGGATATAGTTTGTGTTTGCGATGTTGACTAGAGTAAGTTCAGTGCTTGCGCACTTGAACATAGACTCTATGATGACTAATGATGACCCATCTTAGATCACAAGTCAGTATGGCATGTACAGAATTAGTTATGATAGTTTTACTGAAGACAGTGTTAAGCCGATAGGACAGAATATGAAGGCAGAATTGGTAAAGAGTTAAGGGATTATTTTGTTTATCAAAATAATGACTTAACAATATAAAGGGATGACATCCTAAATTTTAACTCTTGGATAAAGATATATGGAAGCCGACCATGTAAAGTTATTATCTTTAATAACTTGTATATATGTACTTGTAATTGTAAGAAGAGGTGTAGGAAATATTGTAATGATATGATGCGAATGTAAGAGCAGTGAAAAGATATTGATGCAAGTAGCATAAGGTTATATACCTTAATCTATTTTTTTAATAGGTATACATTGTACATTACTTGTTTGGGCAGTGGGCTCATCTAGTAATCGGATTTTTTATTAACAACTCCTAACAGGGTTGAGGCTTCTAACAAGGCCTATAGTCCCTTAATCAGGACTAATACACTATATGCTTGTAATAGACTCCTAACAGGGTCAACATCCTTAACAAGATACTTTTGATTAGTGGATCTTTGTGGGTACCATCCCCATCAGAGTTTTCCCTTGGCCAAGGTTTCCTCGAGAACATATCATGTGTTATGAGTTCTTTATTTCTATTGCTATGCATATTATTTAGCTTCTTATGTTATGCATGTATAAAGATAATCTGTTATATCCATAATTGGGCAAAAGAGAAAGTTTGTAGAATACTGATTCACCCCCCCTCTTAGTATTCCCTATTTCTAACAATGGCAAGTAGCATGCATGGAAGACTTATGCAATAAGATTTTAGTATATGTAGCATGGACATTTTATCAGCATGATATCATGGGCATAAAGGTTAACTGTTATTACAAATAGTTATATAGTAGCTTGTGTTTGCAGTGTTCCTAATAGAGTAATAGGCAATGTTCTATGTACAGTTGTCTGTACAGTTATCTTGGAGCCTTGCGTGCTTTGATATATGGTGAAGACATGTTAGTGATGTTACATTCATGGATGCAGAGTCTGATGTTTAGTAGAAGTGAAGTTATGCAGTTGCTATTCACCTAGATTAGTTTCATGTGTTTGTTCAGAAGAGCCGACAGAGATTATATTGGTTTTGGAGTTGTGCCTACCATTTCAGTATGCACCCTTGGATTTAACCTTGGAGAAGAGTTAGTGATGTTTAGTTAAGAGCGCATACATAATTCAGCTTGAGGAGAAAGATACAATTATTTTGGTAGAGTTGATAGTGTGTAGTGTGTGTCTACAATTTTCTTATTGGACAGACCTTCCCAGAATGTGTTACGTGCTTAGTAGAACTGACTAAATTATTATTGGAGTTTGTTATGGTCTCTCTATTATGATTTTAAGGTGGTTCTAATAGGCCGACTTGATTATATCATTTAGAGGAAAGATATTTATAGGAAGTCATTTGTGATTACTAGAGTGTGGTTCATAGTTGAGTGTGAAGAGCAGAGCAGAGTGTGTGAAGTGTTGAGCCATCAGAAGAAGGTCTATGTGACCAAGTAAAGTGTTTGTGCTATATATTGGAGCTGATCTAGACAATAGGTCTAAGCACAGTTCACCAAGATCTAGATATAGTGTGTATCTGTTATTCAAAAGGTTGTAGCCTTCGCCCCTTTAAGCAGTGTGCTCTCGGATAGTGTGTCCTCTCCCCTAACAGGGACTATTGTAAAAGATTCCTAACAGGGTCTGACCCTTGACTAGGTCTACTGTACTTAATATATTGTAAAGAAACTCCTAACAGGGTTAAGTATCTTCTAACAAGGATCATAATACACTAGTGCAGAATATTAGTGGGTGTCAATTCCCATAGGGGTTTTTACCTATTTGGGTTTCCCCGTAACCAAAATATTGGTGTTGTGTTCAGGTGTTATTTTATTGTGTTTATGCTTTATGTTTAAGTATACTTAATTGGATAAAGAATTGAAACTAGTAGATAACTGATTCAGCCCCCCCCCTCTCAATTATCTATTGGGACTATTCCTAACAAGAGAATGTTGTATGCAGGACTAGCATTCCTAATAGTAATAAAATTTATAGATACTTTGAAGGTTTGGAAGATAAGGTAGATGCATGTAAGGCATATTTCATGACTCTTCAGGAGAATCTTGGATCTAGTTTTGGTGATTATTGGTGCTATATTGAAAAAGTAGATTGTAGAAGGTCCCTCTTTGGGACAAAAAGAACTAGATGTTGTTAAATTGGTGGTTCACCTTTTGAACCAAAGAGGATAAGGACAAGTGAGAAAGGAAAGGAAATTGTTACTATTTCTAAAAGTGAAGAGGAAGAAGCTAGTGAAGAAGAAAAAGAAGAAGATTTAGAGGAAGAGATAGAAGCCAAGGAGAAAGTAGAGAAAGCCATGATTTCTCCAAAGTAATCATAATCTATTGATTGTGATACTATTAAAGGTATGTTAGTTAAAGGAGAATTTGACAAAAATTATTTGTAATAGGGTATATATGTAAGATATTTTCTTTTGAAAAGATATGGTGTGAATGATATAGGTGTAAAAAGGAATGTGGAAGTTGTGAGCTTGTGTCTACTATATGTAGAGTAGAGGATATTGTATATACTTCATTGGAATTGATCAAGCAAAGGTAGTTGCTATCAACAGTTCACAAGGATTTTGTATTTTCCTTATATGAACTTGTATTGCAAACAATGAGTTCTGAAGGTGGACATAACCTTCTTTGGGTGGGGAGCCTACTCTTTTCTTTGACTCCTAACAGGGTCTGTCCTCTAACAAGGATTGTGTACTGTAATGTTTCAATAAGCTCCCAATAGGGATAATCTTTTAACATGGATACTATACTCTCAGTACATCATTAGTGGGTGTTAATTCCCATCGATTTTTTACCTTTAACAAGTTTTCCTTGACAACAAATTTTGTGTTATTGTGTTGGCATTCATTGTGTTCATTTTATTTGGTGTTGTTTCTATTCAAAGTTTAAAGTTTAATAATCTCTCATACAACTAATTCACCCCCCCCCCCCCTCTTAGTTGTATTGGTGGATTGTTATTCCTAACACTAATATTGTAATCATAAATCCTTAAGACATCAGATGCATTAGATAAACAATGTAATATTGGGTTGACAAAGTTTTTGGAAGAACATGACAATCTAGAGAAATTGAGTTGGTATACTTGGTAAATCATTTTTTATTATCGATATAATGATGATTGATGATAGATTTGACATCAGTGGTTACTTATTTCAATTAGAAATATTTAATTTCCTCTTTTTCTGAAGATCTCTCCTCATTTCATTACTCATATTTGGGTCAATAGAGTTTGATTTTTGAGGTTATGATCTTATATTTAAGATTGAGTTCTAATTGTTATGGAATATGATGATTATAATATATAAAGGAAGTACAAAGAGAATATTTTGGATGAGAAGATCTAAGTTCAAAGATTCTTTGGAACTGTATAGAATTGCATATGCTACCAGTCAGTTCAGTAGTGGACTATAAGTCCATTTTGTTTATGTAATTGGTTGTAAGACTTAATGTATCTCTGTTATGTAAATGAGCATTTAGATCTAGGGTATAAACCTGAATGCAATTACATTACAATCTTGGTTCTTATGTCTTTAACCAAGAACTTATTACTACAATAGTGAGATATTTTTGGGTATCATCTCTACTGAGGTTTTTGTCTTAATCAGGTTTTCCATGATAGAAAGCAATTGTGTTATGATTTTCATGTTATGTATTCTATTTGGTTTACTTTCATTTGATTTTTGTATTAATTTTTGGCATTTCTAGAATAAGTTAATGAGTTTCGTTGCACCTATTCACCCCACCCTCTCGATGCTCCATAATCCTAACAATTGGTATCAGATCCTATTTCCTTGGAGGAAGTTTAACAGTTGTAGGAGGATTCTGATGGTAGCACCTAGTAGTATTTAGATTCATCTTTTGAATTCACTTGAGAACCTAGACAAATCAAATTCTCGCACTATTGATCTAGAAGAAAAATTGAGAGAAGCTAATGGATTCATTGACAACTTGAAAGATAAATTAAGGCAATTTAGAGATATGAGAAAAGAACTTATAGATAAGCTATCAGAGAAAGGTAGTAACTCTACTCCTAACAATGACAAATCCAAATAATATGAGAAGATTGTGAAAGAGAGAAATATGTTGAAGAATGAAATGGAATCTATGTCAATCAAAATCATTGAAGAAATAGAAGCTAAGAAGGCTCTTAAGGAATCCTCAAAGGGTAATACTGAGGAATGCTACAAACTAAATAGTGAAGTTGGAAAGTTGCAAGTTTTTATTGAAGAATATAAACATAATGAGAAAGAACTAGACATGATTAATGAGATATTGAGAAGAGATCTAGCTAATGCTAGAGAATTTCAAGAAAAATTTAGATCTAGCTTTATGAATCTTGTTGAATAGATTGCAAGTCAGAGATCTCATGGAGATAAGAATGGATTAGGGTATGAACAAGGAGAATGTTCCAAAATCACTGAAGTAGACAAAGATCAGACTGAGAAGCCTAAGAAGACACCTTTGAAGTAGACAAATAGAAAATAACTCAATGAGAGATGTTTCACATGCAATAAGCTTGGACATAGGGAAAAGCAATTTTAGAGAAATTCAACTATACCATTTTCTAGATATTATTTCACATGCTAGCAATATGGACACAGATCTAAGGAATGTAGATCCAAATCCAAACCCAATACAAATGGTGGTAACCTTACATGCTATAAATGCAATAATTTTGGTCACATTGTAAGGAATTACAAATTGAGGACTAATCAGAATTATTAGAGGTATGTAAATCAAAATGTTATTTTTATAATTATAATAATTATGGACATGCAACAAAAAATTATAGATGGAATAATACTGGCATGATAATGAATGGCCCGGTAGACAAGAACAATTCAAGAAATAATAGAAAAGGCAAATCAATTGATACAAATGAAGTAAGAAAGGAAATGAATAAGATTTGGGAAAAAATGAATAGATTGATGCTTGTAGAAAGATTGCACCAGCTTTTGGTGTAGATCCCTCTTCATCATAAAGTTAGGTCATAGGACCTAAAGGGGAATTTTGACCAAAAAATCTTTTGGCACCCCAAGAATTTAAGAAAATTTGACTGCGATTAAAAATTTAGTTAGAGATTAGTTTGAGAAATCTATGTTGAGAATTGAAGAAGATTTCATGATCATTCAACGGATTACAAAAAAAATTATCACTCGCTAGATATAGAATATTTTTGGAGAGTTAGGGTATAAACAATTTATTTATTGAGGAAATCAAATCAATTCTCAAGATAAAAAGGTATTTGCAGACTTCATTCAAAAATTTTCTATCTGGAGATTAAGAGAGAACCTGAGAAGATAGACATCAAACAATGATTTGAGTCACCCACCAAATTCACCAGGAAATCCTAAAAGGTATTTATCTTAGAAAAACTAAGTCAAATTCATCAGTATAATAATGGATACTCTATAGATTGTTAATGTTATTGAGAAGCCACGTTATGAATTTAAATTCCATCCATATAAATCCATGGAGCATGTTCCCAAAGGTGTATTTTCTCATGTACCCGATAGAGTGTTACAGGTTAAATATGTGCATGCATATTGTTGTGCCCAAAATCCATTGGCAAAAACACACTGGTAAAAAAATTTTAACATGATAAATTTTACTAATGTTATACAATGACAAGGTTAAAGTTTTAATTAAAAGTTCATATTAAAATGGTGTTGCTAGGTAAACCAAATTTCAATAATGACTAACTAGATTAAGGTTGGCAGGGAAATCAAGGGAAAATCATGACAAGCATAGACCATCTTGTCAATGTCCCT
The DNA here is from genome assembly GCA_027943335.1 of Chamaecyparis obtusa. NCBI lineage: Eukaryota > Viridiplantae > Streptophyta > Pinopsida > Cupressales > Cupressaceae > Chamaecyparis > Chamaecyparis obtusa. The sequence goes on along the minus strand of BSBK01003522.1, from coordinate 48,668 downwards.
CGATCGAGTATTACAACAAGGTCTAACCAAGGTCTACAACTGGTTAGGTCAAATTATTTTAGCTCTAGCCAAAATTACTTATTAATTCCCACTTAATATTTTAATGAATTCCTCCTAAGGAAAATTCCATGATTACTCTAATTACCTTAATTATTTAGAAACTTCACTCACAACATAATTAAAGGAATTTTTAAGATTAACCTTTTATTTAGGTATAATTAATTAAATTAGGTTAATTAATATCTACAACTAAAACCGTTCTTATGTTAGCCGTTAAAAGATTATAAATTTACCCCTAGATAAATTTCCTTCACATTTCTAACAATATCATTGGTTGATTGATTTATTTATAACATTATTAAATTTACTTTTACAACTAGAAGTTAAATCCCTTAATGGTCTCAATAAAATATTGAAGAATCAATAGGGGTTCATAATTATCCTTTCTATTAAATCTGGCAATAATTAAATAACGGTCTTAAAAATTCCAGTAAATAAATTAAAATGATAAATTTCATTCTTCCCAAAGGTTCTCATCTCTTCCATCCTCACTTATCTTCCTCTTTGGTGTGGGTGAGGCTTTGTGTGTGTGTGTAGGTCAAGAGGAGGTTTCATGGAGCAAGAGTCTTCCCCAAAATAATGGAGGTATACCATTTTTTTTTCTTTAGTTTCTTGTTGTTGTTTTTTTCTTCTTTGTATTTTTTATTAAAAATAAATTAAAAAGATCTGATTTGGAGAGGAACTATGAGCTCCCCCATACCCACAAATGTAGTCGGTGCCACCAGTGGCGGGTCACCATTCCTTGCGACCCCACCATAGTTAGTGGCCCATGGTCACTATTGTGGTGGGCCACCACTTCATGTGGCCTCGCCACAGACAATGGTCTTCAAGTGTTGTTGAGGTAGTTGCAGATCTTGTGGCCGCCATGGGGTGGGGTTCCGAGCCTCCCTACACCCTCCCTTCAAAGGGGAAGGGTTTGGCGGGCCGGTCCCTTCCCAAATTTTTTTCTATTACATAAGGCCATAATAAATTTAAATGCATTAGCCAAAATTGCAAAAAGAAACACAATTTCTTTTCATATCCTTACACAAATTCAAAACTTCTAGAATAGTATTATGAATTTATAATTTTGTTTTCAACCCTTCAAAAAAAAATTGAAAATGCATGAAGATTTAAAATCACAACATTTTCTTGAAACAACTAGGATATATATATATATATATATATATATATATATATATATATATATATATATATATATATATATATATATATATATATATATATATATATATATATATATATATATATATATATATATATATATATATATATATATATATATATATATATATATATATATATATATATATATATATATATATATATATATATATATATATATATATATATATATATATATATATTTCAACAATCCTTAAGAAAAATACATTCATTGTCTCCATTATTTGTTTACAAACAAGATGAAAAATACTCATTTCAAATATAATATACATTAAAATCCATTCTCTATCTTTTTGAAACATTTTCTTCAATGGACAACTTTCTCTTGGACCATATATGAAAACTCCAATAAAAACCAATAATAAAATTTAGAACTGTACCATGGAGGCTCACCTCCCAACCTAAACCTCTAAGAGTCTACCCCCGAGCTTGGGAAATGAAGGGTAGATGGGTTACAAACACACATAAAACCCACATTTTTATACAAATACAACAAATATACAAGAACACCCAACAAGGTTTGCACAATAGGTATCCAAAGACCCATGAATAGGGTGAAGGTGTACCAAGTACCCAAGAGGAGATTGACAAAATAAATACATACTATGCCTTTACAAAGCTCATTATCAATAGATCATACTTATTTTTTTCAAAACAAAATCTTCCCTTATGGCCCCAAGATAAGTAACACAAAAATGACAACATGAAGCCCATACTCCATGCCTTTTTCCTCTCCTCCTTGAGGAGAGACCCTACACTACTTGGTTTGTCCAAAAAACCCTTCACCCACAAGGCTTCTCTTCCCTCCCAAGGGTGAGTTTGGACTTGAAATCCATTAAAATTTACATACACAAAAACAAGAAGAAAACAACAATAAGTTGAAAGGAAATTCCTTCAATAACACAACATAACATACAACATGAATTTACAAAATTCAACAATGCACCTAACATGAAACTCCTTTCATGGAAAGAGCACAACCAACATTGGTCCAAGATAATGGTAAATGAAATTTGATGAAGAGCTATCCCATTTGTCCAATTCCTTCTCCTCCCAAACCATAATTAATTCTAGTAGTCCCTAAAGATAGTGAGTGGGTGATCTAAACTCAAGTTTCTCCCAAAATCCCTCTAAAAATACTCCTACCCACTTCCTAACCAACCATCATAAAGAGGGCATGGCTCAAGAAGTCCTTTTTCTCCATACTTTTGTCCTCTCATAATTAAGATGACGACCAACAATGGGGAAAGGGGATGGACTTGTTCTCTCACTTGAAATCCCAATTTTCGTCAATTGACTTAAGGTGTACTTTAGATGGGTCATAAATGAGTTATGGGATCTATATTGATCAAAATATAACCCCCAACCCATAGTATACCAAGTGGGGTAGCTAAGATTGACCCAAACTACACCCTAGGGACTCATTTAACCCACCAAAAACCCCCTTGAAGTTTTCATACGGGTCCAACAAGATATGACCCAAATTTATGGCTTCCTAATCAAGGAGTCAACATGGGAACATTACAAGATAACTCAGGGTAAGTGTCACACTCCAACCTTCTCACAAGGTCATGTCATGCCAACTTAATGTTATATTACGGAGAGGGATGGGGTGAATTAGTAAGCCCTAATCCCAAATACCTTAATAACTTTTTTCTGATTAACTCGGTAGCAACTTGGTAAAAATACATATCATTATTTTACCAAAATTAGTAAATAAAATATAAAAATCAATAGATCATTCATAATATGTAACAACAATATTTAACATGGAAACCCAGCTTTGGGAAAAACTAGTATGGGAATTGTCACCCACTAAGAAAATACTCTTCTAAAGTACGCCTGGTTAAAAGGAAATCTGGTTAAAGATTACAAGACAAACTATTAGGTGTGACCTGGTTAAGGGATTTACCTTAGATCTATTATGATCTTCACCCTGTTAGGAGTGGCCTTGTTAGAGGGATTTAAACACTCTTTATAATGTCACCTTTTTCAAGGATTTTTCTATAAGACTATTAAGTCTACTCTATTAAGAGATTTCTCTATTACAAATGCTAATAAGAAATAATAATAAAATTGACTTGTAGATTTGTAGATTTGTAACTATCTTTTCTCAATCAGATCCTTGTGCGCTCTTATGTCTTCACTTTAATTCTTCATTATCCATTGGCATCAATACTTCATCAAATCCTTCTTTTCCCACTTGAAATCTCTTTGTTCCTTCTTCTCTAGAATAATCGGTAACCCTTCAACTATTCAGTTTTCCAGCCACTTGTCCATACAAGATCATCCTTTATATGGATATTTTTTTTCCTCTTAATCACATCTATTACATTTTCCTTTAATCAATCTTGACCATTCAATTTATTATACTTTGAAATTGAATCTTGATAACACATTTTCTTTTCACCTAGGAACTTAAACTTTTCTAGAAACTTGTTCTATCTCCTTTTTCCTCTTAGATCTTGTCGTAGATCTTCACCTTGAATTTTCCTATATGCAGATCTCTTGTAACTAACTTTCTTCATCATCATGATCATCCAACTCATCATAGCTAATCATTAAATGTCGATTCAATCCTTATTTAATATCCATTCCTCGCTCAATGTTCTTCATTATAATTTTGGTTATATTGCTCAATGTCTTGAGTTCCTTTTACTTTACCAAGTGACATTTATTTTTATCTTTACCTTACCGAGTGACCTTACTACTCAATATACAAAACAATTCAACTTACCGAATTGTCAGATCTTCATCACCATGCTTTACCAACTTAACATTATCATATGTTAGGTAACAAACAATTATATCAACATAATCTAATCATTTTCTAATCTATCTCAGTTGGCCAATTATGTTCTTCAACTTCTCAACTTTCATTTCTTCTTCTCATTAACTCATTCATCTTATATCATTACCGAATGATATGGCAACATAATATAAACCAGAAATCAATTACGTGACATCAATGATAAGACAATAACTGACCTAACATTTCTACTATCATATTTTTTTTTGATCTTTGTCGATCTTCATCGTCAGCTCCATCAAATAATCAATCTTCAACATTACTATCAGTTATAGTAACACACAAAATATATTACAAGTGTCAAGTGACACTAAAAATTTACACATCACATGAACACGTGGAAAGACCATTAGGGTAAAAAAATACTTACAAATTATATATATTAAAATCATGCAACATCAAAACTATGAAATAAAATACGTAACAATGAGGTTTTGTCTCTTTATTAGACACAACCTTGGCTTTCACAGATTTTACAAAGGTCTAACCTTGATTCCCTGATTTATTTCCATTGCCAGCTTCTCTGCACAACAAAATTCAAATATCAGTAGTCCAAGAAAAATCATACATAGAAACAATGTAAATAATTGAAAATATTTATAAAGCATATATCTTTCACTATTGCATTCATATAATTCACCATTAATCAAAAAAAATATTCCCAATCAAATTTCTTCCTAAAAATATTTACTCAGAAAGTATATGTAGAATCCAATCATCATATGGATTTACATATCCATATATGTTAATAATAATATCTATAGTTCAATCTAATCATAGCAATTATCTAAATCAATACATCATAATATAATATTATATTGTAACATAAAATCTCCATCATAGAATTCATAAGTGTTGAATCAATTCCTAAAACCAAGTTCATCAAATTCATTGATAGAAAATATACGTCAAAGAGATCTAAATATTTCCTAAGTAAGAATGCGGAAACATAACATAAGCCAAAATATATCTTAATCAATTGTAATCTAGTCCTTGTCATTAAGAGTGATCATCTAAATGTTAGAAATGAGTGCTGAATATATCCTATGAGGGAGTATTCACAGCCATTCTGTAGCAGTTGTTGTTGCATTCATGACTATGACTGTCATTGATGTCAACATAGTGATCTATTGAAGATTAGCAGAGAAGCAGATAGTGTTTGTATTAGTGCACGTGGGATATTGAAGATCAAGCTATGAAGATTTGAGGACTTAATCTATGATGTTTCCAAAGATTGTGGTTAAGAGTGCATACGGAGATTCATTTATTCATGGCAGCTATGTGTAATTCAATGGAAGCAGTATTCAGGCAGTATTCCTGAGAAGCGATTTGTGGAAATCAGATGATATCTTCTAATCAAGATAGAATCTGAGTATGTGAGATTACACAAATGATGAAGACATGATTATTGTGACATGGATGTGACAGAAAGGTCAGAGGTCACATGAGTGGAGAATTATCTTAATTGGAAGCTGACACTTTTATGTAATTGTGAAATATTGTGTAACGTGTGGAAGATTTTATTTTGTAGTTGGTATGTCGAATCATTTGTAATTATTTGAGTGTGGTATAAAGGAAGGAATATTTTCCTTATTGTAATGTAAGATTTTTTAATAGGAAGTGAAAGTGAATTGCGAATTTGAGTAGTACTTGTTGTAAGAGGATATGTGAAATACAGAGATCTGGTATTGAGATCTGATGAAGTAGTTGGTGTGGTTTGGCATAGTCAAGGGAGAAGTGATAAGTTGTTGAGATCAGTAATCTTTTGGTATTATTTTGTTGAGTAATACAAAGATCAGTTGGACAATGTGTTTAGTGATCTTTCCCTTGAAGTTGTTTGGACAGTGGCTCCTTCTGTCTTCCCTAACTCCTAACCGGGTTAGAATCTTTTAACTATGATTCAAAGTCTCCTAATAGAGATTCATATGTACTAAATGTATTGCATAAGGCTCCTAACAGAGTCCATCCTCTCACAAGGAACTTTCATATTAGTGCATCTTTTTTGGGCATCATTCCCACCAGGGTTTACTCTTTGATCAAGAGGTTCCCTAGTTAACATATCTTGTGTTATTGTATATGTATATCTTTCTATGGTTGTTGATTGCATTGCTTACATGGTTGAAATCTATTAAAGCTGGTAAAAATTTTATTTATCTGAGAACTAATTCACCCCCCTCCCCCTCTCAGTTATCTTGGTGAACTTTACTTTCTAACAATTGGTATCAGAGCAGTAGGTCCTTGAAGGAGTTTAAAAACTTAAGGAGATCCATGGTGAGTCATTTCAGGAAATAAAACCCAAAGTTTGATGGAGTAAATTTTGATAGCTGGAAAGAAAAGATGAAGATACATTTTCTTTGTTTAGGACCAATATATTGGTTAATCACAAAGAACAAGAAGACTATCATTGATGAAGAAAAAATTGAAGAATGTACTAGTGAGGAGAGAGATCTATTCATGTTTAACATACTTTCTAGAGAAGCACTCTTGTCAGCCCTTTCAGAAAATGAGTACAGTCAGGTAAAATATCTAAAAATATCTCATGAAATTTGGTTAGCTTTACAATATACTTTTGAAGGTGATGAACATGCAAAGAAAGTCAGATTACATAATTGGATATGTGCATTTGAAGATATAAGAATGATGTAAGATGAATCTATTAGAAGCTATATTAGTAGAATGTCAAAAATTATTGCAGGTATAAAATCCTGTGAAGGAATCAAGATAGAGAATGAAGTGATATGGAAAATTCTAAGGACATTGACTCCTAAATTTAAGTAGACAACACAAATGATTGAGAAAGTTATACCTTGTACTGAGAATTTCACCAGAGAAACCCTTCTTGGAAGACTAGAAGCAGTAGAAATGAACTTGAGACAATCAAGAGATCTACCTAGAATGGAGACAACATTCAAAGCACTTAGTATTTGTCCTACTTTGTCAAGAAGCATTAGTGTAAGTGGAGATTATGCTAGTGGTAGCAGATCCAGGAATGAAGAAGACAGGAAGATTAAAGAAGGAATTGCCTTTCTTTTGAAAAGAGAACCAGACGGTAAGAAAATTTTTAAATGTTGGGCTTGTTAAGAATATGGTCATTTTGCATCTAAATACCCTAAGAGAGTAAAGAAGTATAGAAATAACTTTAAACCTAGAAGATCTAAAGAATGTTATTATGCTAATTCTGAAGAATTTGAAGCCAGTATGGAGAAATCTCTAAGTGAAAGTGATAATGAGAATGATGATATAGGATTTGTAGCAATAAAAGAAGAAAACCAAGAAATAGAAGTTAAGGAAGAAAAAGCCTTAGTTTCTCAAGTAGAAAATAAATCTGATTGGATTATAGATAGTGGTTGTTCACATCATATGACTGGAGACATGAATAAATTCATAAAGTTTAACAATTATGATTGAGGAATTGTCAGAGTTAGAAAAAATGCACCTTGTTTGATAAAAGGAATAGGATCTATTACTCTTGATGGTAAGACTAACACTGATGATGTTTACTTTGTGGACAGATTGAAACATAACCTTTTGAGTGTTGGACAACTAGTTGATAAGGGATATCAAGTTTGGTTTACTGAGAAAACTTGTGTAATCAAAGACAAGGATGGTAATTTGATTTGAACTGGATCAAGAACCAGAGGTAATGTATTTCAGTTGAATCCTACTAAGATGACATGCTTGATTACTAAGATTGATGACATTTGGTTATGGCACAGAAGATTTTTTCATATATACTTTGATAACATTGTGAAAGTGATTACTACACTTGTAGTAAGAGATTTTTCTAAAAGTATGAAACCTACTAACATGATTTGCAAGGAATGTGTTATGGCTAAATAGAAGAGAAGCTCATTTCCTAGCAAGAAATTTACAACAGGAGAGAAGTTGGAAATTGTTCATACAAACTTGAGCGGTCCCACAAGGACTAGAGGATTCTATAGTGAAAGGTATTTTATGATTCTTGTTGATGATTTTACAAGAATGATGTGGATTGCATTTCTTAAAGAATAGTCTAAGGCATTTGATAAGTTTAGAGTAATTAAAAACAAAGTTGAGAATGAATCTGGAATGAAGATTAAATGTTTAAGATCAGATAGATGTGGAGAATTTAACACTTTTTGTGAAGTGAATGGCATTAAGAGATAGTTTTCAACCCCTAGAACGCCTAAACAAAATGGTATTGCAGAAAGAAGAAACTGGTCAGTAACTGAAGTAGCAAGAGCCATGCTATTTGAAAATGATTTGGTGAAGATATTTTGGATAGAAGCAATGAATACAACAGTATATACAATGAATAGAGTACAGATCATAGCAGACACAGATAAGACACCCTATGAACTATAGTTTGGACATGCACCATCAGTTAAGTATTTCAGAATTTTTGGAAGTAAATGTTATATTAAGAGAGATGATGACATTGCAAAGTTGGACCCTAGAAGTGATGAAGGTATATTTCTTGGTTATTCATTATAAAGTAAAGCTTATAGATGTTTCAATAAAATAACTAAAACTATTGTTGAGAGCGCAAATGTTAAAGTTGATCAAAAATTCAAAATTCAGGAAAGAATGCTTGATTATGAATCAGATGAAGGAACTCATCCTAGAATTGATCAAGAAAATGTTGAATTATTCTATGAAAATGACAGTGACTTGTAGAATGAAAGCTATATTGAGGAAATCATAGAAGAACCTATAGCTAAAGCAATAACTAAGACAATGACACCTAACAGAAATCTAACAAGAAATCATCATGTTGAGCAGATCATTGGAAGCATAGACAGAGGAGTTCTGACATGAAATAAGGTACAAGAACAATTATGTTTAATTTCTCAAATTAAACCTAAATGTACTAGTGAATCCTGCGAAGATGAAAATTAGATTAAATCTATGAAGGAAGAACTAGATCAAATTGAAAAGAACAAGACATGGGATTTGGTCCCTAGACCTAAAGATAAGAATGTTATAGGAACTAAATGGGTATTCGGGAACAAGATGAATGAACAAGGAGAAGTTGTAAGGAATAAAGAAAGATTGGTATGTAAAGGATACTCACAACAAGAACGAATTGACTATGAAGAAACTTTTGCACCTATAGCAAGAATTGAAGTAGTAAGAATGTCTTTGGCTTATGCAGCCTATAAGAAATTTAAAGTGTATCAGATGGATGTGAAGTAAGTATTTCTAAATAGAGAGTTAGAAGAAGAAGTTTACATTGAACAGCCTGAAAGTTTTCCCTTAACTCATGATGGAGACATGGTATGTAAACTAAAAAAATATTTATATGGACTTAAACAAGCACCTAGAACTTGGTATGCAAGACTGGATAAGTATTTGATAAAAATAGGATTTACTAAAGGCATAGCAGACAGTAACTTGTATATGAAAGAAATTGAAAATGGTTTGTTGGTTGTAGTTATTTTTGTTGGTGATATTATCTTTGGAGGAGAAGATGAAGCCAGTGATAAATTTGTAGATGAAATGAAGACTGAATTTGAAATGAGTATGATTGGTGAGATGAAATATTTCTTAGGATTGCAGATAATAGAATAGTGATGGTATCTTCTTATGTCAAAAAAAGTACTTGAATGACTTATTGAAGAGATTTGGAATGGAGGACTGTAAGCTAGTTGGAACACCTATGGTAACTGGACACAAGTTATCTAGCATAGATGAGACTCCTGCAGATGAATAGAAGAAGTACAGTTCTATGATTGGAGGATTGCAATAATTAACTCATACAAGACCAGACATATTACATGCAGTTGGAATTGTTGCAAGATTTCAAGTTGATCCTAGAGAATCACATTATGCAATAGTAAAAAGGATATTGAGGTATCTAAGAGGCACAATTAAATATGGATTGTGGTATGAAAAATCTGATGACTTTACCCTATGTGCATATACAGATGAAGATTGGAGAGGTAGTGTTGATGACAAAAAGAGTACAAGTGGTGGAGCATTTTTTCTTGGAGGAAGATTGGTTTCTTGGCTAAGAAAGAAACAAAATTATATTTCATAGAGCACAAGAATATGTGGCAGCAGCAAACAATTGTAACCAGATAATATGGATGAAACAAATGTTGAAGAATATTGGAAAAAATTTGATGAGCCTGTTGTTATACACTGTGATAACACTAGTACAATTAGTAATTCTAAGAATCCTATACTACATTCGAAGACAAAGCATATAGAAATCAAGTATCATGTAGTGAGAGAGAAAGTTATAGAGAAAGAAGTCAGATTTGAGTACATAAGTACAAAAGAGAAGATTGCAGATATATTTACAAATCATTTTCCTAAAGATACATTTGAGTATCTGAGAGGTATGGTTGGGGTTATGCCCCAGCCTACTTTTGAGAAGTGATGCAGATTGTTGCATCAGTCTAGTGGTATATGAGCCTTATCTTTTTCTAGACTAGATGTTGGTACTTCCTCTATGGGGGAGTATGTGTTTCTGAGCTGAGTCATGAGGACTCTAGTGAATGTATTTTCTAAAAAGTGTCTTTTGACATTGAAGTTGTTGTTGACATAGTGATGTAAAATTTGTCATTGATGTCAATGGGGGAGAAGGATACATGAAAAACCATCTATTGAAGAGAATTTGAGGGAGAAGGATACAAGCAATATAAAATGGAAAACTATTGAATAGGAAAATGAAGCAAGATTTGATTAATGAAGAGGATTTGAAAACATTTCAGAGCAGCAGTGTTGCAATGTTGGTATTCATAGAACTTGGATGCTTTCTCATCTATATTTCCATTAATGCCGATGGGGGAGACTGTTAGGAATGAATTCTGAATATATCCTATGGGGGAGTATTTGGATCCATTCTATAGTAGTTGTTGTTGCATTCATGACTGTGATTATCATTGATGTCAACATAGTGATCTACTGAAGATTAGCAGAGAAACAGACAATGTTTGTATTAGCGCATGTGGGATATTGAAGATCAAGCTATGAAGAGTTGAGGGTATGTGCAAGATCATGAGGGGCCAAAAAGTGGCGATGTGAAAAGTATTCACTTTTCACTTGTCCAAAAGTGCATGAAAACACTTGTTGAATTTTTAGTAGCTCTGGGTGTCAGTACACCTAGGCAAACTTGACACCAAAGCATAGGCCTAATCGGGTACTTGATAACTATGGCATAAATCTGAAACCCGCGAGCCCTTTTCTTCATTTCTTTCCACATTTTTCTTTGGAAAAATGGCTTCATATATCATATACCCAATATATTTTTGGATACCTAATTTTGGAAACAACAAATTCGACTCCCGAGCATATTCGATAAGTAATTAATTGTATATTTTTATTATTTTATTTCATTTTCATGCTAAATGTAGCATTTTTTTTAAATAGGGTTTTGCATTTATATTTGTAATAATATATGAAATTAGATTGAAATTTAGATTTTTTTTTTATTTAATTAGGCATGGCTGACAACAATGAAGAAAATAGCCCTCCCTCACCAAATAATGATCCCGAAAGCAATCCCCCATATCTAAACCCTAAATCTTTACAAGATTTGATAAAAGAAAATTTGAACACAATATGAGGTTTCCAAAACATGTATCAAAATATACCTACATTAGGTCCCATGCTTGCTACATTAAATACAATTGTTGGAAATATTGACACACTCACGCAGCAACATAATACTGCTCTTCATTGGCATGATGATATGCACACCCAATTTGATGACGGGATTGACCATGATGGGATTATGGCCCTTAATATAACTAAGGAAGATATAGCCACCCTTTTTGTCAATCCTAAAACTAGAATACCAGTTGACCCCAAAAAGCCCAAATTATCAATAAAATGGTGCACAAATGAAGCAATGCACACAAACTTTTGGGATCGCTGGTGGATGGTTTTTGATAAACCACCCCATAGAAATTTGGAGGTCCCATTTTATTTCATTAAAAATTGTATGTTGAGTTTGTGCTTGGTTAGCATGTTGATTATTGGAGTATGAGGCCCAACATGGGCATAGGCAGAGGAGCTCCTCAGACTAGGCCATTTTCCCAATGCCAAAAGGCCACTACCTTTGTCTCCCCTGCTGATGTTGCACCCCCTCCTCTAGTGCAGCATCCTGATATCATTGCAGAGGCTACCTCACAGACTATTAGGGCCATTCATTTACTGAGTGATCAGTTGATCACACAGACCAGGTTAGTGTTGCCTCTTGTTGTGGATGAAGCTGGCACATCGACATCTCATCAGATTTCACATGTATGCGAGCCCCATATGTGCACTATGTGCAGACATATGTGCCTCAGACCGCTTACTGATTTTGATACATATCAGTTTCATGTTATTGATGAGGAGGATACATGAGACGTAGCTGTAGAGGCTGCAACACCTCATGGAGCATCTACATCTCATGAGAGTGCTCAAGAGGTTCTATTAGGAATGAATGCAAAGTGTTTTGGTAGTCATTCTATAGTAGTTGTTGTTGCATTCATGACTTGGATTGTCATTGATGTCAACACAGTGATATTTTGGATATTAGCAGGAAAGTAGGTACAGTTTTGTTTTGCGCACATGTTGTATTGTAGATTAGCTTTTGTGCAGTTGATGGTATGTTCTTTATTGTGTTATTAACCTATTGTTAACAACACAAAAATAAATTCATTCATTTGTAAGAGTTATGAGCATTTTGGTGAAAGCAGTGTTTAGACAGTGTTTCTGTGTAGTGATGTTCAAAAATCGGAGGATATCTCTTAGCTGGGATGGAATCTGATTTTGCACAGTTAAAGGGATGTTGGAGACTCATTAATGATGATGTGGTTCATAGCGCAAACTTCAAGGATATGTTTGGAGAAAGTTACAGTAACTGGAAGCTGACATTTTTATGTGAATTATGTGTGTAGCGTGTAGAATTTATTATTTTGTAATTGAGGACCGACTCATTTGTAATTATTTGAGTTTGGTATATAAGAAGGAATTTTTTTCTTATTTTAATGTGTACTATGAAGATTGAGATGCGAATATATGCATGAAGTGAAGAAAAGAGCTAATTCAGTGATGAAGGAAGACTTGTGAGTACAGAGATCTGGAATTGTGATCTTGTGTAGCAGAGAGTGCAGTTTGACATAGTGTGAAGGAGGTAATATATTTCATATTATTTTGTTGAATAATTCTAAGAGCTTTTGGACAATGGGTTCAGAGATCTTGCCTTGAAGTTGTTTGGGCAATGGGTCCTTCTGTCTTCCATAAACTCTTAATCGGGTTAGAATCTTTTAACAGGGATTCAAAATCTCTTAACAGGGATTTATATGTACTGAATGTATTTCATAAGACTCCTAACAGGGTCCATCCTCTAAAAAGGAACTTTCATATTAGTGCATCATTTTGTGGGCATCATTCCCACCAGGGTTTACTCTTTTCAAGAGGTTCCGTAGTTAACATATCTTGTGTTATTGTGCAATTGTGTATGATTATCCTTCTATGATTGATCAGTACATTGATTATATTGTTTAAAGTTGTTGAATGGATAAATTATTAGATAACTGATTCACCCCCCCCTCTCAGTTATCTTGGGGATCTTTACTTTCTAACAATTGGCATCAGAGCGGCAGGTCCTTGAAAGAAAAGTTTAACAACTTAAGGAGATCGATGGTGAATTTCAGAAAAGAAAGCCCTAAGTTTGATGGAGTAAATTTTGATAGCTGGAAAGAAAAGATGAAGACACATCTATTGTGTTTAGGACCAAGTTATTGGTTGATTACAAAGAATGAGAAAACTATCATTGAGGAAGACAATCTAGAGGTGGGGACTAAAGATGAACTAGATCTATTCATGTGTAACATACTTGCAAGAGAAGCACTTTTGTCAGCACTACCGGAGAATGAATATAGTCAGGTAAGATGTTTGAAAACATCTCATGCAATTTGGAAAGCTTTACATTCTACTTTTGAAGGTGATGAACGTGCAAAGAAGGCTAGATTACATAATTGGATTTGTACATTTGAAGATATCAGAATGATGGAAGATGAATCTATTAGAAGTTATATTGGTAGGATGTCTGAGATTGTGATAGGAATAAAGTCTTGTGGAGATGATAAGACAAAGAATGAAGTGATATGGAAAATTCTAAGAACTTTGACACCAGTATTCAAGCAGACAACGCAGATGATTGAACAAGTGATACTTTGTACATCAAACTTTTCAAGAGAGACTCTTCTTGGAAGATTAGAAATAGCAGAGATGAACTTGAGATTATCAAGAGAGCTACCTAGAATGGAAACAACATTCAGTGCTCTTAGCATTAGACCTACAAGAAGTACTAGTGTGAATGGAGATTATGCCAGCAGTAGCAGATCTGAGGAAGATAAGAAGATTGAAGAAGGTATTGCATTACTTGTAAAAAGAGAACCAGATGGTAAGAAAATCTTTAAATGTTGGACTTGTCAAGAATATGGTCATTTTGCATCTAAATGTCCTAAAAGAGTTAAGAAGTATAGAAGCAACTTTAAACCTAGGAGATCTAAAGAATGTTATTATGCAAATGATGAAGATCTTGAAGAAGGAATTGAAAAACATTTAAGTGATAGTGATAATGATAACTTTGAGGAAATAGGATTTGTAGCAATTAAAGAAGAAAGTTCTAAATCTGATAAAAGGGAAGAAAAATCATTAGTTTCACAAGTTGAGAAGAAATCTGATTGGATTATAGACAATGGTTGTTCACATCATATGATTGGAGATAAAAGAAAGTTTGTTAAGTTAGATAATTATGATGGAGGAATTGTTAGGGTTGGTAACAATGCACCTTGTTTAATTAAGGGTATAGGATCTATTACTCTTGATGGAAAGACTAACACTAATGATGTTTACTTTGTTGATGGACTAAGACATAATCTACTAAGCATTGGACAATTGGCTGATAAGGGTTATCAAGTTTGGTTTTCTGAGAAAACTTGTGTGATAAAAGATAAAGATGTAAATCTAATTGGAAAAGGATCTACAACTAGAGGTAATGTATTTTAGTTGAATCCTACTGAGATGACATGTCTGATAACTAGGATTGATGAGAGTTGGTTATGGCATAAAAGGTTTTGTCATATAAACTTTGATAATATTATCAAGGTGAGCACTACACTTGCGGTAAGAGATTTACCTAGAATTATGAAACCTACTAACATGATTTGCAAAGAATGTATGATGGCAAAGCAGAAAAGGAGTTCATTTCCCAATAAGAAGCTCACATCAGCAAAGAAGTTGGAGATTGTTCATATAGACTTGAGTGGTCCTACTAGGACTAGAGGATTCTATGGTGAAAGGTATTTTATGATTCTTGTTGATGATTTTACAAGAATGATGTGGATTGCATTTTTGAAAGAAAAATCTGAAGCATTTGATAAATTTAAGATCATGAAAAGCAAAATTGAGAATGAATCTAGAATGAAGATTAAGTGTCTAAGATCTGATAGAGGTGGTGAATTTACATCTAGAGAGTTTAACACTTTTTGTGAAATGAATGGTATTAAGAGACAACTTTCAGCCCCTAGAACACCGGAACAAAATGGTATTGCAGAAAGAAGGAACACGTCAATAACTGAAGCATCAAGAGCTATGTTGTTTGAAAATGATTTGGCTAAAACTTTTTGGAGAGAAGCAGTGAACACAATAGTATACACTATGAACAGAGTACAAATCAGAGTAGATACAAACAAGACACCTTATGAATTATGGTTTGGACATACACCCTCAGTTAAGTATTTTAGAATTTTTGGAAGTAAATGTTATATAAAGAGAGAATGATATAGGAAAGTTTGATCCTAGAAGTGATGAAGGAATATTTCTTGGATATTCTTTAAAAAGAAAATCATATAGATGTTATAAAAAAAGAACTAAGACTATTGTTGAAAGTGCAAATGTAAAAGTTGATGAGAAGTTTAAAATTTAGGAAAGAATGCTTGATTATGAATATGATGGAGAAGCACAACCTCAGCCTAACATTGAAAATGTAGAATTATTTTTTGAAACTAATAGTGATTTGCTAAATGAAAGTCATACTAAAGAAGATAGAGAAGAAAGCAAAGAAGAATCTACAGTCGGAACAAGATCAGTAACTATGACACCTAACAGGTATACTTCAAGACATCACCCTGTTGAGAAAGTTATTGGAAGTTTAGATAGAGGAGTTTTGACTCGAAATAAGGTACATTTATGTTTGATTTCTCAAATTGAACCTAAGACTACTAATGAAGCTTGTGAAGATGAACATTGAATCAATTCTATGAAAGAAGAACTAGAGCAGATTGAAAAAAACAAGACATGGGAATTGGTCCCTAGACCTGAAGACAAGAATGTGATTGGAACAAAGTGGGTATTCAGAAATAAGATGAATGAACAAGGAGAAGTGATAAGAAACAAAGCAAGATTGGTATGTAAAGGATATTCACAACAAGAAGGAATTGACTATGAAGAAACTTTTGCACCTGTGGCCAAACTTGAAGCGGTGAGAATGTTTCTAGCATATGCAACTTACAAGAAATTCAGAGTGTATCAGATGGATGTGAAGTCAGCATTTTTGAATGGTGAATTGGAAGAAGAAGTCTACATTGAGTAGCCTGAAGGTTTTCCTTTGACATAAGGAGATATGGTATGTAAGTTAAAGAAAGCTTTATATGGATTAAAACAAGCACCTAGAACCTGGTATGCAAGATTGGATAAGTATTTATTGAAATTGGGATTTATAAAAGGAATAACAGATAATAACTTATACACAAAAGAAATTGAGAATGGTTTGTTGGTTATAGTTATATTTGTTGATGATATTATCTTTGGAGGAGAAGATGAAGCTAGTGACAAATTTGTAGATGAAATGAAGACTAAATTTGAGATGAGCATGATTGGAGAAATGAAATATTTTTTGGGATTATAGATAACACAAAGCAATGAAGGTATATTTGTAAGTCAGACTAAGTATTTAAATGAATTATTGAAAATATTTGGAATGGAAGATTCTAAACCTGTTAGAACGCCTATGGTAACCGGACATAAGTTATCTAGCAAAGATGAGACACCAGCAATTGAGCAAAAAAAGTACAGATCTATGATTGGAGGATTGTAGTACTTGACACATACAAGACCTGATATAGCACATTCAATGGGGATTGTAGCAAGATTTCAAGCAGAACCTAGAGAATCACATTATGCAATAGTAAAGAGGATACTGAGATATCTGAAAGGAACAATGGATTATGGATTATGGTATAAGAATTCTGATGATTTTACCTTATGTGCCTATACTGATGCAAATTGGGGAGGCAACGTTGATGACAAGAAAAGCACCAGTGGTGGAGCCTTTTTTCTTGGAGGTAAATTGGTCTCTTGGCTAAGTAAGAAGTAGAATTGTACTTCACAAAGAACAACAGAAGCAGAATATGTTGTAGTAGCAAATAATTGTAATCAGATTATTTGGATGAAGAAGATGTTGAAAGATATTGGAATAAAGTTTGATGAGCCTATTGTTATACATTGTGATAACACCAGTATAGTGAGTATGTCAAAAAATCCTATTTTACATTCTAAGACTAAACATATTGAGATCAAGTATCATGTTGTAAGAGAGAAAGTTGTAGAAAAAGAAGTAAGATTGGAGTACATAAGTACAAAGGAGCAGATAGCAGATATATTTACAAAGCCTTTACCTAAGGATACATTTGTGTATCTGAGAGGTATGCTTGGGGTTATGCCCCAACCTATTTTTGAGAATTGATGCAGATGATTGCATCTGTCTAGTGGTATATGAGCCCTATCTTTCTTCTGGATTGGATGTTGGAACTTCCTCTATGGGGGAGTTTATGAGCTAAGTCATGAGGACTCTTGTTATTTTATTCTTCTGAAAAGTGTCTTTTGACATTAAGTTGTTATTGACTTAGTGATAGAATTTCTATCATTGATGTCAATGGGGGAGAGATATACATGAAAAACATTATGGATTGTATGAGAGAGCTGAATAGGAAAACGAAGCAAGATTTGATTTGATATTTTGCAGTGATGTTGCAGTATTGGATTTTTGGAACATTGGATGTTTTTCATCTATGTTGCCATCAATGCCAATGGGGGAGATTGTTATGAATGAATGCAAAGTGTTTTAGCAATCAATCTGTAACAGTTTTTGTTGCATTCATGACTTGGATTGTCATTGAGGTCAACACAGTGATATTCTGGATATTAGCAGGAAAGAAGGTATAATTTTGTTTTGCACACATGTTGTATTGTAGATTGGATTTTTCATAGTTGAAGGTATGTTCTTTGGTGTGTTATTAACCTATGGTTAATAGCGCAAAAAGAAATTCATTCATTTGTAAGAGTTATGAGCATTTTGGTGAAAGCAGTGTTTAGATAGTGTTTCTATGTAGCGATGTTCGAAAATTGGAGGATATCTCTTAGCTGGGATGGAATCTGATTTTGCACAGTTAAAGGGATGTTGGAGACTCATTAATTATGATGTGGTTCATAGCACAAACTTTGAGGATATGTTTGGAGAAAGTTACAGTAACTGGAAGCTGACAATTTTATGTGAATTCTGTGTGTAGCATGTAGAATTTATTATTTTGTAATTGAGGACCGACTCATTTGTAATTATTTGAGTTTGGTATATAAGAAGGAATTTTTTCCTTATTGTAATGTGTACTATGAAGAGTGAGATGTGAATATATGCATGAAGTGAAGAAAAGAGCTAATTCAGTGATGAAGGAAGACTTGTGAGTACAGAGATCTGGAATTGTGATCTTGTGTAGCAGAGAGTGCAGTTTTGGCACAGTGTGAAGGAGGTAATATATTTCATATTATTCTATTGAATAATTCTAAGATCTTTTGGACAGTGGGTTCAGAGATCTTGCCTTGAAGCTGTTTGGGCAGTGGGTCCTTCTGTCTTCTATAAACTCTTAACTGAGTTAGAATCTTTTAACAAGGATTCAAAATCTCCTAACAGGGATTTATATGTACTAAATGTATTTCATAAGACTCCTAATAGGGTCCATCTCTAACAAGGAACTTTCATATTAGTGCATCATTTTGTGGGCATCATTCCCACCGGGGTTTACTCTTTTCAAGAGGTTCCGTAGTTAACATATCTTGTGTTATTGTGCAATTGTGTATGATTATCTTTCTATGGTTGATCAACACATTGATTATATTGTTTAAAGTTGTTGAATGGATAAATTATCAGATAACTAATTCATCCCCCCCTCTCAGTTATCTTGGGGATCTTTACTTTCTAATAGGTGCATGCAGAGCCATTGACTCTTATTGATATGGTAAGAGTAAACATTATAAATAAATTTGTCACATGACTTATTTAATTTAAAAATAATTTATTTATTTAGATTAGTTTTAATGATTGCATGCACTTATGTATATATATTTTTTCCATTTATGTTCAGTCGATGACATAGGAGGAGGTGAGATAGGTGGATGAGTCCACACTTTTGGCCATTTCATTTGGCCTTGATGACTATACGGTATATTATAAATTCCGTACCCATTAGTTTTTTTTTATATCATTTGGTGTACATGCTGAAATCTCTATCAATTAGAGCAATAAAATTCATAGATTTAATTATATATTGTCATCTGATTATGTTCTTGTAGGGTACAGTTGATGTTAGTGGGGGACACGAGGGGTTTCCTTCATCAGGTGTTGACAAAGGAAAGGTAGTTAATTGTTTAAGATTAATTATGCATGCACATGTATGCCACTTTTGTGTAGTAATAAATATTTTACTTGTACTTTATTGTATACAGTGTGGCTATTGATGATGTCCTGATAGCTTATCGGCAACGTAGGGTTATAGGCATCTCGATTCAGAGTGATAGCTCGATTGTACGTAGAATTTTACATATTGTTATTTATATTTTGTAACCAGGGTTGCTATGATGAAGTACATTTATATATAATTGACAATCTTTTTACTCTCATAGGTTACTCTGAGTGTGAGGGAGGGCCCATGAGAATCTTTCATATCTTTGTTGACCCAGCCCACCATTCCAAAGCAGGGATCATCAGATGTAAGTTTTAATTTTAGTTCAATCAATCTGTAATTTTATTATGCTATCATCCTATTTTGTAGATTTATTACTCTATGTTGCACCACTCTACTAATCTCATTATTGAAAATATATATTTATAGGTCACAGTTGGTATTGTTGGCACGGTCCCTTCACTACCCAGGACTTATGCTAGGACACCTATTCATGGTAGGTGATTGAGTGACCAGGTACAAATATTTGTATTCAGTTATAATTTTAATTAAATTAAAGTTTGAATTATGAACTATATATATATATATATATATATATATATATGTATATATATATATATATATATATATATATATATATATATATATGTATATATATATATATATATATATATGTATATATGTATATATATATATATATATATATGTATATGTATATATATATATATATGTATATATATATATATATGTATATATATATATATATGTATATATATATATATATATATGTATATATATATATATGTATATATATATATATATGTATATATATATATATATATGTATATATATATATTTATGTATATATATATGTAAAAATCATATAAAGTAAGCAATCTAACCTGGGTTTGAACTCATTTTTTATGCAGGATCAATTAGAGCCCAACACTTCTTCAAAGAGGCTACATTTTGATGATCCGCCTACGGCATAGGATGTAGTTTTAGTTTTGTGGTCATTTAGAGATGCCACTTCGCACATTTTGAGATGGCATATATGCCACATTGTACACCTTAAAATATTGATTTTGTAGACATTTTGAAATGGCATGTGCCATAGTTGTATATGGAGATACTTTTGATACATTTGATACTTTGTATATATAGAACATGTTCATTTATATGTTATATTTGCGTCATCTTTTGTATATACATATTTATTATTCATGTTTATGGAATTGAATGGTGAAGTTATATCTTGACTATGATTATCATTATGATTGAAATTATATCTTGTTGAAGTTACATTTGTTTTTATTTACTCTGGAATACCCTGTTCATGGAGCTTATTATGTTTGAGGTTTAACTTCTATAGATTTCCTATGCTCTTATGTTTCATACCATTATATATACTCACTTGACCCACTTAGTACTACATTGTTTGAATACTATGTATATACTCACTGTGTATATAACTCATCATAGTGGGGTCACTTGAGTCACGGAATATCATTTCCCAATCATGCTTAGTGCACCTTGGGGTCACTTGGATCGAGTGTGGTCGCGAGCTTTCCAATCACTCCGTGGGTGAAATGAGGTTGTCACTAGCATTTACCCGGCCAACCAGAGCTGATGGAGTAGATGGTTTGATGCAATGTCAGATGGTTTGAAAGATACGCTGCTAAGCCACTTTCAACTGACCCTCACTACAAGTTTTGGCATCGACTAAGATCACCTTGCCAAATGCAAAGGAAGTAAAATCACCCAAAACTAAGAGAGGTTATAGTAGACCTCAAAAATAAAATCTTGTAGCACTTGATGGTTTGTCAATACCTCTCACGAGCTCTGAGATATGAACCCCGAAATATCACTGCCCAATCATGCTTAGTGCACCTTGGGGTCACTTGGATCAAGCGTGGTCACGAGCATTCCAGTCACTCCGTGGGTTAAATGAGGTTGTCACTGGCATTTACTCGGCCAACTAGAGCCAATGGAGCAGATGGTTAGATGCAATGTCAGATAGTTTGAAAGATACGCTACTAAGCCACTTTCAACTGACCCTCACTACAAGTTTTGGCATCGACTGAGATCGCCTTGCCAAATGCAAATGAAGTCAAATCACCCAAAATTGAGAGAGGTTATAGTAGACCTCAAAAACACAATCCCATAGCACTTAATGATTTGTCAATACCTCTCACGAGCTCTGAGATATGAGCCCCGAAAGATCGCTGCCCAATCGTGCTTAGTGCACCTTGGGGTCACTTGGGTTGAGCGTGGTCGTGAGCATTCCCATCACTCCATGGGTAGAATGGGGTTTTCATTGGCATTTACCTGGCCAACCAGAGCTGATGGAGTAGATGGTTTGAAAGATATGCTATTGAGTTGCTTTCAATTGACCTTCACTGCAAGTTTTGGCATCAATTGAGATTGCCTTGCCAAATGCAAATGAAGTTGAATCACCCAAAACTGAGAGAGGTTATAGTAGACCTCGAAAACATGATCTTGTAGCACCTAAAAATTTTTTGATACCTCTCATGAGCTCCGAGATACAAGCCCCAGAAGATTGCTGCCCAATCATGCTTAGTGCACCTTGGGGTCACTTGGGTCGAGCGTGGTCGTGAGTTTTCCCATGACTCCATGGGAGGAACGGGGTTGTCATTGGTGTTTATCCAGCCAAACAAAGCCAATGGAGTAGATAGTTCGATGTTAGGTCAGACGGTTTGAAAGATATGCTACTGAGCTACTTTCAATTGACCCTCACTACAAGTTTTGGCATCGACTGAGATCTCCTTGCCAAATGCAAATGAAGGCGAATCACCCAAAACTGAGAGAGGTTATAGTAGACCTCGAAAACATGATCCCTTATCACTTGATGGTTTTTTGATACCTCTCACGAGCTCTATGATACGAGCCCTGAAAGATCATTGCCCAATCGTGCTTAGTGCACCTTGGGGTCACTTGGGTCGAGCGTGGTTGCGAGCATTCCCGTGACTCTATGGGTGGAATGGGATTATCACTAGCATTTACCTAGCCAACCAAAGCTGATGAAGTAGATGGTTTGATGCCAAGTTGGATGGTTTGAAGATATGTTGTTGAGCTGCTTTTAATTGACCCTAACTGCAAGTTTTGGCATTGACTAAGATCACCTTGCCAAATGCAAATGAAGTAAAATCTCCCAAAAAAGAGAGAGGTTATAGTAGACCTTGGAAACACAATCCCATAGCACCTAATGGTTTGTCAATACCTCTCACGAGCTCTGAGATACAAGCCCCAGAAGATTTATGCCCAATCATGCTTAGTGCACCTTGGGGTCACTTGGGTCGAGCATGGTTGCAAGTTTTTCCGTGACTCCATGGATGGAATGGGGTTGTCACTGGTGTTTACCCAGCCAACTGGAGCTAATGGAGCAGATGGTTCGATGCTAGGTCAGACGGTTTGAAAGATATGTTGTTGAGCTGCTTTCAACTGACCCTCACTACAAGTTTTGGCATTGACTAAGATCGCCTTGCCAAATGCAAATGAAGTCGAATCACCCAAAATGGAGAGAGGTTATAGTAGACCTTAGAAACATGATCCCGTAGCACCTGATAGTTTATTGATACCTCTCATGATCTCTGAGATACGAGCCCCAGAAGATCATTGTCCAATCATGCTTAGTGCACCTTGGGGTCACTTGGGTTGAGCGTGGTCGCGAGTGTTCCCGTGACTCCGTGGGCAAATGGGGTTATCACTAGAATTTATTCAGCTAATCAGAGCTAATGGAGAAAATGGTTTGATGCCAAGCTGGATGGTTTGAAAGATATGCTACTGAGTGGCTTTCAATTGACCCTCACTGCAAGTTTTAGCATTGACTGAGATCACCTTACCAAATGCAAACGAAGTCAAATCGCCCAAAAATAAGTGAAGTTATAGTAGACCTCGGAAACATGATCCTATTACACTTAACGGTTTGTTGATACCTCTCACGAGCTCCAAGATACGAGCCCCGGAAGATCACTGCCAAATCATGCTTAGTGCACCTTGGGGTCACTTGGGTCAAGCATGGTCGTGAGCATTCCCGTGACTCCGTGGGTGGAACAGGGTTGTCACTAGCATTTACCCAATCAACTAGAGCTGATGGAGCCAATGGTTCAATGCCAAGTCAGATGGTTTGAAAGATATGCTGCTGAGCCAATTTCAATTAACCCTCACTACAACTTTTGGCATCGACTAAGATCGCCTTGCCAAATGCAAATGAAGTCGAATCGCTCAAAACTGAAAGAGGTTATAGTAGACCTTAGAAACATGATCTCATAGCACTTGATGGTTTTTCAATACCTCTCATGATCTCTGAGATAGGAGCGTTGGAAGATTGCTGCTCAATCATGCTTAGTACACCTTGGGGTCACTTGGGTCGAGCGTGGTCGCGAGTTTTCCCATGACTCCATGGGTGGAATGGGGTTCTCACTGGCATTTACCTAGCCAATCAAAGCTGATGGAGTAGATGGTTCGATGCCAGGTTAGATGGTTTGAAAGATATGTTGCTGAGCCACTTTCAACTGACCCTCACTACAAATTTTGGCATCGACTGAGATCGCCTTACCAAATGCAAACAAAGTCGAATCACCCAAAATGGAGAGAGGTTATAGTAGACCTCAGAAATATGATCCTATAGCACTTGATGGTTTTTCAATACCTCTGATGAGCTCTAAGATATGAGCCCTAAAAGATCAGTTCCCAATCGTGCTTAGTGCACCTTGGGGTCACATGGGTCGAGCATGGTCACGAGTATTCCCATGACTCCGTGGGTGGAACGGGGTTGTCACTGGCATTTATCTGGCTAACCAGAGTTGATGGAGTAGATGGTTTGATGCCAAGTTAGATAGTTTGAAAGATATGCTGCTGAGCTGCTTTCAATTGACCCTCACTGCAAGTTTTGGCATCGACTGAGATCGCCTTGCCAAATGTAATGAAGTC
The DNA here is from genome assembly GCA_027943335.1 of Chamaecyparis obtusa. Taxonomy (NCBI): domain Eukaryota; kingdom Viridiplantae; phylum Streptophyta; class Pinopsida; order Cupressales; family Cupressaceae; genus Chamaecyparis; species Chamaecyparis obtusa. Next base: position 23,942 of record BSBK01003522.1, on the reverse strand, counting down.
AAATCGCCCAAAATTGAGAGAGGTTATAGTAGACCTCAGAAACATGATCTTGTAGCACTTGATGGTTTGTCAATACCTTTCATGAGCTTTGAGATACGAGCCACAAAAGATCACTTCCCAATCATGCTTAGTGCATGTTGGGGTCACTTGGGTCGAGTGTGGTCGCGAGCATTCCTGTGACTCTATGGGTGGAATGGGGTTGTCACTGGTGTTTAACCATCCAACTAGAGCTGATGGAGGAGATGGTTCAATGCCAAGTTAGATGGTTTGAAAGATATGCTGCTAAGCCACTTTCAACTAACCCTCACTACAAGTTTTGGCATTGACTGAGATCGCCTTGCCGAATGCAAATGAAGTCGAATCACCCAAAACCAAGAGAAGTTATTGTAGACCTCAAAAAAATGATCCCATAGCCCCTAATGGTTTGTCAATACATCTCATGAGCTCTAAGATACAAGCCTCGGAAGATTGCTGCCCAATCATGCTTAGTGCACCTTGGGGTCACTTGGGTCAAGCGTGGTTGAGAGGTTTCCTGTGACTCCATGGGTGGAACAGGGTTGTCACTGGAATTTAACCAGCCAACAAGAGCTGATGAAGTAGATGGTTTGATGCCAGGTTAGACGGTTTGAAAGATATGCTGCTGAGCCGCTTTCAGCTCACCCTCACTGCAAGTTTTGGCATCGATTGAGATCACCTTGCCAAATGCAAATGAAGTTGAATCACCCAAAATTGAGAGAGGTTATTGTAGACCTTAGAAACATGATCTTGTAGCCCCTAATTATTTTTCAATACCTCTCATGAGCTCTGAGATACAAGCCCTGAAAGATCACTACCTAATCATGCTTAGTGCACCTTGGGGTCACTTGGGTCGAGCGTGGTCGCAAGTGCTCCCATGACTCCGTGGGTGGAACGGGGTTGTCATTGGTGTTTACCTAGCCAACTAGAGCCAATGGAGCAGATAGTTCAATGCTAGGTCAGACGATTTGAAAGATATGTTGTTCAGCCACTTTCAACTGACTGTTAGTGGTATGTTTGAAATTTGAACTGTGAAGCTAATCATGATTAAGCTTGTGAAATTTGAACTATGAAGCTTATTATGTTTGAGGTTTAACTTTTATAGATTGTGTGAAATGATAAAAAATAATATCCTTAAAGCATTATAAAAAACAATCAAACATGTAAGAATTCAAACCATGCAAATGACATAAGTAAATGACATGTAAGATCCCTTCTTGGCACTATTGGCCACCCATACATGATTTTGGTCATAAGTCCTTATCAAGAGTTTTAGGACATTTAACTTTTAAATCAAATTGATTGTTACAAATTGCCATTATAGGCTTCAAAAGATCTCAATTAACCATTAAGGATCCTTTTGTCCTTCTATCTCTGATTGGATCCATGGTGACCATAGGCATCTTCATAGGTGCTCCTGCACAAGTTACAAGCCACATACAAAACCAAGTTTATTGACTCAAAATACAATCTAAGAAAGGTAAAATTAATGTATTTAAATTAATCTTAATGAACTTAGAAAACAATGCACTAAGTTAACTTATTACCTAGTCAAGTGTTCCTGAAGGGTCATCTCTTTGCTTCTGGGTCTCCAATGGTGCTTCATGATTAGCAATACTAATAGTCCAAAGTTCTTTTTTCTTTGGTCTTCCTTGATCCTTTGACAGCTTGACATTTGTTTCTATAACAAGGTGTGAATACATGAGAATAGTTTTGTGCTTCTCATAGTCTTCAAATGTGAGAATTCCATTCTTTCTAATCATGTATGTTCGTAGCCATGTTCCCACAACAACAACTGAACCAGTAGGATATGTGAACCCATCACCATCTTTCATCAGTTGTACAAGCTTATATTTACCTTGTACATAATGTGCTAACCAATAATCTGGCCTCTCATCATTCCCTTGTGGTGCAACCAATCCAAAAACATTTCCTAGCGTTAGAAGATCTGAAAGATGGTCATAGTCAACTGAAGTTTCCATGTCATCATTTGTTATAGAGAGTGTAAAAGATAAAGGAGTTAGACACTATGGAACCCATGTATCCACACACTCACTTGACTCACAATGATCCCAATCATACTAAAAACACATGGGGAAAAAACAAGCCAACTCTCGTGTCCAAATGGTCCATGTACTACTATTGGAGCTTCAGAATGAATGCATTTTTTAAGAGTCTTTCACTGTTTGACAATCCAATCTATCTCCTATAGTTCCCTCCTCAACCAACCAAAATAATATACGCACTATAGAATCAAGAATCCCCTCCCGTGACAATGCTAAAGTACACAAATCAACAATAGAATGAGCATCAAGAAGTACAACACCTGAAATCCTCAATTGCTCCTTAACTAGAGCTCTCTTCACAAATGCACCTGCTCCGTCATGCTCCCCTTTCCCATGCCCTGACTCAAAAAAAAATCCAAATATGAGGTACACCTCTCTCCACATGCATTCTACACAACCAGTAAAACATTTTGGCATTCTTAAATTGACCGGTGCAATTATCAGACCAAATGAGATGCCTAGCCATAGCAATACCATTTTCCTGCAAGAAGTCAAAATAGTTCTGGAAACAAAGTTGAACAAACTCATGAGAGTGAGACCTATCATTGCTCATATAAAAATGGTACTCTCTGATTATCTTTCACTCATCTTTTGTGCTATCAAGAGAATGTCTATATGTGATGTGTACAAAAATAGCAACCTAAATGGAATTGTAATATTGAGCTTGAGTCTCATTTTGGGGCTATAATGTATAGTTCTTCACAAAGTCTACAATGGATATAATAGTTCCAATGGGGAAAGTGTCCTTAAATGTCTTAAATTTTTGATCCAACCATTGAGACCTGTGACTATGCATTGCATACTTGTAAAAATGATTTGTCTTGAAATCTAAGATAAAATCAGCAACATTGTATTCTTTTGCAACTAACTCACATCTAGAGCCTTCACCTCCACTCTTCAATGTATATTTCACCATTTCATATACCTTTTTTTGGATGAGTGTCTTTCCAAAATTGTGTTCCAAACCCTCATGAAACCATGTTCTAAACTTGGACAAGCCACCACATTCTGAGCACTTGGCATTTAAGCAATTTTTTTTATAAAATAAACAACCATCATCTCTATGACATAAAAATTGATCTAGCAAGTTTCTTGATGATTTGGGAAGTTGCACCACAATCCCCTAGCATTTCATTAGTATGCAAAGTAGAAAAGATGGACCATAATAATTCATGATGCATTGAAAACTCAACATGATATTTTCAACAACATGTATTCCGAATCTTAAGGGGTACACAATAAAATGGCTTCACGAATTCAAAAGACCTTTGTGATATTTTCAATGTTGGATGTGTCTCACAAAATTTTTTATACAACATTGTTTGACTTACCTCCACATAATGTTTAGGATGTGGAGTGTGGTCTCGATTGCCAGCTCTCAACTTCAAGACATCCTTCACATTTGGTGACCCTCTTGAGTTAGCATCCCAAAATTGTTGAATTTCATCCTTGACAACATTTGTTAGCTTCTTATCGAAATGTGGAAGTCTCCCACCATAATCCCATGTATCAATTTTAAGCAGATCATCAAGTCTTTCTCTTCTTGCAAGTGCTCTACCCGAAGTTTTATGGTCTATATTGAAGTCAACACAAGTTTGTCTCATCAAATGAACCTTTTTGTTGTAATAATCCTCCGAGGAACTCTCTTATCTTTTTCTTTGCTAGTCTTCCCAATGCTATTGAGAGCATTGAAAAGATTCTTCAGAACAATGGTATTTCTCTCCATTTTTTTGTTCACACAAATCATCAATTTCACAAGCACAGGTCTCATTTTTTGCATCTTTAACAACTACACAAAAATTTGACATTGCTCAACCAATGTCTTGTTTCCAAAAAATTGATCATAAAGTCTTGAAGCCCACAACCTAACAGTTCTATGTGACCTCTTTCCTTCCCAATTATTCATAATGTTCTCCTCAATTTCAGTTAACCATTTAGGTCTTCTTGAAATCCCCGAATTTGAAGTTTGATTATCTTTATTGCAAGGGACTTCATTTCACATATAATTTGGAGATGTGTAACGTTCATGTGGTTCTTGTGCAACATTTTCATTCCCGAAGTCTACATTTTTTATCTCCATTTGTACATTTTCAAATTCAACATCCTCTTCACTTAACTACATTTACGAGGTCTGATTGATTAATGTTTAACATACCTTCTCTCCTTCTTCGGTGATTTTCCTTATCCTTTTCCCTATATGCTTTAATTTCTTCATCCATCAGCTTCCTCTTGCATTTAGCCTTTCGACAACTGCTGCTTCCCATGGTGAGACCACAAGTCAACAAAAATCAAACAATGGGCCCCAAATCACATTTTTTTTTCTGCAACACATGAAAAAAGTATAAACCTCATGATTGTTTGGTCTATGGGGATAGGGAATATTTTGGTCAAATATTACCTGTCAAAAATCAAATACCCGATTTAAAATCGGGTACCCGATATTCCTAGGCAAATTAAAACAAGGGTAGGAGCAAATGAAAAAAATTGAACTTTTACATATATTAATGTATATAATATATATATATATAAAAGAGGCATATGATATATATAATGTATATATTATATATATACTAATGTATTATATGTACTAGTTAATGTATTATATACTAATGTACTAATGTATAATATACTAATGTATTATATACTAATTTTTATTTTTCATTTCTTCTAGGTCTTTAAAGGTGGCTGCCTAAATCTTTGTATTAAATGTTAGGGAATGCATGAAAATAATATGATTCTGAGCACAAGCATGAGTCCCTACAGGGGCATAGTTGTGCCTTTTACAAGCGTCATAAACCCTAGCTACGTAGAAATGGAGGCTTTGAAGAATAGTTCACTGGAGGTGGAGTACAGAAGAAAAGGGAAAGAGAATCACTCTATTTCCACCGCCTGTGGCTGTGAAATGGTATATTTTCCTACTTTTTCAATCAGAACGCTAAATTGAAAAGGTTCTCGAAATAGATTATGGTTGAACTGGACAATTGTACCACACCTGTTGATAATCTGACAGCTCAACAAAGTCATTGAGAGGTTAAACAAGAACAACTGGACCCCTTAGGACCCCTACGGACACACTTGAGCACTCAAATGTGTCAAAAGGGGTCATGGGGACTTCCTAGGGGTCCTAGTATGTCTTATCATGTGTTAGGACCCATAGGGAGTCCCCATGACCCCTTTTGACACATTTGAATGCTCAAGTGTGTCTTAAGAGGTCTTAGGACCCCTTTTGACACATTGGAATGTTCAAGTGTGTCTTAAGGGGTCTTAGGACCCCTTCAGACACACTTGAGCTCTCAAATGTTTCAAAAGGGGTCATGGGGACTTTCTAGGGGTCCTAGTATGCCTTATCACGTGTTAGGACACCTAGGGAATCCCTATGACCCCTTTTGACACATTTGAATGCTCAAGTGTGTTCGAAGGGGTCCTACGACCCCTTAAGACACACTTGAGCATTCAAATGTGTCAAAAGGGGTCATGGGGACTCCCTAGGGGTCCTAGCAAATGATAAGGTGTAGTAGAAACCCTAGGGAGTCACCATCACACCTTTTGACACATTTGACTGCTCAAGTGTGTCCAAAGGGGTCCTACGACCCCTTCAGACACACTTGAGTGGTCAAATGTGTCAAAAGGGGTCATGGGGACTCCCTAGGGGTCCTACTACACCTTATCATGTGCTAGGACCCCTAGGGAGTACCATAACCCCTTTTGACACATTTGAACACTCAAGTGTGTCTTAAGGGGTCTTAGGACACCTTTTGAAACATCTGAATGCTCAAGTGTGTCTTAAGTGATCTTAGGACACCTTTTGACACATTTGAATGCTCAAGTGTGTCTTAAGGGGTCTTAGGACCCCTTAAGACACACTTGAGTGCTCAAATGTGTCAAAAGAGGTCATGGGGACTTCCTAGGGGTCCTAGTATGCCTTATCATGCGTTAGCACCCCTAGGGAGTCCCCATGACCCCTTTTGACTTATTTGAACACTCAAGTGTGTCTTAAAGAGTCTTAGGACCTCTTTGGACACACTTGAGTGCTCAAATGTGTCAAAAGGGGTCATGGGGACTTCCTAGGGGTCCTAGTATGCCTTATCACGCATTAGGACCCCTAGAGAGTCCCCATGACCCCTTTTGACACATTTGAATGCTCAAGTGTGTTGCAAGGAGTCTTAGGACCAGTTCAAACACACTTGAGCATTCAAATCTATCAAACATGGTCATGGGGATTCCACCACTTCGAACACACTTGAGTATTCAAATGTATCAAAAGGGGTCATGGGGTCTCCCTAGGGGTCCTAGTACACCTTATCATGCGTTAGGACCCATAGGGAGTCCCCATGACCCCTTTTGACACATTTGAATGCTCAAGTGTGTCTTAATGGGTCTTAGGACCCCTTCAAACACACTTGAGCATTCAAATGTGTCAAAAGGGGTCATGGGGACTCCCTAGGGGTCCTACTACACCTTATCACATGCTAGGACCCCTAGGGAGTCCCCATGACCCCTTTTGACACATTTGAATGCTCAAGTGTGTCTTAAGGGGTCTTAGGAACCCTTTTGACACATTAGAACACTCAAGTGTGTCTTAAGGGGTCTTAGGACCCCTTTGGACACACTTTAGCACTCAAATGTGTCAAAACGGGTCATGGGGACTTTCTAGGGGTCCTAGTATGCCTTATCATGTGTTAGGACCCCTAGGGAGTCCCCATGACCCCTTTTGACACAAATGAATCCTCAAGTGTGTCTTAAGGGGTCTTAGGACCCCTTTTGACACATTGGAATGCTCAAGTGTGTCTTAAAGGGTCCTAGGACCCCTTTTGACACATTGGAATGCTCAAGTGTGTCTTAAGGGGTCTTAGGACCCCTTTTGACACATTGGAATGCTCAAGTGTGTCTTAAGGGGTCTTAGGACCCTTCCAGACACACTTGAGCACTCAAATGTGTCAAAAGGAGTCATGGGGACTTCCTAGGGGTCCTAGTAAGCCTTATCATGTGTTAGGACCCCTAGGGACTCCCCATGATCCCTTTTGACACATTTGAACGCTTAAGTGTATCTTAAGGCATCTTAGGACCCCTTCGAACACAATTGAGAAATAAAATGTGTCAAAAAGGGTTATGGGGACTTCCTAGGGGTCCTAGTATGCCTTATCTCGTGTTAGGACCCCTAGGGAGTCCCCATGACCTCTTTTGACACATTTGAATGCTCAAGTGTGTCTTAAGGGGTCTTAGGACCCCTCTGGACATACTTGAGCATTCAAATGTGTCAAAAGGGGGCATGGGGACTCCCTAAGAGTCCTAGTAAACCTTATCATGTGTTAGGAGCCCTAGGGAGTCCCCATGACCCCTTTTGACACATTTGAATGCTCAGGTGTGTCTGAAGGGGTCCCAAGACCCCTTCAAACACACCTGAGCATTCAAATGTGTCAAAAGGGGTCATGGGGACTCCCTAGGGCTCCTACTATGCCTTATCACATGCTAGGACCCCTAGGGAGTCCCCATGACCCCTTTTGACACATTTGAATGCTCAAGTGTGTCTTAAGTGGTCTGAGGATCCCTTTTGACACATTGAAATGCTCAAGTGTGTATTAAGGGGTCTTAGGACCCCTTCAAACACACTTAAGTGATAAAATGTGTCAAAAGAAGTCATGGGGACTTCCTAGGGGTCCTAGTACTCCTTATCACGCATTAGGACCCATAGGGAGTCCCCATGACCCCTTTTGACACATTTGAATGCTCAAGTGTGTCTTAAGGGGTCCTAAGACCCCTTGAGTATTCAAATGTGTCAAAAGGGGTCATGGGGAATCCCTAGGGGTCCTAGTACACCTTATCATGCCTCAGGACCCCTATCAAGTCCCCATGACACTTTTTGACACATTTGAATGCTCAAGTGTGTCTTAAGGGGTCTCGGGACCCCTTCAAACACACATGAGTGTTCAAATGTGTCAACAGGGCTCATGAAAACTCCCTAGGGGTCCTACTATGCCTTATCACATGCTAGGACCCTTAGGGAGTCCCCATGACCTCTTTTGACACATTTGAATGCTCAAGTGTGTCTTAAAGGGTCTTAGGACCCTTTTTGACACATTGGAATGCTCAAGTGTGTCTTAAGGGGTCTTAGGACCCCTTCAGACACACTTGAGCACTCGAATGTGTCAAAAGGGGTCATGGGGATTTCCTAGAGGTCCTAGTATGCCTTATCACGTGTTAGGATCCCTAGGGAGTCCTCATGACCCCTTTTGACACATTTGAATGTTCAAGTGTGTCTTAAGGGGACTTAGGACCCCTTTGGAAAAACTTGAGCATTCAAGTGTGTCAAAAGGGGTCGTGGGGACTCCCTAGGGTCCCTACTATGCCTTATCACGTGCTAGGACCCCTAGGGAGCTGCCATGACCCCTTTTGACACATTTGAATGCTCAAGTGTGTCTTAAGGGGTCTTAGGTACCCTTTTGTCACATTGGAACACAAAATCATTTAAGACAGACAAAAACAAGATCATATTACTCAGAAGTGGAAAAGAAAGAAAATGAGATTAATTAAAATTTTCAAATTCTTGCAATCCGCAGCTTCTCTCTGAGCGCAAAATGACAATCCATGCAGCCAAAATTATGTTAAAAATTAAATTCTTTGAGTAAGTCATTCAAAAATGTGCAAAATACTGTAACGCATGATGATTTATAGAGAACTTATGATGGACTATGCTATGCAAAATCCCACAATCCCTACCATATCTCAGAGTAATGATGAGAAGCAATGGTGAAAACCTGAGATACAGGTAGCCCTAGCATTGAAGCAGCAAGACATTCTTCATAATATCAGGGCTGTGCCATTGAAACAGCAAGATTTTCTTCATAATGTCACACCGCCGCTAATCTATTTTTTAAATTTATTAATGTGGTTGGATGACCCGATGGACTATTATAACCCCATTTCAAAATGGCCATGAAGCACTCTATAGGCTTGACTCACGCAAGTTCCTGTCACCCAAAATTTTAGCCTCATCTGGGGCCTCTAAGGCCTTCAAAACTAAGTTCAAAGTTTCTGTATCCTACTGCCAATATCAAAAATCTTCAATATCTTCAAAACTAGACCTGATCTAGCCATGAAACTTTGCTAGTAGGTTGATATGACTGAGATGAACCTCCACATGTAAAATCATAACATTCTGAGATCATATGACCAACTTACTAAAAATAGAAAGCTTCCATAAATAGTAGCTCTGCACAAGATAGCCCTTATTGAATACAAAAATAGAAATATTTTTTGGGTGATGCAAGATTGCTCTTACACCCAGAATGCTCCTACATCAGACACCTAGGGTAATTTGAGAAGTGACCCCATCACGTCTCAGGTGTGTAGAGGAAAACCAAGATGGTTACCCTCCTCCTTTGTCAGCCATGATGAATCTTCAATAGGTCATCCTTTCCACTCGACTAGATATTCTTCATATGTCCCATTCCTTGTGCTTCCGTCAACACGACTATCTAGTATATCCTCAATCTCTTTTGTATCTGAACTAGATGCTAGAATACTCCACTGTGTTGTTGTGATCTCATCTTTAACACCTCCCTCAATATACTCTGTTAGATCTAAAATGTTAAATACTGGTGAAATATTTAGCTCAGTATGCAATTCTACTTCATATGCATTTCCTGAATCATGCTTCTTTAATATTTTACATGGCCCAAACTTCTTCATTTTCAATTTGTTATATGTAGGAACTAGAAATCGCTCCTTCCACAAATGAACCATGACTTCATCTCCAACTTGAAATTCCTTATGCCTCCTTTTCACATCTACCTTAGCCTTATACTGCACATTCATCTTGGTAATATGCTTCCTCACCTCCTCATGGATGTTCTTCAAGTGTTCTGTAAAATCCTCAACTTCAGCACTACTTATTTCTCCTTTATCTATCTTTCTCAACTCAGATGCATTTCTTGGACTACTCCCATATACAATCTGGAATGGTGATTTACCAATGCTCCTATTGATAGAATTATTGTATGCAAATTCTACCTATGGTAAAATCAAATCCCATCCTATTGGCTTATCTCCAACCAAACATCTCAGCAAATTTTCCAAACTCCTATTCACCACCTCTGTCTGTCCATCAGTCTAAGGATGATGTGATGAATTGAACTTCAAATTTGTTTTCAGCTTCTTCCACAATGTATGCCATAAATATCCAATGAACTTAGTGTCCCTATTTGACACTATACTCTTTGGCAAACCATGTAGTCTCACCACTTCTCTGAAAAATAATTCTACTACATGAATAACATCATTAGTCTTCTTGCAGGGAATAAAATGTGCCATCTTTGAAAATCTATCAACTACCACAAAAATTGAATCATGTCCCCACTGTGTCCTTGGTAAACCAAGAATAAAGTTCATACTAATATCCTCCCAAGGATTCTCTAGTACAGGTAATGGCTAATACAACCCTATATTTTGCTTCACTCCTTTCGCCATCTGACATACTATGCAACTCTGTACAAACTTCTTGACATCTTGCTGCAATTGTGGCCAATAATAATTCTCTCTAACCAAAGCAAGGGTTTTATCATGACCAAAATATCCAGCCAATCCTTTGCTATGCTTCTCCTTGATGAGATTCTCCCTCATAAAACTTCTTGGAATGCACAACTGACTCCCTCTAAATAGCATATCATCTTGAATGATGAAATCTAGCCACTTCATCCTGTCTAGAGTAACAGGTTCTTTACAAGCTTTCCAAGCTTCACCAAAATTAGGATCCTCTGAATACAAATTCTTGAGTTCCTTGAACCCAACCACCTGAATCTACATCTCTGTCAGCAATAGTTGCCTTTTGCTAAGAGCATCTGCAACCCTGTTAGACTTTCCACTCCTTTGTTTCAAAATAAATGTATAACTCTACAAAAACTCAACCCATTTCAAATGCCTTTGATTCAACTTTCCTTGACTATTCAAATATTTCACAGCTTGATGATCAGTATACAAAACAAACTCCTTAGTAAGTAGATAGTGTCTCCACTTCTTCAATGCCTAAACTATAGCATAAAATTTCTGATCATAAACATAATATTTCCTCTTGGCATCATTCAACTTCTCACTGAAATAAGCAATAGGTTTACCTTCTTCACTCATAATAGATCCTATTGCAGTACCACTAGCATCATAGTCTAGTTGAAACACCTTATTAAAATCTAAAAGTGCTAAAAAAGGTTGTTCTGTAACTTTATGATTCAACAGTTTAAAACTCTTATCTGCCCCATTAGTCCACTTGAACTCTTTTCTATCCCCTCTCATTGTTTCAGTCAAGGGTCCACAAATACAGCTAAAATTTCTGATAAACTTTCTATAAAAACTAGCCAAACCATGAAAAGATCTTACCTCAGTAGTACTCCTTAGAGTAGGCCATTAAAGGATAGCCTGTACTTTCTCTATATCCATTTTCAAACCTTTTGATGAAACTACAAATCACAAATACACTAATTCCTTCTTCACAAAACTGCACTTCTTCAAATTAATCATCAATTTCTCATCTCTCAGCTTCTCAAACACCATACAGATATGCATCATATGTTCCTCCAATGTCTTGCTAAAGATCAAAATATCATTTAGGTAAACAATGACAAACTTACCCAGAAATTTTTTCAAAACCTCATTCATGAGCCGCATGAAACTGCTCGGTGCATTGGTTAGCCCAAAAGACATGACTAACCACTCATACAATCCTTCTTTTTTCTTGAAGGTAGTCTTCCATTCATCTCCTTCTCTAATCTAAATTTGGTGATATCCAGTCTTCAGATCTATCTTTGAGAAATACACAGCTCCACTCAAACAATCCTTAATATCATCCATTCGTGGCAATGGAAACCTTTACTTGATTGTGATCTTGTTTATTTACCTGGAGTCTGTACACATCCTCCATTCTCCATTCTTCTTGGTGCTAATACTACTGGTACAATGCATGGACTTGGGCTCTCCCAAATCAATCTCTTTTGCAATAACTCATGTACTTGTCTATTCAACTCTTCACTTTCTGCTAGTGTCATTCTATGTGCTGCCTTGTTTGGCAAACTGGCTCCTAGAATCAAATCTATTTGATGAATGATCTTCCTTACCAGTGGTAATCCATCAGGTACATTATCAGATACAATATCCTAAAACTCATTCAACAAATTTGCAACCTCTACAGGTACATCCTCTACTTCCTCTTTACCAGCTTTTGGAATTAAAGTAAAACAAACATGTTCATGCCTCATACCATCTAGGAATTTTCTTCCATCAACAAAAGTTATTCTTTCATTACCACATACCTTTTCTTCGGTCTCCTTCAATGGCTTTAGCTGATGTCGCACTCCATCCTTTCTTAGGGAATAGGTATTAGCATGACCATCATGTACAGCACATCTGTCAAACTACCACGGTCTACCCAACAACATATGACATGCATCCATAGATATGATATCACATAATACCTCATCTTGGTACCCGCCAATCTTGAACTTTACTAGGCACTGTTCACTGACCATGACCTTGTGGTCATCTTGCACCCAGGTAATCCGATATGGATGTGTGTGTTTCTATCTCGTGAGCTTCAACTTTGTCACCATTTCTTCTAACACCAAATTGTTAGTGCCTCCACTATCAATAATCACATCACAACATTTACCCTCACACTTGCATCTAGTGCAAAATAGGCTCCTCCTTTGTTCAGGTTCATTCTCACCACTCAGCAGGACTCTTCTGTTAATAAATGTTTCTCCTCTTTCAACATCTGGCATCTTCAACTACATGTGCCACTCTGGTCTGGCCATCATTCCTCCTATTCATCCTTCCTTGGCATTGAGGACATTCAAATGCCCTATGACCTTCTTTTCCATAGTGAAAACATGTTCCACGGAAGCCTCCTCTTCCTGAACCTTGTCCTCTTCCTCTTCCTCTCTAATCTCTATTGTTTTGATCTTGGAAATGATTGGAATTATTTCCTATCTAATTTTGACTACTACTGGCTTCATCCTTCTTTTTTGGATCTTCATTTTGGCCTCCATATGACCATCCACTAGATCATCCACTGTGACCTTTTCCATTTTGTCTGCTGTCAAACTTCTTGTTCAACTTTTTCTCTACTTTTAGGAAAAACTGGTATGCCTCTTCAATATTATTCATTTGAACTAGATTCAGCTCCTCCTCAATGCTCAGCCTTAACCCATTAAGGTAACAGGCAACTTTCTCCTTGTCAGCTTCTGCATGGCCTATTCTGATGAGGATTCAATAGAACTCTTCTGTATACTCCTGAACAGATCTTCCTGCCTGCTTCAAACTTTGCATCTTCTTCAGCAGGTCAAGCTCATAATCGACATGAATGAACTGCCACTTCAATTTATCCACCATTCGATCCCATCTTGTGATTTTATCTTTCCCTCTTTTATTTCACTCTGATTGAATCTCTTGCCACCAGATCTTCGCATGACCTTTCAATCTGGCCTTCAAAAATTTGACCCTATCAGGATCCTCAATATCTTCATACTCAAAATATTCTTCACATTCATTGATCCAGTCGATACACTCCTCTGGGATAACATTTCTTGAAAATGCAAGAACATCAATCTTAGGTCTTTTTTCGATCTTGGAAATGGCCCGAAAAATTCTTTCTTCCTCCTGGTTCACAACTTCTACTTCTCCTTCTTGATCTTCTTCTTCAGCTTCATCCTCACTTTCATCTCTGACATTAAGATTCATTCCTTTACAAATCTCTTCTTGCAATGCTCACACTTGTCTCTAGAGTGCTCTAATCTCAGGTGTTACAACACCAACTCTTCCGCCACATTCCCTTCATCGAGGCATTTTCATGATGCGTGCTAAAACCCTAACCATGGTCCTGGTATAAACTACCTCACAGTCAGTGATCTGTTTACACACTCAAAAACTGCTACTCTGATACCACTTGATGAAGGCTGCTCCCCTTAATACCACAAACACATAACAGAAATAGAGAAACAACAATAATATGCAAGAATAGAAAATTGGCTTCTTATTATCTCCACAAATGTGGAATTACAAACTTTCAGATTTGCAATATGCAAAGCCACATGGACATTCCCTTACAATATTCTATAGGACAAAGCCTCGAATCAATACCCAGAACTTCCCTAGACAACACTATGGGCCTTCTTTATATATGCATTTTTCACTGCCCGAGAAGGTTCTAGAAATTTACCCCTTAGGGTTGACCATACTTACAATTGTTTTATTTTTCAATTTATTACATCAAAGTCAGCTCAAAATAACTTTTGAAACCCGAATAGAAATTTTGAAGGAAATTTATTTTTTGTCATTTCAGGTGACCGAACTTTCGGAGACCATAAGTCATCACCAGTTGACCCGATGGACTATTATAACCCCATTTCAGAAAGGCCACGAAGTGCTCTATGGGCTTGACTCACACAAGTGCCTATCACCCAAATTTTCAACCTCATCCAGGGCCTCTAAGGCCTTCAAAACTAAGTTCAAAGTTTCTATACCCTACTGCCAATATCAAAAATCTTCAATATCTTCAAAACTAGACCTGATCTAGCCATGAAACTTTACTGGCAAGCTAATTTGACTGAGATGAACCTCCACATGTAAAATCAAAACATTCCGAGATCATATGACCAACTTAATAAAAATAGCAAGCTTCCATAAATAGCAGCTCTACACAAGATAGCCCTTATTGAATACAAAAATAGAAATATATTTTGGGTGATGAAAGATTGCTCTTACACCCAGGATGCTCCTACATCAGACACCTGAGGTAATTTGAGAAGTGACCCCATCACATCTCAAGTGTGTAGAGGAAAACCAAGATGGTTAACCTCCTCCTTTGTCAGCCATGATGGATCTTCAATAGGTCATCCTTTCCACTTGACTAAATATTCTTCATATGTCATGTTCCTTGTTCATCGGCCAACATGACTATCTAGTATATCCTCAATCTATTTGGTATCTGAACTAGTTGCTGGAATACTCCACTGTGCTATTGTGATTTCATCTTCAACACCTCCCTCATGATACTCTGTCAGATCTAAAATGTTAAATACTAGTGAAATATTCAGCTTAGTAGGCAATTTTACTTCATATGCATTTCCTAAATCATGCTTCTTCAATATTTTACATGGCCCAAACTTCTTCATTTTCAATTTGTTATATGTACCAACTGGAAATCACTCCTTCTACAAATGAACCATGACTTCATCTCCAACTTGAAATTCCTTATGCCTCCTTTTCACATCTACCTTAGCCTTATACTGAGCATTCATCTTGGTAATAGGCTTCCTCACCTCCTCATAGATGTTCTTCAAGTGTTCTGAAAAATCTTCAGCTTCAGCACTACTTATTTCTCCATTATCTATCTTTCTCAACTCAGATGCATTTCTGACACTAGTCCCATATACAATCTGGAATGGTGATTTACCAGTGCTCCTATTGATAGAATTATTGTATGCAAATTCTACCTATGGTAAAATCAAATCCCATCCTGTTGGCTTATCTCCAACCAAACATCTCAACAAATTTCCCAAAATCCTATTCACCACCTCTATTTGTCCATCAGTCTGTGGATGATGTGATGAACTGAACTTCAAATTTGTTTTCAGCTTCTTCCACAATGTATGCTAGAAATATCCAATGAACTTATTGTCCCTATTTGACACTATAATCTTTGGCAAACCATGTAGTCTCACCACTTCTCTAAAAAATAATTCTTCTACATGAACAACATCATTAGTCTTCTTGCAGGGAATAAAATTTATCATCTTTGAAAATCTGTCAACTACCACAAAAATTGAATCATGTCCCTGCTATGTCCTTGGTAAACCAAGAATAAAGTCCATATTGGTATCCTCCCAAGGCTTCTCTGGTATAGGTAATGGCTAATACAACCCTATATTCTACTTCACTCCTTTCACCATCTAACATACTCTACAACTCTGTACAAACTTCTTGACATCTTGCTACAATTGTGGCCAATAATAATTCTCGCTAACCAAAGCAAGGGTTTTATCATGACCAAAATGTCCAGCCAATCCTCCGCTATGCTTCTCCTTGATGAGATTCTCCGTCATAGAACTTCTTGGAATGCACAACTAACTCCCTCTGAATAGAATATCATCCTGATCATGGTACCCACCATTCTTGAACTTTACTAGGCACTATTCACTGACCATGACCTTGTGGTCATCCTGCACCTAGGCAATCCTATATGGATGTGTGTGTTTCTGTCTCGTGAGCTTCAACTTTGTCACCATTTCTTTTGACACCAAATTTTTAGTGCTTTCACTATCAATAATCATGTCACAACATTTACCCTCACACTTGCATCTAGTGTGAAAAAGGCTCCTCCTTTGTTCAGGTTCATTCTCACCACTCAAAAGGACTTTTCTGTTAATCTACATTTCTCCTCTTTCAGCATCTTCAGAATTTGAGGATCTGGCATCTTCATCTACATGTGCCACTCTGGCCTGGCCTTCATTCCTCCTATCTATCCTTCCTTGGTGTTGAGGACATTCAAATGCCCTATGAACTTCTTTTCCACAGTGAAAACATGTTCCACGGAAGCCTCCTCTTCCTAAACCTTGTCCTCTTCCTCTTCCTCTCTAATCTTTATTATTCTAATCTTGGAAATGATTGGAATTGTTTCCTCTCTAATTTTGACTACTACTGGCCTCATCTTTCTTTTTCAGATCTTCATTTCGGCCTCCATATGACCATCCACCAGATCATCCACCACGACCTCTTCCATTTTGTCTATTGTCAAACTTCTTGTTCAGCTTTTCCTCTACTTTTAGGGAAAACTGGTATGCCTCTTCAATACTATTCATTCAAACCAGATTCAACTCCTCCTCAATGCTCAGCCTTAACCCATTAAGGTAATGGGAAACTTTCTCCTTGTCAGCTTCTGCATGGCCTGTTCTGATGAGGATTCAATAGAACTCCTCTGTATACTCCTAAACAGATCTTCCTACCTACTTCAAACTTTGCATCTTCTTCATTAGGTCAAGCTCATAATCGACAAGAATGAATTGTCACTTCAATTTATCCACCATTCAATCCCATCTTGTGATTTTATCTTTCCCTCTTTGATTTCACTCTAATTGAATCTCTTGCCACCAGATCTTCGCATGACCTTTCAGTCTGGCCTTCGCGAATTTGACCCTATCAGGATCCTCAATATCTTCATACTCAAAATATTCTTCACATGCATTGATCTAGTTGATCAAATCCTCTGGGTTAAGATTTCTTGAAAATGCAGGAACCTCAATCTTAGGTCTTTTTCTGATCTTGGAAATGGCCCGAAAAAGTCTTTCTTCCTCCTAGTTCACAACTTCCACTTCTTCTTGATCTTCTTCTTCAGCTTCATCCTCACTTTCATCTCTGACATTAAGATTCATTCCTCTACGAATCTCTTCTTGTAATGCTCACACTTGTCTCTGGAGCACTCTAACCTCAGGTGTTACAACACCAGCTCTTCCACCATGTTCCCTTCATGAAGGCATTTTCATGATGCACATAAAACCCTAACCACGGTCCTAGTGCAAACTTCCTCATAGTTGGCGATATGTTTACACACTCAAGAACTCCTACTTTGATACCACTTGATGAAGGGTGCTCCCCTTAATACCACAAACACATAATAGAAACAGAGAAACAACAACAATATGCAAGAACA
Organism: Chamaecyparis obtusa; assembly: GCA_027943335.1. NCBI lineage: Eukaryota > Viridiplantae > Streptophyta > Pinopsida > Cupressales > Cupressaceae > Chamaecyparis > Chamaecyparis obtusa. The sequence goes on along the minus strand of BSBK01003522.1, from coordinate 6,170 downwards.
GAAAATTGGCTTCTTATTATCTCCATAAATGTGGAATTACAAACTTTTAGATTTACAATATGCAAAGCCACATGGGCATTCCCTTACAATATTCTATAGGACAAAGCCTCGAATCAATACCTAGATCTCTACCCAGAACTTCCCTAGACAACACTACGGGCCTTCTTTATATAGGCATTTTCCACCGCCCGAGAAGGTTCTAGAAAATTGCCCCTTAGGGCTGACCATACTTATAATTGTTTTATTTTTCAATTTATTACATCAAAGTTGGCTCAAAATAATTTTTGAAACCCGAACATAAATTTTGAAGGAAAATTATTTTTTTCCATTTCAGGTGACCCGACTTCTGGAGACCATAAGCCATCACCAATTGACCCGATGGACTATTATAACCCCATTTTGAAAAGGCCACAAAGCACTCTAAGGGCTTGACTTGTGCAAACGGCTGTCACCCAAATTTTTGACCTCATTTGGGGCCTCTAAGGCCTTCAAAACTGAGTTCAAAGTTTTTGTACCCTGCTGCCAATATTGAAAATCTTCAATATCTTCAAAACTAGACCTGATCTAACCATGAAACTTTACTGGCAGGCTGATATGACTAAGATGAACCTCCACATGTAAAATCAGAACATTCCAAGATCGTATGACCAACTTACTAAAAATAGAAAGCTTCCATAAATAGCAGCTCTACACAAGATAGCCCTTATTGAATACAAAAATAGAAATATTTTTTAGGTGATGAAAGTTTGCTCTTACACCCAGGATGCTCCTGCATTGGCTTCAAGTGAACTCATTTCATCAGTCATGATGACCATTCATTTATCATTGTCACTACATTGATAGGCATCTTTAAATTGACTGGTTTAATTTGTTAAGAGATTAACAACTTAGGTTGGGCCTCCTCTGAGTATAATAACTCATATGCAGAAAATTTTGAGAGAATGCATCTTTAGCGGGAAGACCTCCTCAATCCTTGATTATGGCCGGAATCAATATCATCCATGTTACTAACATTATTTTCTTCAATAGTTCTCTGTTCTTGCACTTGTCCCCTTTCGAGTGTCTTTTTATTTTGTTCAATGGCATGCCTATTTCTCCTTTCACTATAGGAAGAAGAATGAAAATTTCTCACGACCTCTTTATTCTAATTTTCAAGTGAAGAATGACCAATGTTGTGCAGGACCAAATTCTCTTCACTGTGGCTGGAAGTGGAATGAGAAATTCTCTGCACTCACGTGGGATCCAATTCATTTGTAAATTTAGGATATCACATTGTGTGAAAGGATGTGCTAGGTGCTCATGATCTTTGAGACTATCGTGTACCACTTTCATTCCCAACATGATTTTGCAGATTACAGAGAGCTACTACTAGAAGTTTCATTGAAAAAGAGTTTGAATCACTATGATTTGCCATAGGAGATGCACAGGAGTAGTCTTCTTCTGAGCCAAGACCATGTAGAGTCAAGGAAGCTTTATTACCAAATAAATTATTGCCAATGATTGGATTGAAGACTAAATTACTCCCTTAAATGATATTACCACTAGTTGGGATCAAAATAGGTGTACTCCCAAGCACGGTATCACCACAGATTGGTGTCAAAACATTTGGTAGGACTCTGTGGTTTAGGGAGTGTCACACCCTGTCTAGAGTGGATGTGTTGTGTAGACTAGATGTTATGTCATCTTGATCAAAAAGTAATTTGTCCACTTCACTTTCTCTACCCATGACATAATCATGATTAAGGCTTGCAACTCTATGTAATATTGGATGTTGCATATCTCTTGAGGAGAATTTAGAACCAATTGAATTTGATTCATCATCATTTATAGTAGTCATTGAGGAAGACAAAGCAGGTATAGGAAATAACACAGAGATGGGTGAAAAAGACATAGGCTGAGGATGAACTATTTGGAGGCTTTGAGAGATGTGAGGTAAATTAGTACCATTTTTGGCAATATCCACTAAGGGGATATAGTATTTTACATGTGTTTATGTAAACAAAGCTGGAAACATCATTTCATTAAAAATGACATCTTGACTTCTCACTGTTTTCTTCTCAACCGGATCCCACAATCAAAAGTTGAACTGATCTTTTCCATAGCCCATAAAGATACAATTCTATAATATGACATCCAACTTTATCCTCTTTTCTTTTAGGACATGAACAAAAGCTTCACATCTAAATACCTGAATGTGTGAGTAATAAATCCTCTTGACGAGCCATTCTTCTTCCAGAATACCAAATTCAAAATGAGATGAAGGACTGTGGTTAATTAAATAAACCATTGCATTGCATGCCTCCACCCAGAATTCTTTTCTTAAACTAGCATTGGAGAGAATACACCGAGCTTTCTCTAGAATGGTTCTATTGAGCCTTTCTACTGCCCCATTTTCTTGAGGAGTATAGGGGACAACCTTAATCCTTTGAATACCATGATCTGCACAAAATTTATCAAACTCCAAGGAACAAAATCCACCTCCATTATCGGTCTTTAAACATTTGAGTTTATGACCACTTTGATTTTCAACAAGTTCTTTAAAAATTTTTAATTTTGAAAATACATCAGATTTTTGAGCAATCATATAAATCCAAACTTTCCAAGTACAATCATCAAGGAAAGTAAAAAAATAATTTACGCCTCCATAAGAGGTTACCTCTATAGGGCCAAAAACATCAGAGTGTATTAGCGCCAATGGTGTTATCTTCTTATTGTGTCCATCCTTCAAGAAGCTGAGCCATTTTTTCTTCCCATGAAGACAATGTTCACAAAACTCCAAGTTTGCAGATTGGAGACCCGGTAGTTGTTCTCAGTTGAGCATAACCTCAAGTCCTTTCTTGCTCATGTGGCCTAATCTTTGATGCCAAAGAGTTGCATCACTGCCCACAATAGTCATAGAAGCTCCCACCTCACCAATGGTTTCTACAATATAGAGGCTTCCAACTTTGTCTCATCTTGCAATCACCAAAGAGCCTTTAATGACTTTACATGTGTTTGTGAGAGTGGTGAGAAAACCTTGTGTGTATAGTTGACTTACAGATCTCAAATTTCTCTTTAATTTGGGAACATGTCATACATCTTTTAACAACCATTTGACTAGCTAGCTGCAAAACACCACCACCTTTTCCAATGATTTCACAAGATTTGTTGTCACCCAATATACATTTCCAAAATTACCTTCTTGGTAATTTGTGAAAGCCTCCATGCAAGAAGAGGCAAGAAAGGAAGCACTATAATCAATTATCCATGAATTTGATTTTGTGTTAGTAGTTCATAGGATTAGGATACCTAGATCCTTATTATGAGCTATATTTGCTTCACTGTCCAACACCCAATCTTGTGCCTTCTTGTATTTTCTAAAATCCTTCTTGACATGTCCAACTTTTCCACAAAACTAGCAATCACCTTGTCTACCTCAGGATTGCGATCTTCTTGCAGATTTAAACCTATTATTGTAATTATTTCAGCCTCTATTCTGACTTATTCCCCTATTTTATGTACTCACCATTGTTAAGGCTTCACTGGTTGAAGACTTTGTGTTCTTTCTTCTCATGTCTTTGCTGAGAAGAGTCGCTAAAACTTCATCAAAGGATAACTTTTTTGAGCTTGATATTATAGTGTTGATGGTTGTTACAACTTCATCCCAACTATTTGGAAGAGAACATAATAATATGACAACCTTGTTCTCATCGTCTTATGTCATGCCATTCGAATTCTCTTGGCTGATCAAGGTATTGAATTTTTTGAGATGATTCATCATAGTTTCACATTCTCTCATCTTGAGTTTTTACAACTTCTTCATGATGAAGACTTTATTTGCAGTGGATGTCATTGCATATGTGGTTGTGAGCTTATCCCATACCTCCTTTGTTATTGCTTCATTTGCAACATTGTACAACATAGTATCATTCAATGAGAGGAAGATTGTTACCTTGGCCTTTTCGTTAAGTTCCCCAATCTTCGTCACTCATTGTGTTGGGCTTCTTTGGTTTCCCCCGAACTGTAGGGGAAAGGCCTTGCTTAATCAGCAGTGATTGCACCTGTATCTTCCATATCCTGAAATTCTTCCCTAAGAGTTTTTGCACCCTTAAATCTTCCATAGCTTTGTAAATTCTTTTCCAAATTCTCAATCAATTGTTTGACCAACTCTGATACCAATTGTTGAGTTGGAAGAAATAAAGTAAAACCAGAAATGAAGAACAAACAATCAAAAAAGAAACAAATAACATACTATTTATCGTGGTTCGGCAAAATTGCCTACATCCACACTGAGTAGAGGATTTTATTAATGTTTTGAAAAATATAATTACAAAGGAATACAACAACAACAACTTATAAAGATTTTTCACTTAGCAAGAAATCCAACAACCAATATGGAGGGATATAGAAGTGTTTGTTGGGTCTTCAACCTTACAAATTTAACTCTTTATAGCTATTATTAGACAAATGAGATTTTGATATAAAACTCTCATCAAAATAAAATTGTGATAATTTGAAGGCTTGTAGTAAGCTTTTGTTGGTCCACATCAATCTAATAGGAGAGCCCAATAGAGAACAATTTTTTTAACAACAAAAGAATTATTTTCTAAAATGTTATTAGCAACATAGTTATACTATAGAATGTAAATAAATAATTCATATGTCAATTAAAAAATAACTAAATGTTGTTCCTAATGGACTGATACTTGAACACTAAGAACTTATAAAAGTTATCTATTTATTAAAAAAATATATAAATACATTTATTTAAGAGAAATAAATAATTTTTTTATTTCAAATAAAATATTATAACTATTTTATTATAAGTGAGTCATTTATAAGATAAGATGTGCATGTAAACAAGTATTTTTGTCATAGTGAAGAAATATTGTTTTTATGTGTGTATAACTCTAGGACTAGCAATGCATTTGCAATTTGTTCATAAAATGTGAAACACTCTTGTTCAACAATTGGTTCGTTACTAATGAATTTTCAATGATGTTGATTGGGTAGCTTCTTGGTTTTTTATTAAAAAAATGATTCAATTACCTATTTGAAACAAAACTATTGATTTATGGCTTGTCCCTTTGGTGAAATAGTGGGGCTTCTTGCTTGTAGGGCCTACAACCCAAGGTTCAAGTCCCCACAAGGTCACTCTCTACTGTGGTTCTTAAGTGAGAGTTGTTTGACTTTGACTCTTGGTGAAATAGTGGGACTTCTTGCCTATAGTGCTTACAGCCAAGGGTCGAAGATTTTTTATTTTTCTTACAATAAAAAACAAAACTATTGATTTATTTGTGTTGGATATAAGTTCTATTTTATATAATCATGTGTTTTTTTTATAACAATACTTTTTTTATTCAATTAGAGGTAGAGTAAGTTATATTTCAAAAATTGATATTCTACTAACATCAAATGATTTATTTTCAAACACTAGCAATTTTTAGATTATTAAATTTTGAAATCTTTAAAAATATTTGTAAGAAACTTCATAGTAGATGTGCTATTTTCAAAGTTACTAACTCACAACTCCAAACCTTAATTTTTTAATAGATAAATACCTATTTTATATAAAAAAATATATGTTGACAAATTTATCGTTCACTACAGGTCTTTCCCCTAATAGTTTACTCCTTGTTGTAGCAAGTGAAATGACTAGGTATGATCTTGAGTGTTAGGATCAACAAGATAAAAAGAAAATGTGTATGGTTGATAAAAGTGTTTTCACCCTCAAGTAAAATTGCACTTAAGAAGGCAAGTGAAAAAGACAAATAAATTTCTATCTGATCACCAACTCCATATCTATAACCAATCCATTAATTCACCCCATCACCAACCTCTCATTAACCCTATCACCAACCTTTACATTGACCCTATAACTAACGTTACCTATCAACCTCCTATAATTCAATAAGTGGAATGATAATTATGTGGATGATAATCACAAACAAATTCTTTAAGTGGGAAAATGAATAAGAATCATAAATTTCAAAATGGCAGCTCATACAATTAGTGGCAGTATAAACTGAAAATATAGAGGTAAAATAATGTGTGACAAATTAGGGACAGTTGTAGCTACACAAGTAATCTATCTATTATAATCATGAGTATATATATGTATATATATATATACATACATATACATATATATATATACATACATACATATATATATACATACATATATATAT
>BSBK01003521.1:625000-660719 GCA_027943335.1 Chamaecyparis obtusa | reverse complement strand
AACTCCTTCCAACTTCATTCACTTGAATCTTGACTTCAAAACCTATCATGAACAAATAGGATAGGAACCATGGGATGCTCACCTCCCATCCTAGGCCTCTCATGAGGCCCACCCCCGAGCTTGGGGAAAACACAATGAACGGGTAACAAACACTCATACACAAAACACAACAAGATCATGAACATATGGAAAACCCAAAATCCCTCAAGGTGAAAACTAAGGAATTCTATGAATATCCTTTATGGGGTGTGGGTGGGCAAATCATGGAGAAAACCATTGCATAACAAAACAAGGCCACACATGGACCCAAATATCTCTATTTCATACAAGGCTCACATGGCCATTCTTCCCTCCTTATACCCCCATTGCCACTAGGGCTAAATGCAAGGTTTCTTGGGGAAAATCACTCACCCAAGTTCATCTTTCCTCTCACATGGAGGAGACTCTACACATGGAGTTGCCCCCATTTCCACACCCCCTCTTGTCTTCTCTTCCCTCCCAAGGGTGAGTGAGTCCAAGAGATACAACCCCAAAATCCAAATTACAAAGAAAATACATTTGCATGCTTGCTCTCACCATGACCAACCATGGGAAGCTAAAACACAACATAAAAAAAAGCAAGCTTCCTCCATGACCAACCATGGGGAGCTAAAAACATCAACACAAAACATATACAACTTCCAAAACCATGAGAGCAAGGCTTCCTACCTCAAGTCCAATGCTAATGGAAGAATTGTTGAGCCCTTATCCAAAAACTCCAAGCTTTCCTCTAACTTTTTGGAACTCTCTAAAGATAGAGAATGGGTGAATGCCCTATCCTTTTCCAAAATTCCTCTAAAAAGGCCTCTAAAACCTACCCCCAACAAACCTCATCAATAAGGCCCTTACATGCAAGTTGCAATTTCGCTCAAGGTTGCTCATGAATTTTAAAAGGGTCATAAAAGTCAATTTTAGGCTAATAATAAGGTGAAAATACCCCTAACCCATGGGTACATGGAATGGGTTAACTAATAAGGCATAAAACCACTTACTAAAGCCTCTATAACCCTCTAAACTCAAGATTAGGAAAGAGGTCAAGAAAGAGGAATGGGAATTGCATTCTAGCTCCTAAGGCAGAAAGGCGTGCTAAGGTTTCCCTAGAACCCTAGGATGTGCTCTCACACAACACTCGACATACCTTGGTAACATAAAACATTAGTGTCAAGTGACACTTTACAAAATAACATTTCACCCAAGGTACGTCCAATAACACAACACAGAACATAAATACACACATACAGATCAGATTACCGTTACGAATAAAAATACTTAACAACGAGCCTCAGGTCTCTAAATAGACGGGGCCTTGGTTTAACTGGTTGCCCTACGTTCAAAGTGATTTCCCCGAATGTGTTTTCCATGGTCCTACCACCTGCAATACCTCAGTGCAGCATCAGTAATTCAAAGAAGAAAACCAATACATTAAACATACATGATATAACAATAATCATTCAATGGCATATAATATTCATAATTAAATTGCATAATTCAAATGAAATTCCATAGCATAATTCAAATATCATCAAGATCATCGGGTTCATAAAACATCATATAATAACATAAACCAAGTCCACACACACTATGGATCCCATATGCAGAATCATCAAAATGAATAGTCTAACGAGTCAACATAGTATATCAGTAGTCAACAGAGTCCAAGTATCTCTAAAAGTAACATAATCAAAATGATAGGCTAATATCTATAAAATAGGATCACTATGTGGGCCGAAAGTGGGCCTCACAATACATATATATATACATACACACATATATATATATATACATATATATATACATACATATATATATATATATATATATACATATATATATATATACATATATATACATAATATATATATATACATATATATACATATATATATATATACATATATATATATATATATATATATATATATATATATATATATATATATATATATAAATATATATACATATACATATACATACATATATATATATACATATACATATATATATATATATATACATATATATATATATACATATACATATATATATATATACATATATATATATATATATCTATATATATATATATCTATATACATATATATCTATATACATATATATCTATATATATGTATAGATATATATCTATATATATGTATATATATATATACATATATACATATATATATATATATATATATACATATATACATATATATATATATATATATATATATATACATATATATATATATACATATATATATATATATACAGATATATATATATATATACATATATATATATACATATATATATATATATACATAGATATATATGTATATAGACATATATATACATATATATGTAGATACATATGTATATATGTATATATACATATGTACATATGTATATACATATATATATATCTATATGTACATATATATATATGTATATATACATATATACATATATATATATATGTATATATACATATATACATATATATGTATATATACATATATATATATATATATATATATGTATATATACATATATACATATATATGTATATATACATATATATGTATATATGTATATATACATATATATGTATATATGTATATATACATATATATATATATATATACATATATACATATATATGTATATATACATATATATGTATATATGTATATATACATATATATATATATACATATATATACATATATATACATATATACACATATATATACATATATATATATACATACATATATATATATATACATATATATATATACAGATATATGTATACATATACATATATACATATATACATATATACATATATACATATATTTATATATGCATATATATATGTATATACATATATATATATATATACATATATACATATATACATATATATATATATATATATATATATATATATATATATATATATATATATATATATATATATATATATATATAAACATGTTCTAGCATGTGCAAAATGATTCACACAAACACACATATTTTATCTACTGCTAATCCTCTTAATCTTGAATGACTTTGGTTTATGATCATGAAAATAGGTTCATACCTATCCTACTATGATAATAATAGATCAAGGTAAATCAGAACATCAGGACAATTTAACTGATGAGTGTTTAAGTGGTAACTTTATTTATTATTCCAAATTAGCTTTTCTTTCTGTTTGGGTCCATATTATTGTATAGAATTTTTCATTATCATAACATAAATTTCCAAATGTAAAAGAGTAATTGTCGGAAATTTCAATTTTAGTGGATGTGGGTTAACCAGTGTAGATGGAAGTTGTGTTTATTTGATTTTACAGGAATTAGAAATCGTAGGAAGAAAAGGCTTTCAGCAACTTAAAGACCTAAATTCCAAAGTAAGGAACAATAAGGCGTAATAGCATTTAAGAATCTGATGCATCCAGACACTGAAGGTCATAGTTTTTTTTTTGTACAAAACCATTAAATAAAAGGAAAAAAGTTGGATCAGTAATAGTGGCATTTTATGATTTTATTAGAAAGGTGGGTATGCCCACATAAAAAATGTAATTGTAATAAATCAAAGAAATTCATTGGGCAGTGGAATGCTCATTGAAATATGTAGTATTTCTGATCAAAATCTTGATAATTGTCGGGACGTGGGTATGCCCACGTTAACTATGTGCACAACAAATCTCTGCTTGTGTCGAGTCATGGGTATGCCCATGGATTTTTGTATTAGTACAAGACCAATGGTCCTGGGCAAGGCTGGAGGTTTTCTCAACCCCGCTCTTTCCTACCAGCGCCTGCAGCGAGTGGGGTCACAATGTAAAATTTATACATATTAATAAAATAATTTACAGGGCTTTGGCCTTTTACCGATAAAAATAAAAAAAATAAAAAAAATAAAAAAAAATATAAACGTTCCTTTTAAAATATAGATATGATAATTTTAAAATATTTAATTACAATTACACTTATAATTATTGTTGTCCAAAGCCTTTCAACTTCAGTTGTGAGTGGTGTTTCTGATTTAATATATTTGTGGGGGTGGGGGAGAAGTCAATAGAAAACTTAGGGCCCGTTTGGTGCATGGCATACAGAATGCTGGATATAGTCAATTTTGGAATATGCTACAATTTTGGAAGATACATATCCTCAAAATGATATCCGGAATATGTGTTAGAACCATTTGGTGCACTCGAAAGATGACTGAGAAGATGTATTTTCCGCGTTTGGGTGCAACAAACTGGAATTGGAATATGCATTGAATAAGAATTTGTTTTATTGTTTAATTTATTTGAATATAAAAAATTTGGATTTTTTCAAATGTAATTATGTTTTTTACATTTTCTAGGCATTTTGAATATTTATTTTATTTTTCTATCAATGTTAATTTTATAATATTTTGAAATAAAATTATGTTTATAAGTTTTTTAAAATTTTAACATTTTGTATAAATTTTTTGTGATTTTTCAAATGTAATTATGTTTTTCAAATTTTGTAGGCATTTTTGAATATTTATTTTATTTTTCTATCAAAATTAATTTTATAATATTTTGAAATAAAATTTTGTTTATAAGTTTTTTAAAATTTTAACATTTTGTATAACGTTTTTATTTTATTTTTTCAAATGTAATTATGTTTTTCACATGGCATTTTTGAATATTTATTTTAATTTTTCTATCAAGGTTAATTTTATAATCTTTTGAAATAAAAATATGTTTATAAGTTTTTAAAAAACTTAACATTTTATATAACTTAAAAAAAAAAAATTTCCTATACAAATTTATAAAATAACAAACTCCAAAATACACAAGTCATCATTATAAACAAGCCATTCATTTTATTATTTATTTTTTTCAAAATGTTGCCAACCTGACTTAATAGGAGCACCGGTAGGAAAGAGCCGGGTGGGGAAAACCTCTGATCTAGCCCCAAAACATAAGATTACAATTTTGATGAGGCATTCCTCATTAGGAGATATTAAATTACAACTTGAATGAGGCATTCCTCATTACATAATGCATATATGAAATTACAACTTGAATGAGGCAATCCTCATTACATAATTTAGATATGAAATTACAACTTGAATGAGGCATTCCTCATTTACATAATGCAGATACAGTGTTATAATCTGATGAGTCTTTGACACTCTCTCATGCCCGAACTCATGTTTTTATCTGTGGACACTGCATACATAGAGCATACGACTACTTTGTGCTTTTGTTAGTACACCAATGAAGTACATTCAACAAACCAGGGTTAGAATTCTACAAAGCAATAACCAAGAAAACACTAACGTTAAATCATGTGACTGATAGCAGATTGGGGCTCACCTGAGCCATAAACATGAAGAATTATTATAAAAAAAGATGGAAACCATATATATGTGCACTTGACACAAAGAGAAGTTACGTCATATCCATATTAATAAATCTAGGTATAAAACATTGTATGGAATTTTTTATTATTCTGTTTAGTAATCCGATTGATCTCAGACCTAAAAAGGAGAAAAAACTTCATATATTTGAAGAAAAACTTCAAACATTTTTAATATCAAACATTTCTCACAGAGATCATTGAACACCTTCAAACCCTAGGGTCAAGTAGGTGATATAGCAAAGAGTAACAAAGATTTCTTGCAAGGAGCATTAAGTCTTGTCTTCAATTGGGACAATAAAAAATAAACCCTTCTATTCAAAACCCTTGTAGTAATCCGATTGATCTTAGATGTAAAAAGGAGAAAAAACTTTGTATATTTGCAGAACAACTTCTTATATTTGCAGAACAACTTCAAACATTTTTAATATCAAAAATTTCTCACAGAGATCATTGAACACCTTCAAACCCTAGGGTCAGGTAGGCAATAGAGAAAAGAGTAACAAAGATTTCCTACAAGGAGCATTAAGTCTTGTCTTCAACTGAGACAATAAAAAATAAAACCTTCTATTCAAAACCCTTGTAGTAATTCGATTGATCTCAGACATAAATAGGAGAAACAACTTCATATATTTGCAGAACAACTTCAAACATTTTTAATATCAAACATTTCTCACAGATATCACTGAACACCTTCAAACCCTAGGGTCATGTAGGAAATAGAGCAAAGAGGAAATAATGTGGGAGAAAGTGTCCAGACTTACCAGACAAAGAAGCTCCCACATGACTCCAAAAATTATCCCTCTTTGCAGAGTTTAGCCGAGTTGCAGACTAGTCGTGTTGCAGAGTGTGGTGAAAATGAAATGCGACCTCGAAAATTATCCCAACACAACGGTGAAAATGAACGGTGAAAATGTGGACCTAAATAATTACACTTTGCACGTGGAGCCGATGCATTTTTAAAAATTGGCATTCGAAAAGTGGAATTAGAGCCTCAAATTCTAATTCCACCTTTTCAAGTGGAAGACAAAATTCCAATTTTGTGGGAAAAATTGGAATTCTGAAATTCCAATTCCAACTTATTTAGATAGACACAAACATGGAAGAAAATAATTAGAAAATGGTATTCTATAATTAGGGCCCATATTCCATGTAGTAAAGAAGAAACAGAGAATGACATTAGTCAGCGGAACCCTGATAGCTTAGTTAAAAGACCTGATCCCGTGTGATTTTCATTATACTTTACATTTACAACAATCAAAAGTAGGATAATTACTTTAAATAATTTCTTGCTTCCACACCAAGCAATCAAAAGTGGGAGAATTTCTTCTTTAATCTAAAAAGAAGATTTCATGACCTGAGAATTCCTCCTTTTTTATAAAGGAGATTGGGAAAAAAAAGAGGATCAACATGTCTTGCAATTTCTTGTTGAGTTTAATAAAAGAGAGATTTTATATGTAGAGAATTCCTTCTCCATTATGGAAAAGAAAAAGGCATTTCCTAAGTCTGACAATTTCTTCTTTAATAAAGAAAGAGATTCCATGATGCTTCATTGAGAAGACCTCTGAAGATGATATCTTAGTGTTTCCATGTCACTCAGTTTGGCCATGTCTTTCTACCTGGTTTAGCACCCTTCAATAGTTTTCTTCTGTCTAAGTTCAGTTGAGTGTAATTCAATGGAAAATGCTTCCTCTTCTGTATTCATGACACAAAACCATAGTGAGATAGATCACGCTTTTGAGTAGGTTGCACCTTATTCCACCTCTACATTTGCAGAGCCCTGCGACATATTCATTAACCATCATGGAAGTGATTTCAAACAGACACTTGCTAGCACTATTTATCACAAATTCCATTGTATGGGATTTCAAACTTTCCTTGATGTAGACACACTTGAGCCAGGCAATGACATACCGATAGAGATACAACACACAATGTCTAGTGGCTCTGTACACATTGCTATTTTTTCTACCAACTACACCCAATCACCATGGTGTTTGGTTGAATTATCCTTCATGCTCAAAACTGGCAAAAAAATAATTCCCATTTTCTATTATGTTGATCCCTCTAATCTTAAATGGATTGCTCAGGGGAAAGGAATCTATGTAGATGCATTCTCACAGCATGAAAAAAATGGTAGATACACCCTAGAGAAGATTCAAGAGTGGAAAAATGCACTCCACAAGATTTCATTCCAGTTTGGCTACAACGTCCATGATGATAAGTAAGCTTTTTAGAATCGATTACCTCATTTTTGAAGTCCCAAATCTCCTGCATTCTTTCTAATCTATTTTTTTCTTTTTCTTGTTTAGGGATGAGGAGTCAGTGCTGAAAAATGTAGTGAATTGCGTACTCTGAGAAATAAAGAGACCACTATTAGAGGTAGAAAAGTTTCCAGTTGCAATGGATGGGCTTGTACAAGACTTTGAAAGAGATACCTTCGAGTCAGAGAAGAATGTTATAATCGCGGGGATCGTGGGCCTGGGAGGTAGTGGAAAAACCACATTGGCCAAAGAATTGTTCAATAGGAACTTCCCCTTCTTTAAGAGATGTAGTTTTGTCTTCGACGGGCGAGATGCTGCATCCAGAAATGCTCTGCATGAGAAGCAGAAAAAGCTTTTGCAGGAGCTCAGTTTCAAAGCATCATTCGAAAATGTCGATGAAGGTAAGGCAATCCTTCAAAATTATTTGAGAGGTCATTGAGTGCTGATTGTTTTAGATGATGTTGATCACATCGACCAACTTGAAGCTCTACTTCCAAATAGAGATAAGCTTGGATCACACAGTATGGTCATTATCACAACCATGGAATTGGGTTTACTTAAATCATGGGGTCTCTCTCGCATCTGTAAAATGCCAGGACTGGATCTGTCACATGCCAAGAAGCTTTTCTACTGGCATGCTTTCTTGCAAGCTTCTCCACCCACTGAATTTCAGAGTTTGGTTGAGAAGTTCTTGATGGTTTGTAGTGGCTTGCCACTGTTGCTGAAGGTATTAGGGAAAAATTGTATGGTAGGAATTCCACCGATGACTAGGAGTCCCAATTAAATAAAATCTTGAGAATATTGCCTACGGACATAAAGAAAAGTTTACAGGTTGTTAGGAATGAATGCTAAATATATCATATGGGGGAATATTCACAGTCATTCTATAGCAGTTGTTGTTGCATTCATGACTGTGATTGTCATTGATGTCAACATAGTGATCTACTGAAGATTAACAGAGCAACATATAGTGTTTGTATTAGCGCACGTGGGATATTGAAGATCAAGATATGCGAAGTTGAGGATTTAATATATGATGCTGTATAAGATTGTGGTTAAGAGTTCATATGAAAATTCATCTATTCATGATAGTTTTGTGTAATTTAGTTGAAACAGTGTTTAAGCAGTGTTCATGAGAAGCAATTTGTGGAAATCAGATGATATCTCCTAATCGGGATAGAATATGAGCATGTAGAGTTGTACAGATGATGAAGACATGATGATTATGACATGGACATGATAGCAAGGCTAGAGGTCACACGAGTGAAGAGTTATCTTAATTGGAAGCTGACAACTTTATGTAATTATAGAATTTTGTGTAACGTGTGGAAGATTTTATTTTGTAATTGTTATGCTGACTCATTTGTAATTATTTGAGTGTGGTATAAAGGAAGGATTAATTTCCTTGTTGTAATGAGAGAACATGAAATTTTAATGTGAGATTTTGTGAAAGAGAATTGCGGATTTATGCAATACTTGTTGTAAGAGGATATGTGAAGTACAAAGATCTGGTATTGAGATCTGATGAAGTAGTTGGTGCTGTTTGGCACAGTTAGAGGAGAAGTTATAAGTTGTTGAGATCAATTCAATCTTTTGGCATTATTCTATTTCAATTAATATAGAGATCATTTGGACAATGTGTTCAATGATCTTTCCCTTGAAGCTGTTTGGATAGTGGGTCCTTTTGCCTTCCATAACTCCTAACATGATTAGAATCTTTTAACAGAGATTCAAAGTCTCCTAATAGAGATTCATATGTAATGAATGTATTTCATAAGACTCCTAATAGAGTCTATCCTCTCACAAGGAACTTTCATATTAGTGCATCTTTTGTGGGCATCATTCCCACTGGGGTTTACTCTTTGATCAAGAGGTTCCCTAGTCAACATATCTTGTGTTATTGTGTATTTATATCTTTATATAGTTGTTAATTACATTTCTTACATGGTTGAAATCTATTAAGGATGATAAAAGTTTCATTTATCTGATAACTGATTCACCCCCCCTCTTAGTTATCTTGGTGGACTTTACTTTCTAACAATTGGTATTAGAGTGGCAGGTCCTTGAAGAAAAAGTTTAACAACTTAAGGAGATCCATGGAGAATCATTTTAGGAAAGAAAGCCCTAAGTTTGATGGAGTTAACTTTGACATTTGGAAAGAAAATATGAAGACACATTTTCTTTGTTTAGGACCATGATATTGGCTGATCACAAAGAACAAGAAAACTATCATTGATGAAGAAAAAATTGAAGAATGTACTAATGAGGAGAGAGATCTATTCATGTGTAACATACTTGCCAGAGAAGCACTCTTTTCATCCCTTTTGGAAAATGAGTACAGTGAGGTAAAATATCTAAAGGCATCTCATGAAATTTGGTTAGCCTTACAATCTACTTTTGAAGGTGATGCACATACAAAGAGAGTTAGATTACGTAATTGGATATGTGCATTTTAAGACATAAGAATGATGGAAGATGAATCTGTTAGAAGCTATATTGGTAGAATATTAGAAATTGTTGTAGGTATAAAATCTTGTGAAGGAATCAAGACAAAGAATGAAGTAATATGGAAAATTCTGTGGACATTGACTACTGCATTCAACAAGACAATGCAAATGATTGAGCAAGTTATACCTTGTATTGAGAACTTCACCAGAGAAACTCTTCTTGGTAGACTAGAAGCAGCAGAGATGAACTTGAGATAATCAAGAGATCTACCTATAATGGAGACAACATTTAGTGCACTTAGTATTCTCCCTACTTTTTCAAGAAGTACTAGTGTGAGTGGAGATTATGCTAGCAACAACAGATCTATCAATGAAGAAGACAAAAATATTGAAGAAGGAATTGCCTTTCTTGTGAAAAGAGAACCAGACGGTAAGAAAATATTTAAATGCTAGACTTGTCAAGAATATGGTCATTTTGCATCTAAATGTCCTAAGAGGGTAAATAAGTATAGAAAGAACTTTAAACCTAGAAGATCTAAAGAATACTATTATGCTAATGATGAAGAATTTGAAGCTAGTATGGAAAAATCTCTAAGTGAAAGTGATAATGAGAATGATGATATAGGATTTGTTGTAATAAAAGAAGAAAATCCCGAAACAGAAGTTAAGGAAGAAAAAGCTTTAGTTTCTCAAGTAGAAAATAAATCTGATTGGATTATAGACAGTGGTTTTTCACATCATATGACTGGAGACATGAAGAAATTCATAAAGTTTAACAATTATAATGGAGGAATTGTTAGAGTTGGAAATAACGCACCTTGTTTGATCAAAGGGATATGATCTATTACTCTTGATGGAAAGACTAACATTAATGATGTTTACTTTGTGGATGGATTGAAACATAACCTTTTGAGTTTTGGACAACTAGTTGATAAGAGATCTCAAGTTTGGTTTACTGAGAAAACTTGTGTAATCAAAGACAAGGATGGTAATTTGATTGGTACTAGATCAAGAACTAGAGGTAATGTATTTCAGTTGAATCCTACTGAGATGACATGTTTGATTACTAAAATTGATGACAGTTGGTTATGACACATAAGATTTTGTCATATAAACTTTGATAACATTGTGAAAGTGAGTACTGCACTTGCAGTAAGAGATTTGCCTAAAATCATGAAACCTACTAACATGATTTGCAAAGAATGTGTGATGGCTAAACATAAGAGAACCTTAGTTCCTAGCAAGAAGTTAACAACAAAAGAGAAGTTGGAAATTGTTCATACAGACTTGAGCAGTCCCACAAGGACTAGAGGATTCTATGGTGAAAGGTATTTTATGATTCTTGTTAATGATTTTACAAGAATAACGTGGATTGCATTTCTTAAAGAAATGTATGAGGCATTTGATAAGTTTAAAGTGATTAAGAATAAAGTTGAGAATGAATCTAGAATGAAGATTAAATGTTTGAGATCAGATAGAGGAGGAGAATTTACTTCAAAATAATTTAACATCTTTTGTGAAGTGAATGACATTAAGAGACAATTTTCAACCCCTAGAACACCTGAATAAAATGGTATTGCAGAAAGAAGAAACATGTCAATAACTGAAGCATCAAGAGCCATGCTATTTGAAAATGACTTGGTGAAGGTATTCTAGAGAGAAGCAGTGAATAAAACAATATATACAATGAACAGAGTTTAGGTCAGAGCAGACACATATAAGACACCTTATGAAGTATTGTTTGGACATGCAACATCAGTTAAGTATTTTAGAATTTTCAGAAGTAAATGTTATATAAAGAGAGATAATGACATTGGGAAGTTTGACCCTAGAAGTGATGAAGATATATTTCTTGGTTATTTATTGAAAAGAAAAGCTTACAGATGTTTCAATAAAAGAACTAAAACTATTGTTGAGAGCACAAATGTTAAAGTTGATGAAAAGTTCAAAATTCAGGAAATAATGCTTGATTATGAATCAGATGAAGAAGCTCATCCTAAAGTTGATCAAGAAAAAAGTGAATTATTCTATGAAGCTGACAGTGTTTTTTAGACTAAAAGCTACATTTTGGAAGAACCTACACCTGAAACAAGATCTGAGACAGTGACACCTAAAAGGAATCTGTCAAGAAATCATCTCGTTGACCAGAATATTGGAATCATAGATAGAGGAGTTCTAACACAGAATAAGGTACAAGAATAATTGTGTTTAATTTCTCAAATTGAGCCTAAATCTACTAGTGAAGCCTGTGAGGATGAAAATTGGATTAAAGCTATGAAGGAAGAACTAGATCAAATTGAAAAGAACAAGACTTGGGAATTGGTCCCTAGACCTAAAGATAAGAATGTCATAGGAACTAAATGGGTATTTAGGAACAAGATGAATGAGAAAGGAGAAGTTGTAAGGAATAAAGCAAGATTGGTATGTAAAGGATACTCGCAGCAAGAATGAATTGACTATGAAGAAACTTTTGCACTTGTAGAAAGAATTGAAGTAGTAAGAATGTTTTTGGCTTATAAAGCCTATAAGAAACTCAAAGTGTAACAGATGGATGTGAAGTCAACATTTATGAATGGAGAGTTAGAAGAAGAAGTTTACATTGAGCAGCCTGAAGGTTTTCATTTAACTCATGAAGGAGATATGGTATGTAAACTGAAGAAATCTTTATATGGACTTAAATAAGCATCTAGAACTTGGTATGCAAGATTGGATAAGTATTTGATAAAATTGGGATTTACTAAAGGCACAAAAAATAGTAAATTATATATAAAAGAAATTGAAAATGGTTTGTTGGTTGTACTTATTTTTGTTGATGATATTATCTTTAGAGGAGAAGATGAAGCCAGTGATAAATTTACAGATGAAATGAAGACTAAATTTGAAATGAGTATGATTGGTGAGATGAAATAATTTTTAGGACTACATATAACATAGAAAAGTGATGGTATCTTCTTATGTCAAAAAAAGTACTTGAATGAATTATTGAAGATATTTAGAATGGAGAACTGTAAGCTAGTTGGAACACCTATGGTAACTAGACACAAGTTATCTAGCACACATGAGACTCCTATAGTTGAATAGAAGAAGCATAGATCTATGATTGGAGGATTGCAATATTTAACTCATACATGACCAGACATAGCACATGCAGTTGGAATCGTTGCAAGATTTCAAGCTGATCCTAGAGAATCACATTATGTAGCAGTGAAAAGGATACTGAGGTACTTGAAGAGCACAATTGAACATGGATTGTGGTATGAAAAATCTAATGACTTTACCCTATATGCATATACAGATGCAGATTGGGGAGGTAGTGTTGATGACAAAAAGAGAACCAGTGGTGGAGCATTTTTCCTTGGAGGAAGACCTGTTTCTTGGCTAAGCAAGAAACACAATTGTATTTCACAGAGCACAGTAGAGATAGAATATGTGGCAGTAGCAAAAAATTGTAATCAGATAATTTGGATGAAACAAATGTTGAAGGATATTGGAATAAAATTTGATGAGCCTATTATTATACATTGTGATAACACTAGTATAGTTAGTATGTCTAAGAATCCTATACTACATTCTAAGACAAAGCATATAGAAATAAACTATCATGTAGTAAGAGAGAAAGTTGCAGAGAAAGAAGTCAGACTTGAGTACATAAGTACAAAAGAGAAGATTGCAGATATATTTACAAAGCCTTTGCCTAAGGATACATTTGAGTATCTGAGAGGTATGGTTGGGGTTATACCCTTTCCTAATTTTGAGAAGTGATGCATATTGTAGCATCAGTCCAGTGGTATATGAGCCTTATCTTTCTTCTAGACTGGATGTTGGTACTTCCTCGATGGGGGAGTATGTTTTTTTGAGCTGAGTCATAAGGACTCTAGTGAATGTATTTTCTAAAAAAGTATCTTTTGACATTGAAGTTGATGTTGACATAGTGATGTAGCATTTGTCATTGATGTCTATGGGGGAGAAGGATACATGAAAAAACCATGTATTTAAGAGAACTTGAGGGAGAAGGATACAAGAAATATAAAATGAAAAAAGTAAAAGATTTGAGCATTGAATAGGAAAACAAAGCAAGATTTAATTGATGAAGAGGATTTGAAAATCATTTCAGAGCAGCAATATTGTAGTGTTGGTATTCATGGAACTTGGATGTTTTTTCATCTATGTTTCCATCAATGCTAATGGGGGAGATTGTTAGGAATGAATGCTAAATATATCCTATGGGGGAGTATTTGCATCCATTCTATAGCATTTTTTATTTCATTCATGACTGTGATTGTCATTGATGTCAACATAGTGATCTACTAAAGATTAGTAGAGCAACAAATAATGTTTTTATTAGCACACGTGGGATATTCAAGATCAAGCTATGTGGAATTGAGGATTTAATCTATGATGTTTTATAAGATCATGGTTAAGAGTGCATACAGAAATTCATCTATTCATGACAATTATGTGTAATTCAGTTGAAGCAGTGTTCTTGAGAAGCAGTTTGTGGAAATCAGATGATATCTCCTAATCAGGATAGAATATGAGCATGCGGAGTTGTACAGATGATGAAGACATGATGATTGTGACATGGACATGACAACAAGGTTAGAGGTTGAAAGAGTGAAGAGTTATCTTAATTGGAAGATGACAACTTTATGTAATTATGGAATTTTGTGCAACGTGTGGAAGATTTTAGTTTGTAATTGTTATGCTGACTCATTTGTAATTATTTGAGTGTGGTATAAAGGAAGGATTAATTTCATTGTTGTAATGAGAGAACATGAAATTTTAATGTGATATTTTTTGAAAGAGAATTGTGGATTTGTGTAATACTTGTTGTAAGAGGATGTGCGAAGTACAGAGATCTGGTATTGAGATCTGATGAAGTAGTTGGTGTGGCTTGGCACAATTAGAGGAGAAGTTATAAGTTGTTGAGATCAAAAATATTTTTGTATTATTCTATTGAGTAATACAGAGATCAATTGGATAGTGTGTTCAGTGATATTTCCCTTGAAGCTGTTTGGACAGTGGGTCCTTCTGCCTTCCATAACTCCTAACAGGGATTCAAAGTCTCCTAACAGAGATTCATATGTACTAAATGTATTTCATAAGACTCCTAACAGAGTCCATCATCTCAAAAGGAACTTTCATATTAGTACATCTTTTGTGGGCATCATTCCCACCGGGGTTTACTCTTTGATCAAGAGGTTCCCTAGTCAACATATCTTGTGTTATTGTGTATGTATATATTTCTATGGTTGTTGATTACATTGCTTACATGGTTGAAATATATTAAGGATGATAAAAGTTTCATTTATCTGATAATTGATTCACCCCCCCTCTCAGTTATCTTGGTGGACTTTACTTTCTAACATAGGTTAGCTACGAGGCACTGGATAAAGAAGAAAAAGAGATGTTCTTGGATGTAGCTTATTTCCTAATTGGGGAAAATAAAATCCTAGCCATAACATTGTGTGATGGGTCTGGGTGGAGTGGAATGTATAGCTATGAATTAATTTTAAATAAATGTCTTGTGGAAATAGATGGAGAGGATTCCATAATAATGCACGATCAGCTTTTTGATATGGGGAGGGAATTTGCATCAAAAAACTCACTTTATCGTCTTCTCTTTCTACAACAGAGTCTAACCATTCAGAACCATTCTCAGGTGAGATCAATATTTGGTCCTTCCTTTTTATACTTGTTCTGCCTATTAGGTACATGCATATAATTAGTTGAGTAAACTGCATATAATAATGTTTAGTTTATGAAGCCTGTTCCTTCTGAAGGCTGTTCATTTTAGAGGCTAGCAGCTTTAGTTTCTCCTAGTTTCTTTTTGTTCTGGCTACTACATTTCATAACATAATAAATGCCTATTTATTTGTAATTTTCTCATGTATTTTGGTTGAAGACAGATTCTCTACTGTGTTTCAATTCTACATAGCAATACACTTTTGAGTTAATGCATCTGATTAGAAGTTTGTTCTTTGCACAACTTGGATATTTAAAATTGTGTGTCTTAATTGTATCAGATTCAAAGGTTAATATATACAAGATATTGTGGCAACAACAACTTATGAATTTTCAATATTCTCTTTTATCTCTCTGGCTTGTCAAGTTCTGAGAAGAATTCAAAATTTTTGATGAAACTCTTAATTGAAATGTGGAATTAAATCATAGTTTGAAATGTTTAGCTTTCTATGACTCTTCATTTAAGTTGTTTTCTATTTCAAGATAACTAGGGGGAAGGGTAGAGTTTGTGTCTATGTTTCAATTATTTTATTGGATCTAGTAAACTAAAAAGTGCACCAAAAAAAATCTAGTAGGTCAATAGCTGTAATAATTGAATTTTTTTTTATTAATTAAATCAATTTTATAATTTAATTTTATTGATACTAATAGTATAGGAGTATTAAAAAAATTAGTACTATTAATTCAAGGGCATTTTTTCCCATAACAAGTCACTTACACATGGCTGCAAGCTAACCTACATTGGTTGCAAGTGCATTGTCTCATTGCAAATGACTATTTCCAAACCTTTGGTCTATGCCATTTGGTGTATCATATAGTAGGATTAGGTGTGATTGAAGTCATTTGCAACAAGATTATCAAAGAAGTTGTGTTGAGTGTTGGAGATTGTAATCCCAAATACTTCAGCTGTGCTAGTCTCTTTTGTATTCTCCATAACACAATCATATATGTGGAATTTAGAGAAGCATTTAAGATAATTTTTTGATAGTTTTGATTGGACTCCAACCTAGCCACCATCCTCCATACAGTATTCTGACAGATTGTGGTGATCCAAAAAATTTTATTTCATGTGTTCTCTCTCCATCGTTGTGCTCAGTTTTCCTATATATTACATGGCTTTGTAGAGAGTCCAGCTCTATAGTGCTGTAACAATGAATGTTATAGGTATTTTGAAAAATACTATCTTACTACATTCTCTATCATCTGTAGCTCTTTAGTTTCCTATATAATATTTGATTGTGTATTTTTCTATCCACTCTTTTCAGACTTCAATTCCATAGAGTTGTTAGGGGCAAGAAGTTGAGTTTGTATGAAGTTATTAGTCTTAATATGTATGAAATTGTGAAACCTTACGAATGAAATCAGATCTGAAAATTATTAGAGCTACCACTTAGTTAATTAATGCAATGTTTCATTTTATTTAATATAAATGTCTGTTTATTTTATTTTTTGCTCCTATTTTTGTTATCTAGTATTAGGGTAGAGATGAAGGTGCATTAAGATGCCGCTGCCTACAAGGGAAAAGAAATGATGCAGGAAGATTCTATGGTTGATGAAGAGGGAAAATAATTTGATATCTAGTGAGATTGAATCAGACATCATTGGAGAAAGCCAAGTTGAAAGATTTGGAGGAACTCTGTAAGTGGAGGAAAGGTTCTTGTACACAAAAAATTCTTGGTCAATGCAAGTAGAAATCGTGAGTGAAAGGCAAAAAAAACTTATGTTTTTTTTCATGTTTTAGATTGATTTGGAGGATTTAATGGAAGAAGGAAGGAAAAAAGATTTGAAGACCGGCCAGTAATGAGTCACAGAAAAGGAAGAATCATTGGTCTGAAAGTCAGAGTGAAAAAGAGGTTGCAGAACAATGAAAGCAGAAAAATCATGGTAAAGAAGGTTGAAAGGTGATACACATTCTCTATTTGTGCTTTGTATAAATTAGAGTTCTTAATTAATATTGATCGTGTGATAGGTGCCAAGAAAGATCACCGCCGAAGAAATAAGAGAACCTGCGACTAGCCAATAGAATTAAAGCGCACATGGGTATTGGGATTTATGTGGCTGAAAAAGTAACGACCAAATAGAATGAAGGCTTAGGGTTTCTTAGGGTTTTTTGGCACAATGACCACTTTATGGAATTTTGAACTTGTAGACCAGAGGATAGATTAAATTGTAGAGGCCAGGAGACAAGACCAAAGGCTATGAAAATTTCAGGGAGCTTGACAGGATAAAAACAGAGAGCTTGGGATAGATTTAGCCAAATTTGTATGTGACTTGGAAAATTTGGGTAACAACTATCATTGATGTGGGGATCAATGTTGATGTGTTAGATCAATTAGGCTGATCTAGAAGATATTGTAAAGTTCTTTTTGAACAGACCCTAGTCGTGTGACCCTAGGAACAAGGGTTTGGTGGCTAGAAGATTCGGTGGGTGTTGTGACCTTAAAAATTTGAAAATATATTTTCTTAAGACCTTAAAGAAAAGTTTGTTTCTTGGTTGGGAGGAAAGGGAGTGAATATATTTATGAGTTTCTTTGTAATGGGGATGGAATTAGGCCTAGTCAATGGGTGCTAGGGTATTAGATCTAGTATATGGTCCAAAAGAGTCTACCTTGAGAATTGGGGAGGATTTAGGGAATCCAAAAGGGTATCTGAAATACTAATTGGTTTCTAGGGTTGTTTGAGAAGATTGGGAGAGAGAGGCAATTTTGTGATTGGTGAAGGCTACAAGCCTAAAGGGCTAATTGTGTGGTTTGTATGGAAGAACTGTTGACCATACTTTGTGGGTTGGTGAAACATAACATATGGACCATGTTAACATGTTCTAAGGAGTTAGGAAAAAGGGGGAAGTCCTATTTGAATTTTTGACATAATGGAGGCTCTAGGTGCATTGGGTGAAGCCTAGAAAGTGGATCCTTATGAAGGATGTTTGATGTGAGTAGATTGTCTCACTTGTTATTGATTGTTCTTATATTTTTATAAGGCTATGGCACTAGTAAATTTTATCTTGTTTTTCGACGAGGATTAGTTGATTTTTAGATGCCAATTGGTCGACCAAATGACCATAACTGTTGTCAAAGTTTTTTCATCGATTATTTGACACATAATAATATCATCACAATTGTGATATCTATAGTAGTTGAAGTATTGATGGACCTACCATCAAAATAATCACTTCAACCTGGAAGAATTATCAGCCATTTCTTTCATCTATGTGACCAACGTTGGTCAAAATTGCAAGGACTTATGGTCAAAATAGTCGTCAAGTGTATAGCATTCTCATCAAAATCACAAAACAATGTGCATCAAAATTGCGACGAGGGGTGGTCGGAATAGTCATCAAGTATATAACATTCTCGTAGATAAGTATATTCTTTTGACTGTCGAAAAAGGGACAACAAATTTTTAAAAAAATAAAATAAAATATATTATTAAATTAAGCATAGCAATAATATGCTTAATCTATTAGTAATAATATGCTTAATATATTAGTAATTATCTACATTTAATTTTCCAATTACTAATAGTTTTGTTTGTGAGTTTTATGGGAGAGGAGTCTTAGAAGTTGTGGGGAGGTGTGTATGGTCGAAGAAGATAATGTAATGAACTACCAAGCAATAAACTTTTAATTATTTACAAATAGTCACTTCTCTGCTCGTGAAGACACAATCTGGTGTTTATATTATTAAACTCTCTATTCAATGTAGCATTGATAGGAAAAGCATTCATTGATTGGTATTATAAGTTTTGATCATTCCATGTACTGATTATATTGTTTTGAAATATTAAAATCAAAGAATTTCAGTCCTTTTATTGACTGTTCCTGTATAGTGCTTGGTATGCAAACAATCTTTGTCTTGAAGAACCAATGATTTCCTAGACTCTGTCAAATACTTGGCAAGCAATGATGTATTCAATATTTCTAAAGTGCTTCAAAAGGCTTAAACTCACCAAGACTCTTCACAATACTTCTAAGTGATATATTTGGTGTTATTGACTTACATTTTCTTGGATTCAAGGACTTTAGAATATTGACTTACATGGGGGGTGTATTGGTGTAGGGCACCTAGGCCATAACACCATCAACTCATCAATAAGGGGCTCAATATATACATTGACATCTTTAACTTGGTACTTACCAAGTTGAATGAACAAAAAAATTACATAATTATTATGACCATTTTGATGGATTATTTATAATAAATTAATTTAGATGACTATTAAATGAAAAAATACCTGGAACAATCATTGCCAACATTATGTGCTCCCTCTTTATGGACATCCAAGGAGGAATGTTATTGTTGATAACAAAAATAGGCCACACTGAGTAAACAAATCTCATCTCTCCAAACGGATTGACACCGTCCACTTCCAATGAAAGCTTGAGATTACGAGGTTCTTCTTTAAAGTGTGGCCAAGTTTTCACTATTTCCTTAAATGCCAAACCATCCACAAGCATTCACATAGGGTAAAAGTACAAAGCTATGTCACACTTTTATAAAGGAAAAGGTCAACAACACACAAATTTTTTAACTTTAACGACATAAAAATGACATTTATGTTTAGAATTTGGAGATGATGTAAACTAATGAAATGTGTAAAAGTGGGTGAAGTTTATGCCTATAATTTTTAAATTTTTTTTTGAACAATAATTCACATAGTTTTTAAATTTTTGAGTCCATTTTTTACTTGCTGAAAAATGCTAAAAAATGAGGGTCTTGTTCCCTCCAAAAAGGTATATGCAAATAATTGTTTTTTCCTTTGATTTCAAAATATGTTATAGATGAAATGTATAACTAGTGCAGAAAAGAAGAAAAAATAGTTTTCAATGTATATTTTCTCCGTTATAACTACTCAAAGTCAAACATACCTGAAATCGACAGTTTTCATCTCCCACCAAATTTCCCCTATCAAATCTAAACCATTTAGAAAAAAAATTACACATTCTTGAAGAGAACTCTCTCCTCTAGTGTTAAATATAAATTTTCAATTTTTTTGATAAGCTTTACTATTTTTTTTCTATTTTTGAAGCAACTTGTTCTTGAATGTGAAAATACCTACTTGAAGTATTTTGAACTTATAATATATTAGATCTAATTAAAATAATATAAAAATTATATGATGATAATCTTGACTCTGTGCTCTAAAAAAGGGTATTTTTATATTTGTAAAAAAATATCATTAAAAAGAGTAGGAGTTATTGAAACATCACTTTTCTGAAATAATTTTATTTCTTTAGTAATTGGTATAAAACATGCATTTAATAGATATTTCCAATTGGAAAAGTTGAAGCACTTTTCTAACTTAGCTATAATGAATCTAGCTAGACCATATGTTTGACAAAAAATAATTTTAGTTATAAATATTCAAATTCAGCTGTGCTGATAAGATATCCTGAAACGTGACACAACTTTGTGCTTTTACCCCATAATGTCATCTTGAATTCTATTGCGTGCATGGTAATCCATAAATTATGCCAAGATATTGCACCTGAATAATCGTTGCAGACGTGGAATAATGGGAATATACCGAAGAACCTTGGGAGACACCTTTTTTGTTATTCGATCTAATCAATATCTACTAATATGAAAATCAAGGCATTCTGTTGCAAATTCATGCTATTTATGATATATAATATGATCATTTGGACATGCATGTATTTTTTGATACTCCATTCCAATATCTTTCATAATGATAGATAATTCTTGGTACCAGTGAGGTAGAATGTTTGATGGTGGTAACAAACACTCACCTATCAACCTACGAACAAAAGTATAATTTGTTAATATAAAGAATATTAATTTCTACATGATTCACCCTTTGTTAACTGTAAGGGAATTATGACTAAAAAAATGAAAAAAGATGACATACCTTAACATACGTGTCATTGCTATGTTGGATAAACCATTCATAACCTTCAAGTTCACCAACAATAATACAATGGAAAGAAGAGTTGTTTGGGAGCCTTCATATAGGGGCTCATATGCCTTCTCAAGTATAGGTACATCAAGGTCATCATCATCATCATCATCATCATCATCTTGATCATCATGATCTTATTGATCATCGTGATCTTCTTCCATGGGATCATTACCTTCTACTTCTATATTCACACCTCCATGTTCCCTCATTTGGAAATCCACATTCTCCATATTTTCATGGTTTATAACATGAAACCCAGGGTGGTTGACCTATATCAAAATGATGACCTTAAATTAATCATGACCATGATGTCATCATCAAATCATGTCTTATGTATTTTATAAATTATTAAAATACACACCAATGGATGAAATTCATTTCCCCTTTCAATGTGACCTTTCTGCCTACAATGTTCCTCAGCTATTTTGATTAGATATCTTTGAGTCTTTAAGCCTTTACAAATTTTGCAGGGACAATAACATTTTCCATCACCTTTTCTTTTAAAGTTAGACCACAATCTAGCAATTGTCTCCCTATTTTTTTGTGGGTTGATATCGTCAGACATGGTCTTTCTTGAATGGAATGACTCATTGGTGGAAGAAGGA
Source organism: Chamaecyparis obtusa (assembly GCA_027943335.1). Classification (NCBI taxonomy): domain Eukaryota; kingdom Viridiplantae; phylum Streptophyta; class Pinopsida; order Cupressales; family Cupressaceae; genus Chamaecyparis; species Chamaecyparis obtusa. Next base: position 638,292 of record BSBK01003521.1, on the reverse strand, counting down.
TGATTTGTTTGCAATCTACAGATACAAATTGTCACTGAACAACCATTTTCTCAACTCTAATTTTCTCAACGCAAAGGGACATTTATCATACCATAGAAACCTGATTATTTTTATATGGAATACACCAAGGAGTACCATCTAAAATATTAACCATTTAAAATCATGAGAAGTAAACCTAAATCAAATAACTCATTTTTTTATTAGCATGTGTAGTCTTTGTGTATATGAAAAATGAAAGAAATATCAAGTTGAAATAAAATAGTGAATAAAATAGTATTCCACATAGAGTGAATGAAATATACCATCAAAAGAAGGTGACAAAATCCTATCATGAAGCATAGACATAGGAAATCAAAAAGGGACAAAAGACAAGAAATAATAAAAATCATTACGACTATAGAAAAATCATTAAGACTATACAAAAATCATTAAGACTATAATCACAAAAACAAAAACTCTTTGTCAAAAATGTTCAAAATCATTAGAACTATAGAAAAATAATTAAGACTATAGAAAATCAAATTTTAGAAATGGACGGTTCTGATGCTTTGCCATTACAACAATTGAGCATTCATCATTTGGTATTATGTATTCCATTTAAGTATGTCAACAATGTTCAAAATCCTATCACCAAGCACAGACATAGGAAATAAAAAAGGGACAAAAGACAAAAAATAAGAAAAATCATTAGGACTATAGAAAAATCAAGTTCTAGAAATGGACGGTTCTGATGCTTTTCCATTACAACAATTGAGCATTCATCATTTGGTACTTCTCAGTGTATTCCACTTAAGTATGCCAGGAACAAAGTATTCCATTTACATTTGACAAACATGCAAATTTGACCAAGCATTTATGTAAGGGTCAAGGACCTATAGGTATATCTAAGTTTGTTATATGGCCATTGATGCCATTATTATCAATTGCACTTCAAAGTGTAAAGATGCCAAAATGATGTAAAATTGCATTTTTATGCAATTATGGACTAAAGGGATAAATGAGGGTTTAGTAGAGGTTTAAGGAGTTTAGGGCATTAGGATAGGAACCTAAAACCTTTTGAAAGGTTAAAGATGATGCAAAAAATATTAAAGTGGTTGAAGTTGACAACTAGTTGTCAACTAGACAACAATTTAAATGAATAACTAACTATAACAGTCATATAACTAACTGTGCAGGTTAAGAAGAAGTTGAAAATCTATTTTTAAGGGGATTTTGGTCAGTTTTGTACATGATTTTTATGGGAGAGGAGTCTTAGAAGTTGTGGGGAGGTGTGTATGGTTGAAGAACACAATGTAATGAACTACCAAGCAATAAGCTTTTAATTCTTTACAAACAGTCACTTCTCTACTTGTGAAGACACAATCTGGTGTTTATATTATTAAACTCTCTATTCAATTCAACATTGATAGGAAAAGAATTCATTGATTGGTATTATAAGTTTTGATTAGTCCATGTACTGATTATATTATTTTGAAGTCTTAAAATCAAAGAATTTCAGTCCTTTTATTGACTGTTCCTGTACAATGCTTGGCATGCAAACAATCTTTATCTTGAAGAAAAAATGATTTCCTAGGTTCTCCCACTTTCTATGTTTAATGTGACTTTTGGGAGAAGCCTTTCCTTGTATTACCTGGTCCTATAAGTGTTTATGCAGGGAAGGTGAAAGGAGGCAAGGAACAGTGACTAATTCCAACTTTTAAATTACATTTCTATTGCACTACTAATGTCGTTGAATATGAAATCTTCATTCCAAGTTTGTAATTTGGTGTTAATAAGGGAAAAGGGTAATTGCAACATCACTACCAAGATATTACAACAAACTTGCAATTATTTTCAAGTATAGCTCACAAACATTAGAAGTCTTGTGAAGAGTCTTGGTGAGTTTAAGTGCCCTTTTGAAGAACTTTAGAAATATTGAATACATCATTGCTTTGTCAAATAGTCTTGGTCTAATAAAACTTCCAACAATTCTTAAACATACTTTATCTGATATGATGAATTCTTAAACAATTAAGGTTGGAGTAGACATAGTTATCACACAGGTTTTTGTGTGGTACAAGGAAGATTTGGCTGGGTCAGATCTTCCTTCGTGCTAGTAGTCTATAGAATTAGACATTTATTAAGAATTCATCATATCAGATAAAGTATTTCCGACCAACATGGGAATAGAAGTAAAAAAATAAGGTCAAATTTTATACAAATATCCCGCCTACTGACACATTTCATTTTATTTCATTTTGGCATAGTCCACGAGAAAATGAGTGCTGAAGGAGGCAGTATAAGGTGGGAAGCTGCACTAGTTCGACACCGCGTGCCTATATGCAAGTAAGTTCGAACCATTGGTTGAATATCATGAAAGTGTAGACCGGTGAGCAATAAAATCTTCATTTTAAATCTTAACTAATAGATTAAGCATATTATTACTATGCTTAATGTTCCATTTAAATGCATTTAACACAAAAAAATAAATTACAAAATTGAACCAATGGCATGTTTACAACAAAGGTTTAATAGAACTCCCAACAATTCTTAAACATACTTTATGTGATATGATGAATTCTTAAACAATTATTAAATAATTCATCATATTAGATAAAGTATGTTTAAGAATTGTTGGGGCTGGTCCTTTGGTGTGTATTAAACAAAATCTAGAATTTTCAGCATATTATTATCATTCTATTTCTTTGTTGTAAACATGTCATTGGTTCAATTTTGTAATTTTTTTTTGTGTTAAATGCATTTAAAATAAAGGTCTAATTCTATAGACTATTGGTAAGAAAAATCTTCATTGTCTTTTGATTGTCTTCTTTATATACTAGCATTTAAATGGAACATTAAGCATAGCAATAATATGCTTAATCTATTAGCAATACTATGCTTAATCTATTAGTAATTATCTACATTTAATCTGCCAATTACTAATAGTTTTGTACTACATAGACAACGTATTGTCAGTTTGAAGATAGTCCATGCCATGTGTGATGGTTAAGTAATGGGAAAGTTATGATGATTTAATTGTAGAACTACTGGTCCCTTGAAATGTTCAAAACACAATTCTCAAAAGATGCACTCTAATGGAATACGATGACTTCAGGTTATGCACAAGATGGATCTATCTTCTATCACTATGCTCTTATCCTATGTCAAATTGGGAGATTTATGACACGGTATATATTTATGGGGTCACTTGAGTGATCCAAGGATTTCTGTAAGGGTCAAGGACCTATAGGTATATCTAAGTTTTTTATATGGCCATTGATGCCATTATTATCATGTAATTGCACTTCAAAGTGCAAAGATGCCAAAAAGATGTAAAATTGCATTTTTATGTAATTATGGCCTAAAGGGATAAATGAGGGTTTAGTAGAGGTTTAGGGAGTTTAGGGGAAAACGCGAACAAATAACTAACTGTGTAGGTTAAGAAGAAGTTGAAAATCAGTTTGTAAGGGGATTTTGGTCAGTTTTGTATGTGATTTTTATGGGAGAGGAGTCTTAGAAGTTGTGGGGAAGTGTGTATGGTTGAAGAAGACAATTTAATGAACTACCAAGAAATAAACTTTTAATTATTTACAATACATCATTGCTTTATCAAATAGTTGGAAAGTAATGATGTATTCAATATTTCTAAAGTGCTTCAAAAGACTTAAACTCACCAAGACTCTTCACCAATACACCCCCAATCCCACCATCCACACCCATCCACTCATGTCAAGATCTGGTCCAAAATCATGTTGATATATCCATTGACCTAAATCAAGATCCTTCCCTCTCACTTCCTTCGTTACATAATCACTTTTGGAGTATATTCTAAAGTCCTTGAATCCAAGAAAATGTAAGTCAATAACACCAAATATATCACTTAAACTCACCAAGACTCTTCATAAGACTTCTAAGTGATATATTTGGTGTTATTGACTTACATTTTCTTGGATTCACAAGATCTTGACATGAGTGGATGGGTGTGGATGGTGGGATGGGGGTTGTATTGGTCATTGTGATCTTCTCATGAAGACATAGTCTAGTGTTTATATTATTAAACTAGCTTCCTCAAATCCAAATGGATGTACAACATGTCACTTATACAATATATAAAAAATATGTCCACTAATGCCATATAGGAATACAATCTATATCCCTAATCTAGTCCTTTCCCTCCAGGGGAAGAAAATGAATCTCGAGCTATCTTTGATCATCGTGTCAATGGAGATGCAATGGATGTTGTAGTCTTTTGAGTGCACTCAGTAGTCCTCCTATCTATACTCTTCTATAGCTCAAGATGATAAAAAAATTTAAGCATCAATAACTAATATACATCAAAATTGAGTTATAAAATGACACAAAATAGAATATTCGCTTACTGCTAGCAAATAGTCACTATGTACATCCATCGAATGTGCATGCTAACGATCTGGAGTAATAAGTCCCTACAACAATGATCAAAATAATAATTAAAATACATACATGAATATCATTATAAAATTCAATATAAACTATTAAAATAACAATTAAAATTAAGTGATCTATTTCATACCCCAGTCAATGCTTCAGAACTAGCTACTGCTATAGCTACTTCATGATCCAAAGTATCATGAATAGAAGGAGGAGTCTCTGATGTCAATAACTGAAAATGAAACAAAAAAAGTATTATGTAGTTATCAAGATTACATATATCTTTTACAACCCTACTAATGAATAAATTCTACCTCTGTGAAGGTTCCAACACATCCTTCGGTGTGCGGTGTCGATGTCGAAGCTCCAACATTAAACTAATGAACATGAACATGGAAATTTATAAGAGAACCATTCATATAAGAACACACTAATGACATGTTAATTATAATGCATTATTACATATATACTTGTGGAATCAATGATGACATCACAAAGGTAGGTGAAGGAATGTGATCATCGTAATGACCACTTTGCCTCTGGATTTTGATCATAATTTGTCTAGTAATTTAGTTATTCATTCATTTATTAATTAAATATAATCAAGTAAATCAAATTAATATGCAAATAAAGATACCTCAAGGAAAGTGGCACAATGCCCTTCGTTGTCTATTGTGAATGTCGATAGTCCACCAGTGAACTAATGCATGATACAATCATTCATATGATTACATAATAATCAAATATATTAATTTAAATGCTTTATTCGATACATACCCTTGGAGTTGATGATGATGTTTAGAAGGGGACTAGAGGATCATTGCCACTGCCACTGACACTATTGCCCTAAATTTTGATCATAATCAATAAATACTAAATTAATTAGTTATTCTTTTACAAATGAAATATGATCAAATAAATTTAATAAACTTGGAAATATTTACCTGTGTGTCAATGCCAAATGTCCTATTTAGAAAATCATTAGTCATCATTCCATGATCCTCTTCCTCTCTCTCGATAGTAAAAAATATGCACAAGGATCCAAATGACCGACAAATATGCCCCCTCAAAGATTGAACATGGTGACCCTCAACTGAAGGAGTGAGACACTGGATGCAAGTCTCTATCAGAGCACTAATCATGCCTAGTGTGTCTACCTCTACATGTTACTTCACAATGGAAGGAATACTAACATGATTCTCATGTGGCTCTCCAATAAGAACCCTAGGTACATTAGGGTCATGATGTGCCCTTAATCTATTGAAAGATGACCCCCTCCTGTACCCTGAGAATCTAGAAAGTCAAAATAATTTGGCACCTCCTTGAGTACAAAATCACAATAGAATTTCCTCAAGAAATATATCATAACCTCATGATTTTTATAGGGAGAGGAATCAAAGACCATCCATCATCTCTCCCAAAAGTCATTTTTTATGTCTTCATTCAAGTACCAATGAATTGGGAACCTCCTTGTTGTAGTTCTAAGAGTATTAGTGTCCCTTGGTTTTTTAAACAGTTTGCAAATGTCATCTTTTGTGATTTTTTTCTTTTTGATGTCCTCATATGATAATTTATTTGCATAATGTTGTTTTTGTTCCTCTCTTTTATCATGCCATAAATTAAGTTGCCCACTAATTGAGCCTACGTGGGTCAAGATTGATTCCAATGATTTTGCAAGTCTTTTCCTTCCAGGATTTGTAGCAATAGAATATTTTAACCTCCTAATTAAAGATTTTAATTCTTTTTTCCCTCTTTCAATTTGGTTGATCAAAATTTTCTGTGTTCCAAGAGCAGTTTTCTCGATTGGTGGAGGCAGTTGAGGTTCATTTTCTTGGTTATTTTCTTCATTCATTTTCTCATGAGGAGAAGATGGATGGTTTAGTTGAGGGTTTTGTTCAGGGAGATAATTTCGTCCTGGCAATTAAAACAAAATTAATTTTAAAATCTTAATTACACTTAAAATCTAAGAAAATAAATTTTAACAAAATAAATTGCTTCAAAACTAAAATTTCAATACAAGGAAGAGGCATGGGCTGTAAAAAAACTTACCTCTTCTTCTGGTTCGAGCTTGTCAAGGTCATGGAGCCATTATTTATCTAATTTGATGAATTGAACAAGAAAATGGCTTTGCACACGCACTCTAAGAAGCCTTCTTTCGTTGTAAACTGAAGTTTGTGGGATAAAAATGGGCCTTTGAAATGAAACCAAAAAAACTTATAATCTTTACATAGCGTGTGCGCTCTATAGGATGTACACACTATGTTTTGAATTTCCCAATCCCAAGTCTTGGGCAACCCAAGCCATAGCATGTGCACACTATAGGGCACACCTGCTTTAGTGCATATGCACTATGGCCATTGGGGGGCCAAAAAGGAACGTGGAAAATTTTTGGCCCCCCATCTTTGTGCATATACCCATCATATAATAAGTACTCCCCCCAAAGGAATTGATTTTCATAGAGCCAACTAAATCAATATGCACTAGCTCTAATGGAAATCTTTCCCTTCTAGAATTACCAAATTTAAAGGGAAGCCTAGCTTGCTTATTTACAATATAAGCCTCACACTTGCTACTAGAATCTACAATACATGAAAAACCATATACCATTCTTTTCTTGGATAATAAACTTAAACTAGCATAGGCAAGATGTCCATACCTTAAATGCCATAGCTCTTTAAAGCTGATTTTTGTTGTACTTCTGTACATGTGTTCTAGGGAGGTGTAGCTTCAGACTGAGAAGAGACACATATTTATATCTTCAATGGAAACATCTAATTCTTTGTCATTTGGACCATTGCAATAACTTTCTTACTCCCATCTTTCTCATAAATGACACCTTAAAGTCATTCTCTATCAACATTTTATATCCATTCTCAATGAGCTGTCCAACACTCATCAAATTGTGCTTCATAGCAGGGGAACAATAAATTTTTTGAATCTCCTTACTTTTCTTGGTGTGGATCATAATAGATCCCTTTCTCACAAGTGGAACAATTCCATTGTTCCCCATTTTAATTTCAGACTTAAAATTTTTTATAAATGAAAGAAAATAAACTTTCATTACCATTTGTGGTTGTTGCAACCACTGTCTAAATACTAGTCGCCAAGGTTGCCTTCTTCACCAATATTGCACATGATGAAGGCTGTGGGATTATTCCTTCACCCACTTTTACATCAGCCACGTATGCACTTTTCTTTGATTGATCACTTTGCTTTTTCCAATATTCAGTTGCATAGTGTCAAAATTTATGGCTATAATAGCACTCCACGTTGCTCTTTTTTAAACTTTTATTCTTCCTTCCTCCTTTGGAATTTTTTTGAGATTTTCTCACTCCTTCAAGGCCCCTTACTTATCCCAATCTTTCACCTCTAAAATTTCTTTCTCTAAAGTTACCATGACCTTTGCCTCTTGAGCCTCATCCAAAGTTGTTTCTTTCTCTCCCTTGACTCTTGTATTGGCTTACAATTTGAAATTTTTCTCTTGGGTAGAATTCATAGAATTCAAAGAGCCTTACAATAATTAACTTCTCCATGTTGGCCTCCAGATCCACATAGGAGAATGTGACATCAGCTACCAATAATAAATGCACCAAGTCAGCCTCCCAAATATCCAAGAACACCTGTCGGTAAGCCAAGATACTGAGTGCTAGGAAATATACTGAGCAAACATACCAAATGAGCTCCACAAGCATTACCAAGCACTAGAAATGCTGAGTCTCCTTCCATGACCAAGATTCCTTTAGTGACCAAATCCTCTAGTGACTGAGCCACTTTAACGACCAAGCAATAGACATGAACACTGAGACCCCATCAATAACTGAGCACCGAGCAACAAAACACCAAGTCATCGAGTGATCATCATTTACCAAGATCCACCAGAACTTCCAATTGAGAATTCCTACCATGAACACTGAGATCCATTGGTGAATCCAATAAAATTTTGACTGAGAACTACCACCAAAGACTGAGAAACTCCAGTCTTCTACTGAGATCATCAACCAATTAAATGAACACCACTAGATAGTTATCGAGACTGCTAGAATCTTTAGGAATAGAGGATGCCCTTGCATCAGACACCTAGGGTAAATAAGAAAGTGTGTCCCACACTTTGATCCTTCAAGAAAATCCACCATCCACTTCATCTTCACACAAGGCTTGTCAATCCATGAAGCTAGGAAAATGCACTAGTTCATCAGCTAACTCCTCCTTAACCGATCTGCAACCAACCAGTTAGCATGTTCAACATCCTAAAAAAACTGAGCCTTCAACCCATCACCAAGTATCAGGTCAGAATCCCATCTCATAATCCCATCACAAGACTCATTACTATTAACTAGCGACTCAAGTTCGCAACTAGCAAATAACATCTGCATCTCAACACTGAGAAAAAGAAATTTGGCAACACCATCATCATAAAGGTATTCAACAATAGGAAAATCCTCATCAACAACAACTAGATCAGGCACAACCAGATGCTTTTCAATCTCCATGTGAGGCACAACCGAATGAACATGAAAACCAATCTTCTCACCAACTTTAACAAGGTCAACAACAATGTCAGCAACCATAGGTATCTCAACAATAGCCACAAGTTGCTCTTCTAATAGGCCAAATAAATTTCTTTCGGACTTGCATGTCCCAACTCCAATAAGCTTTACAAAGCTCAACAACACTTTCCTTCACAAGGTTATCAATCTAGTTCTCCACCCGGCTCAACAAATCCATTTCCCACCAATCAAACCTTTTAGAAATCTTTGCTTCCACCACATCACAGAGATCTGTAATTGCACCAGGGTCCAATATTCTAAGAGGCATCCTTAAAGATTAAGGGAAACCCTCTGCAATGAACCCTACATCGACCACCTTGTGACAATCTCCAAGTTGCATGCAAGTCAGATCACAATCTACCACCTTGTAAACAACTAGGGAACAATTTCACAAGTTCAATGCCACATATCTGCATCATAGATCATACGATCTCTTCACCAACAAGATTAACTTCGTAAGATTAGCCTTGCTAGGTCAACCTTTGCTCCACAAGATCAACTCTGCTTTGATACCACTTGATGCAGTCAAGGATGGAGGATCCAATTAAGGACTGTCCAAACTTGCAGCCATACCAAAACACAATAGAATTACACAATAATAAAACTAGATTTGAAAGAAAATAGATATCTTTATTCATCAACAAATGATTACATGCAATGTGCTAGGATGTAAGGCCTTCCCGATTACGGCCAATTACAAAGTAAGAAATAATTTTTCAAGATCATGCAGGATCCAATACACTTCTCAGCTAGTCAAGGTCTATAACATGATCGAACACTGGTAGGAACTCCAAGAAAGATCTAAACTTGTTCTCACAAGCCACCAAGAAATCCTCTTGTTCCAAAGATCGCAAGCTACTAACTCTGCTACACTTTTTCTACTCTATCCAGATCTACTCTGATTCCAGATCTCTACTTCTACTGACTCCCTAAACAACTACCCAAACACCCTCTTAAATACTAATCATCAGCCAAAAGTCATCTAGATGAAACCCTTAACTCTTACAAACAAATATTAAATGCCATACAAGTTGGCTCTCAAAGAGCCTTACAATAATTAAATTCTCCATGTTGGCCTCTAGATCCACATAGGAGAATGTGACATCAGCTACCAATAATAAATGCACCAAGTTGGCCTCCCAAATCTCCAAGAACATCCATCTGTAAGCCAAGATATCAAGTGCCAGGAAATATACCCAACAAACATACCAACTGAGCTCCACAAGCATTACCAAGCACCAGAAATACCGAGTCTCCTTCCATGGCTGAGATTCCTTCAATGACTGAGTCCTCCAGCGACTGAGCCACTTCAACGACCAAGAAATAGACATGAACACCAAGACCCCATCGATAATTGAGTACCAAGCAAAAAAACACCAAGTCATCGAGTGACAATCATTCACCGAGATCCACCAGAACTTCTAACTGAGAATTCCTACCATGACCACTGAGATCCATCGGTGAAACCAAGAAGATTTCAATCAAGAACTACCACCAAAGACTAAGAAACTCTAATTTTCTACCGAGATCATCAGCCAATTAACCAAACACCACCAGACAGTTACCGAGACTGCCAGAATCTTTAGGAACTGAGGATGCCCCTGCATCACAATGGTTGGAGGACCTTGTATTTAGAAGATGTTGGCAAGAAATCCTTCTTAGTTGTTGTTTTTTTATAAGGTTATCTCAATCCCAATAGGTTTTAGTGTCATTTTCTAGAGAGGGCTTACAATAATAAATCATGTAATGAGGGGGCTTAGAACACTAGTATATGCAAATTTCATTATTTAATAATGAAAATTTATTAAAATGTTTGTAGTTGCCTCATTTAACTTGAGGTTTTTCTTGTATTATCTTGGTCATTATGGCCCTCCTCCACTCTCTAAATTTATTCCTTATCTATGGTTTTTGGATCCCGCAATGTCAACTTGGAACCAGAGGAGTAGTGGTTTCTTTGCATCATCTGGGTATACCACTCAATTATGTTGTCTCCAAAAAATTGTGACCATGATGCCTACATTTATGTTTCTCAGCTGTTGTGATATCTACATTTATGTTTCTCAGCTATTTTGTTTATGTGCATGTTCTTTATGTGTTTGGCTTCTCTCCCTCGCATCCAAAATAATATTTTCCCACTCTGAATCAAGATTGCACGTGCAACACAATCAGAATATGCATGGATAGAAAGTGGAGCCGAGAAGACTCAACACATTTACATTTCCTAAAACCAAGATATTGTCAAAGTTAACATTCTCTATCCACAATAGAATGGGAAGACATCTTTCTAGCCTACACCTGGATCCGTCGGTAATTAGCTTTGAATAATAAATGAAGCAGATGAGAGCTGAGCAATTATCTTCCCAAGAAAAATCTCATAAATGAACTATGTGTACCCCAATTCCTATTCCCTCTATGCGTACATAAATGATATATTTGAAACAACAAGGGTAAGGATTAAAGAAGTTAATTTTGCATCACAGCCTATAGTTGTTGCAACAATAGAGCATCAGGCACCCCCTTCAGCACAATATGATCACCTATCCACAATGATCAAACTTCATAAAACATATAGACCTGTCTAGTGATCATATTGTGTTGAAGGTTGGGCCTGATGCTCTGCTACTGCAACAACTATAGAATGTGATACAAAATTAACTTCTTTAAGCCTACCCTTGTTTCAAATATATCATTTAGGTACGCATAAAGGGCACAAGAATTGGGGTACACATAGTTCATTTATGAGATTTTTCTTGGGAAGCTAATTGCTCAACTCTCATCTACTTCATTTATCATGAAGCTAATTGTTAGAGGATCCAAGCCCAGGCTAGAAAGATGTCTTCCTATTCTGTTTAATCCATATTCCTTGTTCTTTTCAAACTTCCTTGGTATGGTAGGCCTGCTCTCTGCAGTACTCTTCTTCAATCTATGCTCAACAATAAGCATCTTCTTCTTCTTCCTAATTGCATCCAAAGCTTCCTTTTCATTAGGATTCAACTTCACTTCCCGCATCTCATCATCCTCGTTACCCTTAGCTGCCATTATAAGCCCTTCTTACCTCTCCAGTTCTTCAAGCCTCTGCAAGATATCTAGATCAATAAAGTCTACAACATTCTGTCCATCCATGATCTCAAGAATATCATCTTCTTTCCACTCTTCATTTGCCAAAATATACCGCTTCTTCAAGCTTATAGAGTAAACTCCAGTCCCACCATTTTCATTCTCAATATCCTTCTCCAACTTCCTGGCCTCCTTGGCAGCACGCACCTTGTCATCCAAAACAACTTGAGGAATACAAGGGGGCCTCTCTTTCCCATCTTGCAGCTTGGGCATTGCAACATGAATCCTATTGAGACAACTATTGATCTTCTATTACAAAATTGAACCAATGGCATGTTTACAACAAAGAAATAGAATGATAATAATATGCTAAAAATTCTATTCTGTTTAATACATGCCAAAGGACCAGTCCCAACAAATCGCCTATATAAGGAGAATAAGTGACCTTATTTTAATATCATCTCAAAATAAAATTGAGCTCTGTAATTAGCACCAAATTTCCCCTTATAAGGCAACAAAGTTTCATCCAAATTGGGAAGCAAATTTTATCGAGTTTGAGAAGAGATTTTTTTTACAAGAGGCATCGAATTGCATCTCAGCATGCAGTGATTATCTTCATTAGATACAGGCAACAGACTAACTTGGGAGATGATGGATGAACATGGGTGAGAGATCAAAATTTTCAAAAAGGTGAAATCTAGGCAAATTCATTTCAAAGTTTGTGATGAGGAGGATGGTGAGAATCAAATCTAAAACTTGTTTGAATTGAAAAATTACTTATTTCTAGATTTTAGCATAATTTTCCCCTCAAAGTTTGCAAAGAAATGAAGACAATTGGCTTCTAACTTGAGACAATCAATGATTTGATCTATTCTCGCTTTATATGATGTAATTTCCTTCATAAAATATTCAGATTTTTGACAAGTTGTTGCTTATAATCCCACAAATTAACTAACTTTTTAGGCTTTATTTCCTCCTTAATGTGTATTGTTTATATGTGTTGTTTAAGGACTTCTAGCTAAGACTATTCACACCATATACATTGTAAATTGGTTCGAACAAAGATGCAAATAAAATAGAAGGTTAAGGCGGTAGAAGCTGCATAATTTACACATTGTTTATCAAAGACATTAAAAGAATGTTAAGATTCATAATTACTCTTTTAAAATTCTAAGGTGTCCATCAAAAATATTGATTTGATTGATAGGTTTCATATATTGTAATACAACTGATAAAAAAGGTAAGGGTTTACAAATTTGTTCACAAATGAACTACTTCCCACAATGCCCGATTGTTCTT